>JANHMN010000022.1:4367701-4500670 GCA_030674055.1 Rhabdomys pumilio | reverse complement strand
TCTCTCTCTCTCTCTCTCTCTCTCTCTCTCTCTCTCTCTCTCTCTCTGTGTGTGTGTGTGTGTGTGTGTATACTCATGCTATTGTGTTTTCTCTCTGCAGGTGTGACATTCTCAGGGAGAGAAGTGTTCAGTGTGAGCAAACATGACTAATGACTGTGAGACATTTGTTTGCAAACAGACAAGAATCAGCTGTGCAGCATCCGTAGCCGAATGCTTGCATTAGGGAAGTCGTTGGTTTGGACTATAAAGGCTTTCCTTATAGACCCAGGCTTTTCTTTTAACACATTTTCTTTAGAATTTCAACATTTTATCTGTGAGCAGTTTACACGGTACCAGCATTTTTTTGTGTGTGTCTGTTTATTTACTTGACTGTGTGATAATAAATTCTGACTAGAACTAAAGCATGCATAGGTGACAGGGTTCATCATTCAGGCGGGACATGCCTCTTCTTGTAGTTTTATACATTTACTAATTTAGTGTGTGTGCACGTGTGTGTGCACATTCACATGTATATGTCTTAACATGCACATGCACATCAGCAACTACACAGGATTGCAGGATTGGACCCCGGTCATCATGTTTGGTAGCAAGTGCCTAAACCCACTGACCATTTTGCTGACCATTTTTCTCTCATTATATTTCAAGTACTTCTGTGTTTATCTCCTCATTCTTTCTGCTGTAGGCTAATTCTATGAAGGCAACAGCCTCCCAAGTCTTGTTGTCCATCCATTCTGTCTGACATGGTGTCTCACATGTGTTTTGAAAATATGTATAATAAATAATTATATCTGTTCACCATTTCCTCAGCATATTTTAAATATTTAAAAGTTTTGAGATATGATATGCAGCATAATTTTTCCATTGTCTAATTCTTACCTTACATAATAATATAACAAAAAAACTTGCTAAATATTTAAACTAAATCCTTCAATAATTATTTATGAGTCTGAGTAACAGTAAAATAGTATTAGTTATTATGAACTTAACTATCTCCATTTAAGGGATAGAGCAATGGTTTTAGTTACTGTAGTTATCCCAAAGGAGTTAAGAACTTACATGCCTTGAAGGACAAAAGACAAAGTTAATTCAGATCTTGAAAGGTGACATGTTTTTGTTTGTTTGTTTTTTGTTTTGTTTGTGATTCTGGTGTTGTATTAGATTAGAGACTTTTCCTTTTTGCCTGTGTCTGTATTAGAGACTTTTCCTTTTTACCTGTGGCTTGTTTGATTATATTTTTAAGTTTTTCTAGAGTTTTTTTCTTGCACATTGAAATCAAGCATGCAACTACGATAATCATTATAATATTTAAACTCCCTGTGAGGACCTGATCTTTGTGTCTAGTGAAGTGTCAGAATATTTATTTTCAGAGTCCTGGGCTCCAAGTTTCTAGTGCTTCTTTGTAAGTTCACATCCATAAAGTTGTTCCTAAATCCCAGGGTAGTCTCTCATCCTACCCAGTGCTTTACCTAGAAGGCAGTTAGTTTATGGTTGGATTCAGCTCCAAGTGATATCCTTTTGAGTTACAGAATTCTTATGAACAATTTCTATAATTTGTATATTTAATAACTCAAACTTAGATTTTTATATCTTCATTATCGGTAATTTTCACCTGACTGACTGTAAGTGGCCTCCTATTCTTCATGTCTGTCTTTTCCCCTTTGACAGTTAGACAGTCTATGTATTTGTAAGTATCTGTTATATATATACACCACAGGGCTGTAAAAATGGCCAACTTGAGTGGTAGTTTTCATTTTTTATGATCACATACTTTCATAGGCCGTCTCAATTATTTTTCATTTTATGTGTTGTTTACAAGTATAGTGTCAACAACACTGTATTGCCAACATTCCAGTCTAGAATTGAATTTAAATATTCTTGACTTATATCCTGTCAGCAGTAGTAGCTGCAGCTTTGGTGTTAAATTAACCCTGGAGAGTCACCTAAATTAATTAAAATCATCCTATGCAGAGAAAAGGCTTCTGTCTTTCATAGAAAATCCTGCATTTCTGGGGTTAATTAATAGTCTAACTAGTTTGCTAGTTTTCCAAAAACAAAACAAAACAAAACAAAACAAAAAAACAAAAAACAAAAAAAACAAAACAAACAAACAAAAAACAAAAACAAAAAAAGATTAGCTGTTTATTTAGATACAGTTCAGAAAGGTGTCCCAATTGGATTCTGCAGTGAAATAGGGGCACGAGAAAGACACTCAGAAAGCAGAAGGCAAGCATCTGCTGTTTGTCCCCCAGATTGATGAGTTCAGCTCCAGCGGAAGACTGGGTACTAATTAACTCATTAAACAGCTCCCGCTGTGATTCCTCAATGTAATTTTGGGTTGGACTGATGTTTAGAGACTTAAAATCTCATTGTAGAAGCTTGTCTTTGTAAACCACTCATGGAATGCTTAGAGATATCAGAAAAATATCATTTGCAATACAGTAGTAAGGAAGTGCTACCATCCCAAAGTCTCTTAGTATGTAGGCAATAGTGTAAGCAGTTTTTGCTTAGCTGTCTGAATGCTAATTTAGTTAATAAATATGAATTAAAGTGGCATATTTTATTGGAAGTAAGAACCTCAGTTGACTGTGAGTTTGTATCTGTGCCCAATTCTGAAGAATTACACTGCTCCATTACAATTCACCCAGGAAACATATCCAGCATGTATTCTAATGGCAAGGTTAATATACTAATTCACCATTATAAAAAGGAAAAAAACTGTCCTGAAGTGATTTATTTTGTGAATTAGAGTGGAGATCCTGGTTCTCCAGGGTACACATCACACTATGCTTTCGAACCATGGGTACACGGGCCCTAGTGTGCAGTCTATTTTTCACACCTTCACATTGTGACAGTCTAGCTCCAAGTGTCATGTTAAGCACAAGTGTGGTTACCATGTATGTGGCACATTGCTTGTGACATTTGGCTGATGTTCAGTTGGCTGTGCATGTGTGCGTGTGACAGCATGCAGCTCAATATTGGTTCAGTTAGCCAATATTCATTACCATCAGAGAGAACTACTTTCCTGAGAGAGAGCAGTGGTCTTCATTAGATAGCCAGGAGGACGACATTAAAAAAGTTCTCAGGGGATTCTAGAAGGGATCTTAAACATGATCATGTGTTTGACATGAGCCTTCTGTGTGTGTGGTCTGTCCTTGTAGGTGTGTATGTATATGTGTGTGAATGGAGGTCAGAGGTCAGCATTGGTTGTCTTTCTCAGTCAATTACTTACTGTCCACATTAAATTTTGAGATATGGTCTCTATCAGTGACAATGGAGCTCAGCCATTGGGTAGACTGACTACCCAGCTAGTCCCAGTTGTATTTTCCTGTTTCTGCTTCTTCAGTGCTGGTATTCTGGATGTGTCCCATCCTCACCTGACTTTCATGTGGGTGCTACGTGTCTAACCTCCAGTTCTCATGTTTGTGTGACAAACACTTTGCTGACAGTTGTCCTACCAGTTCCTAAAGTCTTGGAAGGGTGATAAAGATATAGTTGACTGCTAATGTTAGATAAACAGATAGTGCATACATTTGATCAGGAGTGAAAGCTTTGAAAATAGTCTGAGATAAGTAGTGGTATCTTTCATGAAAATCTTTAAGCAAGTTGTAAGCATTTAGTTTCCTCTGATTTTATATTTATATTATTTATATTACAGATCTCTCTCACACATACGATATATATATATACATATATATGTATATATATATATACATATACATACACATATATAGTGTATGTGTGAGAGAGATCATATATATGTGTGTGTATGTATATATATATATATATATATACAATTCTTTGAGCATTTTATAATGTATATAACTTGATCACATCCATCCATCACTCTCACCAACAACAACTTTCCTGAGGACTTACCATCAGTTCTCTTTCTCAACTTTATGTCTTCCTTTTATAATATTTTTTATTGGATATTGTATTTACAATCTAGATTTTATCCCCTTACCCCATTTCCCCCACCACCCAGGAACCTCCTATTCCATCTTCCCTCCTCATGCTTCTATGAGGATGTGCCTCCACCTACCCCTCCCCTCCTACCCCCCACTCTGGAATTCCCGCATACTTGGTGTTCAGCCTTCATGGGACCAAGAATCTCTTCTCCCACCTATGCCGGACAAGGCCATCCTCCCCTATATGTACAGATGGAGTCATGGGTCCCTCCCTATGTGCTCCCAGGCTGGTGGTTTAGACCCTGGGGAGCTCTGGTTGGTTGGTATTGTTGCTCTCCTCATGGGGCCACAAACCCTTTCAGCTCCTTCAGTCTTCTCTTACTTCTACATTAGGAACCCCTTGATCAGATCAATGGTTAGCTGTGAGCATCTACCTCAGAATGTGTCAGACTCTGGCAGACCTCTAAGGAGACAGCTATATCAGGCTCTTGTCAGCATGCACTTCCTGACATCCACATCAGTGTCTACCTTTGGTGACTTCACATGGGATGGATACCCAGGTGGAATGGTCTCCAGATGGCCCCTCCTTCAGTTTCTGTCCCACACTTTGTCTCCATATTTGCTCCCTTGAGTATTTTGTTACCCCTTCTAAGTAGGACTGAGGCATCCACACTTGGTCTTTCTTGTTCATGAGCTTCATGTGGTCTGTGTGTTGAATCTTGGCTATTTCAAGCCTTTGGGCTAATATCTGCTTATCAGTGAGTGCATACCATGTGTGCTTTTTTGTGATTGGGTTACGTCACTCAGGATGATAGTTTCTAGTTCCATCCATTTACCTAAGAATTTCTCAAATTCATTGTTTTTAATAGCTGAGTAATACTCCATTGTGTAAATTTACTACATTTTTTTTGTATCCATTCCTCTGTTGAAGGACATCTGGGTTCTTTCCAGCTTCTGGCTACTATGAATAAGGCTGCTGTGAACATAGTGGAGCATATATGTTGTGATATGTTGGAGCATCTTCTGGGTATATGCCCAGGAGTGGTATAGCTGGATCCTCAGGTAATGCTATGTTCAATTTTTTGAGGAACCACCAGACTGATTTCCAGAGTGGTTGTGCCAGCTTGCAATCCCACCAACAATGGAGGAGTGCTCCTCTTTCTCCACATCCTCGTCAGCATCTACTATCACCCGAGTTTTTGATCTTAGCCATTCTGACTGGTGTGAGGTGGTATCTCAGGACTGTTTTGATTTGCATTTCCATGATGACTAAGGATGTTGAGCATTTCTTAAGTTGCTTCTCGGCCATTCGAGTTTCCTCAGTTGAAAATTCTTTGTTTAGCTCTGTACCCTAATTTTTAATAGGGTTATTTGGTTGTCTGGAGTATAATTTCTTGAGTTCTTTGTATAAATTGGATATTAGCTGTCTATCAGATGTAGGATTGCTAATAATCTTTTCCCAATCTGTTGGTTGCCGTTTTGTCTTATTGACAGTGTCCTTTGCCTTTGCTTTGCAATTTTATGAGGTCCCATTCGTCAATTCTTGATCATAAATCTTGGCATAAACCATTGGTGTTCTGTTGAGGAACTTTTCCCCCGTGCCTAGGTATTCAAGGGTCTTCCCCACCTTCTCTTCTGTTAGCTTCAGTGTATCTGGTTTTATGTGAAGGTTCTTTATCCACTTGGACTTGAGCTTTGTACAAGGAGATAAGAATGGATTGATTTGCATTCTTCTACATGCTGACCTCCAGTTGAACCAACACCATTTATTGAAATGCTGTCCTTTTCCTACTGGATGATTTTAGCACCTTTGTCAAAGATCAAGTGATCATAGGTGTGTGGGTTCATTTCTGGATCTTCATTTCTATTCCACTGATCTTCCTGTCTGTATCTGTACCAAACTATGCAGTTTTCATCACTATTGCTCTGTAGTACAGTTTGAGGTTAGGGATGGTGATTCCCCCAAAAGTTCTTTTACTGTTGAGAATAGTTCTTGCTATCCTGGGTTTTTTGTTATTCCAAATGAATTTGCAAATTGAGCTTTCTATCTCTATGAAGAATTGATTTGGAATTTTGATGAGAATTGCATTGAATTTGTAGATTGCTTTTGGCAAGATCGCCATTTATACTAAATTAATCCTGCCAATCCATGAGCATGGGAGATCAGAAGATGAAAAATCTTCTGAGATTTTCTTCAATTTCTTTCTTCAGAGACTTGAAGTTCTTGTCATACAGATCTTTCACTTACTTGGTTAGAGTCACTCCAAGGTATTTTATATTATTTGTGACTAATGTGAAGGGTGTCATTTCCCTTATTTCTTTCTCAGTCTGTTTATCCTTTGAGTAGAGGAAGGCTACTGATTTGTTTGAGTTGATTTTATATCCAACCACTTTGCTGAAGTTGTTTATTAAGTTTAGGAGTTCTCTGGTGGAAGTTTTAGGGTCACTTAAGTATACTATCATATCATCTGCAAATAGTGAAATTTTGACTTCTTCTTTTCCTATTTGTATCTCTTTGACTTCCTTTTGTTGTCTAATCGCTCTGGCTAGGAGTTCCAGTACTATATTGAGTAGGTAGGGTGAGGGTGGGCAGCCTTGTCTAGTCCCTGATCTTAGTGGGATTGCTTCAAGTTTCTCTCCATTTAGTTTGATGTTGGCTACTGGCTTGCTGTATATTGCTTTTACTATGTTTATGTATGGGCCTTGAATTCTTGATCTTTCCAAGACTTTTAACATGAAGGGATGTTGAATTTTGTCAAATGTTCTCTTAGGGTCTGTTTGACATCTGTCCAGGATCTTCTGGCTTTTATAGTCTCTGGTGAGAAGTATCATGTAATTCTTATAAGTCTGCCTTGACTTTTTTCTTTTACTGCTTTTAGTATTTTTTCTTTGTTTTGTACATTTGATGTTTTGATTATTATGTGACAGGAGGTATTTCTTTTCTGGTCTAGTCTATTTGGAGTTCTGTAGGCTTCCTGTATATTTATGGGCATCTCTTTCTGTAGGTTAGGAAAGTTTTCCTTTATAATTTTGTTGAAGATATTTACTGGCCCTTTAAGTTGGGAGTCTTCACCCTCATCTACACCTATTATCCTTAGGTTTGGCCTTCTCATTATGTCCTGGATTTTCTGGATGTTTTGGGTTAGTAGCTTTTTGCATTTTGCATTTTCTTTGACAGTTCAATGTTTTGCATGGTATTTTTTGCACATGAGATTCTCTCTTCTATCTCTTGTATTCTGTTGGTGATACTTGAGTCTATGACTCCTGATCTTTTTTTCTAGGTTTTCTATCCCCAGGATAGTCTCCCTTTGAGATTTCTTTATTGTTTCTACTTCCATTTTTAGATCCTGGATGGTTTTATTTAATTCCTTCACCTGTTTGGTTGTGTTTTCTTGCAATTTTTTAAGGAATTCTTGTGTTTCCTCTTTAAGGGCTTTTATCTGTTTACCTGTGTTCTCCTCAAGTTCTTTGAGAGTGTTATTTATGTCCTGCTTAAAGTCCTCTATCATCATCATGAGAAGTGTTTTTAATCCTGAATCCTGCTTTTCTGGTGTGATGGGGTGTTCAGGGCTTGCTATGGTGGGAGAACTGGGTTTTCATGATGCCAAGTAACTGTGGTTTTTGTTGCTTACATTCTTGCGCTTGCCTTTCACCATCTGGTTAACTCTAGATCTACCTGCACTCACTGTCTCTGACTGGAGCCTGCCTTTCTAGTTATCTTGCTTGTGTCAGAACTCCTCATTGTCCAAATGTCTCTGTGATCCTGAGCTCCAGTTGCTTTGAGTACAGTGGCTCCTCTAAGATGTCTCAGGATATGGTGTCTCCAGGGTAGCAGACCAGCTAGGTGTCTACTGCTCTGGGTGCAGTGTCTCTTCTAAGATGTCTCAGGATATGGTGTCTTCACGGAAGCAGACCAGCTAGGTGTCCACTGCTCTGAGTGTAGTGACTCCTCTAGGATGTCTCAGGATATGGTGTCTACTGCTCTGAGTACAGTGGCTCCTCTAGGATGTCTCAGGATATTGTGTCTGCTGCTCTGAGTTCAGTTGCTCCTCTAGGATGTCTCGGGCCAAGGTGTCTTCACAGGAGCAGACCAGCTGGGTATGTGCCCCAGTCACAAGGCCCAGGTAAGAGGCAGAAAAGGAGTGGTATTCTGCAGGGACGAGGTTTGGGTGCCGGGTGGGTCCTGAGCACTTCCTGCTCCCAGTTGTATTTCTGGGGCGTAGGGCAGTGGGCGACTGTTCTTACCTGCTTCTCTGAGTTTAGTGGCCCCTCTAGGATGTCTCAGGCTACAGTGTCCATACAGGAGCAAACCAGCTGGATGTCTGCTCCAGCTACAAGGACCAGGCAAGGGACAGAAGGGCTACTTTTTAATTTTTAACCCATTGAGTCCAGCTCAAGTGTACGTGAACATGGGATTATCTACCATGTTCATGTACCATCCAGTGGAACACAATTCTTTAGAGAAGTCACTGTCTCCCCCAGCAGCCATCAGTTGCTAATAGCTTCTCAACTAGGGATGTGATTTCAAGAGCCCTCCCAACTCAATGCTGGGATTTTTAACTGGCTTGATGTTGTTCAGGTCTGGTGTAGGAAACCACTGATATTTTATATATTTTCATATAGATTAACTTCTCAGAGCATGAGCATCGTAACAGAGTACAGATAGCTACTTTCAGTACAAATGTAACTAAAGAAATATGGTCCACAATGTGAACTGAATTACCCCTTCTGCATCAGCATTTTATTGAGGGCTTAAAGATGTTTCTGTGCCATGACAACACAACCAACTGAAAAGGGACAGAGATCATTTCAGTTCATATAAAATCACAGTGTTGCCCCTCTGTGCCAAGGAAGTGTTTAGCCATAGAGCACTGTTAACTCTCAGTGCTACTCAGGTCATGGTTATTTTCCACCTTCTAGGAAAGGATCATGCTTCTGAAGTATTTTCAAGTGAACAAACATTGCAACAAATTTATAGTGACTGTTAATAATTCAACAATCAACAGAAAAAGTAAAGTGTGTCATTATAAGCCTGCTACCAGGAAGGACTTGCTCATCTCTCTCTTCTCTCCTGTCCTGTGACTCACTTTCTGAAATTAATACTTCTATTATTTAAAGAATATTGACACATTCATATTTTATTATCATTCTAAACATTTTATGTATTTCTTCATAACATAGTAATATAAATTTCTGTGAACCTTTCTTCAGGCTGTCAGGTACCACACTATCCTAAGCAACATACATGCACATTGAGATCAAATCTTTTCAGAGCCTACCAGCTTTGAGAAATCATGTTCTGTTTTTCTATTTTTGAAATGATTTGTTTTACATTGATGGTGGGTTTTCTTTTTTGAAAAATTTGTACATTTTCTTTGGAAATTTCTCTTTTCCATTCAGTCTTAGACGTTAGTATGGAATAAAGACACAGAATTACATGCTTGTGTTTTTGTAAAGGAGGCAGGATTTATAACTCTATCACTTAATTGCTCCACTAAGCACCTGTTTTCAAATTTCAGAGTCTATTCTGAAGACAATATAATTACATATAGAATTGTTTTCTAAGAAAGAAACTCTCCCAGCACCATTTACTCTGAGCCCGAGTAGGAATTTGAATAAAGTTTTTGTTGTTGTTATTGTTGTTGTTCTGTGTCTTTCTTAACTATTCACCATCCAAAACATCACTAAAATTCAAATATAGATAAATAGATTCCTAGTTCAAAAATAATAATGCAGTTAGGCAATATTGCTGTACTTTTAATAAAAAAGTAAATATACATATTTATTAAGATTTCATAGTATGCCTAGGGAAATAATATTGAATTCAAATGTCCTTATGTAGCAGAAGGTTTCCCTACCTTGGTTCTATAATTTTAAAAATAAATACGTGGGCCATATTATGATTTAAAATTCATAGGGTATTGGCTTTTGCATTGAACCAAATTATAAACCATACATTTTCTTTTCCTAAGTTTGTCTCCCATTTTGAATTTGTTCTGTTTTTGTTGTGAGATAAGAACATAGGGTTGTTCCATTTCCTGTGGAAACCCTGTTGCTCTGCCTCTTATGCTGAGGTCTACTAGGTTTCCTCCATGTAACTACTTTCAGATCATCTGACACAGCAGGTATGACTCCATTCCTGCATTCCATTGGATTTATTTATCTGTATACGTTATCCCTAGCGATATCATCTTTTATTGTCTAGGATTTACAAATACTTATATTTCCCTTTAAATATTTCATGGTACTTGGTTTTTAAATGTCTCTGTTTTCTAATTTGTCATTTTTGTTACTCTTTTGTATTATAAAAATAATGTTATGGACCAGCAAGAGGAGTCAGTGGGTAAAAGCTCTTCCCATTTGTAAAAGTATCTTTTATTCACTTGATGTAATTGTTGTCTTGGAGGATCACCATGAATAAGCTTACCTTTTCTAACTCTTTCTGAACTCTAGTTGGCTGGTTCAACTTAGCTGTTCTGGTTCAAACTCCTCTCCAAGGAGTTTAATTCAATCTGGATTCTCTCAGCTTCTCACTGAATTGCTCTGCTTGGCTTCAAACTAACTCTGACAATTTGTTCTAATCTTCTGGTTTCTTAAAATTCTCTGGCTCCAACTGCCTCTGCTGAGCTGCACTGAACTGCAGAAACTCATGTATGAACAAACTCAACTCCACTGGACTGCACTCACTGTACTGACTCCCAACTCACTGACAGAACTGACTGAACTCTCTCTGTGCTTCTCTTAAAAAGCTTTTCTCCTGGATGTATCCTATCTCTGACTCATTCAGTCAAATCTTTCTGATTCGTCACTTTGTCTGCCCTTCAATTTGATGTCATGGTTTGTAATTAAAGGCATGTACTAAAAGATTCCAGCCAGAGGCATTAAAGGTGCTTATAGAGGGCATGTCTGCATTCCAGCTAGATCACACATTCCTAGAAAGACTGAATGTGACCAGAGCAGCCATGCAGCTGGATTAAAAGTCCTCTACAACCACCACACCTCATAACCTGAGTTCAACTTTTGGAGCCTACTTGGTGGAAGGAGAGAACTGACTTTTGAAAATTGTTCTCTGACCTTCATACACACAGGGTGCTCCGTGTGTGCCCTGCCTCACCCCCACAATAAATATATAAGTAAAAAATTAATTAAAAAGAAAATAAAGCTATACTTTTGTTTATTCTCTTTGTATCTTACAATGTGAGTAAACATATACTCACTCCTAGAACTTTTGGTGAATTTTCAAATAATGTGTCTTTGTACAGTCATATTATTTACATGTAAACTCTATTCCCCACTTTCAATTAGTACGGTTGCTGTCATTTCTTTAAGTACTTCACTATAAAGTATATTATCATCTACAGGTTTTAATAGACCACCTCTACCACCATCAAAGTATTAAGACTGAGTAGTATGTATATGTGTTATAGATCAATGATCAATGTCCTAGTATGTAGCATGGATGAGTCTTAGGTTCAAGAGAGTACATTTTTTTTGTATGTACTTTGTATATACTATTTTATATTTATAATGTCTTTAAATTTCTCTCAAAACTAAATGAAGAAGATGTTATTATTTGGTGGGGAGAGCATTTGAAAGTGGAACCTTGGGAAGACTAAATAACTTTTGATGGTCACAAACTAGTGTGGTATTTTTTAAGAGTTGGATTCAACTGGCTCATATCTCTTATGTTCTTATTCTCAACAGCTGCTTAAAAGTAATATATGCATTTATATGCAAGGTACTAAAATACAGTTATTAGAAGAGCTTCTTTTTGAGTGAATGTATAGTATATGTTCATCAATATATAATACTATTTATATTTGCATCACACATTCCTAGAAGGTCTTTGAATGTGATCAGAGCAGCCACATGGGTAGATTAAAACAGCAAATATGTAAAATCTCCATCAAATCCCTTATTTCTTCATAAATGTAAGTGCAGGAAGGTAACTTTAACCTGGGTCCTTTTCTTCTATGAGTTCATTTGTTTGCTTCAAATAGAAATTATTTTTCTCATCATGTCAGGCCTCATAGTGGATTAGAAGACACTGCACAGCTCTCCCAAATGCTGCTATAAAAACCAAAGTTCCTAGCTAAAAGTAGAAAGGCTGGATTCTGAGCAGCTATGAGGCCATGAGCATCAGCTGAACTGTACAGACTTACTTTACTTAGTGTCTGTCAGCAGAAGACTGGTGACAATCATTCAGGTGCTGCAAAGATCCCAAGAGTGTTGTCCTGTCTGAGCTATATCTGCATGATGGCACCTGAGGACTTTTTGTGTCTTGCTTTTTTTTTAATTATTATTATTATTATTGTTTTATTATTATTACTATTATTATTTTAACTTGGAGATAAACACTGAGGGGGATGTTTGAGCACTGATTAAAAACAGGCAAGAAATTTTATTATATTATTCTATTCCAAATCTTTTCAGAAAATGAAATAATGAGTGATTTCTATGCTCCCCTCATTAAACAATCATCCTTCTGAAACGTAATGACCTAAGTGATTGGACGGCTCACAGTTACTGAAGTTTGGTGTGCATGGCACATTGATACATGCTCCAGTTAGATTTGCATATTGTTTTTATCTTCAGATATGTGATACAAGTTCATTTGTCTAATGGCTGAAACAACCAATATTAACACTACAAAAGCCATTACTTTCCCTTACCAAGAGACACATTCCAGGTCAATAAACTGGTAACAATATAAACAGCTGCCTTTCATGTGTACTCTACACTTTAAATTGCCATTATTTATTATACTAGCATGAGACTAATGTGCCTAGTTATAAATTCATATTTTCTCACTCCTTTCCAACTCTCCTTTTCATATTAACTCCCATGTTATTTCTACATCCTCTGATAATTTAATATGTTTGCCAGTATCTCTGTCAGCTAGAGTGTAAATTCTGGGAACTTTATAACAAGTAACATAATACATTTTTATTTATTCATTGTTCCTTAGTCAACATACACACCTTCAAATATTTGCATTATGTAATTCTTGTTGCTTGAATTTGTCAGAGCCATCTACAAAGGAAGAGTTGAATTACTTATGAGGGAACTCTTATTTTTATTACTACTATGTAATGCAATGAAGCAGCTAAAAAACAAGGACAGTAGACATAAAATGAGATCCCTTGTTTATCTCTGTATTAACTATGGTTAAGGTAGCATCTGGCACAAAGGAGTGATCTCCAGTAATCTATCAGTCAATGAATGAGTAGAGCATGAAACTGTAAAAGAAATTAAAAAACAGATCTTCACATAAGCTGATGGAGACTTACTTAAAGAAAAGTGCAAAGGCTCCTCTGGAAGAAAAAAGATTTCTTCTTTACAAGGGAGGAGGAGATGGGTGTGGTATTGTTGGGATACAGAACTTCATGGGATCTGAGCACTGGATGAGCTGATCTGAGAGATGCTACTGAACAGGGTGTGCCTCGGGTTCGGACTGCAACTCCTGTGAACTTGCTTGTTTGGTTCTGATAAAGCTTTCCCTGACTTACACAGGCAGAGTTCCCACCCCTAGCCAAACAGCTGTGCAGCTCCTAAGTCTGCCTCCCAGCCTGGAAGTATCTATGACTTTCCTCAGCCTTCACTTCTTTGTCTTTTCTCACATTTCATAGAGAAATGGGATGCAGACATTTCTTACCTAAGTGATCCTGTTCACTTCAGTTTGACATTCCCCCGAGACCCTTAACATAGGTTATAGGTGACACAGTCAGATCTAAAACTCAACTTTTCAACTCATGTCTACTGTTAAGACAAATCTTTCAATGAAACTATGAGAACTCTCAGTGTGTTACACAAGGGAAGACTAATTAATTAATTCTCCTGGATGGAGACTTTAAGCTGTGACTTGACTTTTTGTGACTTTGTGGGACTCAACTGTCATTGCATGAAAGCCACAGCAAACAACTTTAGAAAATAGTAAAAAAATTGCCTCAATGGGTGCTGTCCTTGCTCACATTTGGTGAGAGCCCCTCTCCCCAGTAAATTCTTCTTACATTACAATGTAATAAATTTGATTATGAGCAAATGATCTATTTGGCTATTATTGGATACAGCTTCACTCATTTCAATAAAAAATTCTTCCTTTAGCTTAATTTTAGATATGAGAGCTATAAAAGTAGACTGTTGAGTAGAATAAAATTACAAGTTTTAAATTTAAATCACAAAATGAACATCTCTAACCTTCAAATCTAAATCCAAATTTGAAACTTTTTAAGTGCCAATATGATTTTATAAGAGGAAAATTTCACATCTTTCAGCATTAGCTGCAGCCAAAACAGGCACAGGCAACTGAGGAAAGTTGGCAGAGGGAGAGATGCTTCTCCTCAGGAAAAAGCGTGCCAACTGGTTCTCTAATGTCAAACAGTCAGCCCCCCAAACAAACATATATATATGTGTGTATATATATATATATATATATATATATATATATATATATATACACACATATATATATGCATATGTATATACATGCATGTAACATTATATGAATTCAACAAGGTATATTTAGACACATATATGCATAAGTAATGGAAAAAGAGGTCATGAATTTGAAATAGAGCAAAGAGAGTATAAAGAAAGGGTTTGGAGAGAATAGAGGGAAGAAAGAAATGTTATTAACTTAACCATATCAAAAGAAAAAGTAATTACCCCAAACAAAAGAATCACAAATGGTTTTAAAAACAAATTTGATCGAAAACTCCACCATCACCAATATAAAAATCCAACAAGAACAAGAATGAGAACGAGAACGAGAACAACAACAACAACATCATCAACAACGACAACAACAACAACATCCAATCTCAGGCACTCTAAGAATAATTGAATGAAGTGATTTTCAGACTATGTGTGTAAGATGTCTATGGAGTGAATTAATTTTATGCTCAGACTTTGGTCTCATGGAATGCATGTATACATAAAAATTGCGTATTTTGAAAAACTATGAAACCAAGTATTTCAGATGATAGGTACTCCAGCTTGCTTATTTTGGGAATGTAACTCCTCATTTGCCCCTGTTTCATTCTGTTGGCATATATCTACACTAGAAATATGTTTCCAATCAAATGGTTCATTACAGCATACTTTCAAATGGCAAAGGCTTGAGTCTTTGTGGGACTGACATCGGTTTGGGGGCAAGTTCTTAATATGCATTTGTTCTATGGAGTCAAGTCTATAAAACACCCCCTCCTCTGGGAAATGCATGAGAGTGTTTGCTGAAACAGCCCTCTGTAGAAAGTGCCAAAGAAATCTATGAAGGCTAATATTTTGGTAACATGCCCTAAGCAAATGTCTGTTTTACTTAGCCAAAATGCCAACTATGTTGAAAGCAGTATAGAAAAAGAAAATACTGAAGAGTCGCAGATTTGAATTGAAAGAAGTGTATATTTTACAGCAACTATGATATCAAGGACACGTAGCCATGGTCATAAAAAAAAAAGTAACATTAGGTTTGCACCTCTACTGGTTAATCCTTTCCTGTTTGGCCCATTGCTTTTGAGTACTTACATATTGACTTGATGTGACTCAGTGTCTTCCACGTGGCACACATGGCATCAAAGATGGAGACTGAGAGTTGAGAGAGGGGATGTTCCATTGGGCATGTGGTGGGGGTCTTGGAAGGAATGTGGACACTTGAATGAATTTCAATTGAAATATGAGACAGAGTAGTGCAAAATGTCACTGGAGAAAGTATATTGTCAACATAGAGGCCTAGGATCCACAAACTTAGTTATCATCCATCCATCCATCCATCCATCCATCCATCCATCCATCCATCCATCCACTGTTGTGGGAGCTAATGTATGAGAATGTTACATTAATACTCACAGATATCAGATCTCATGGGCTTTCATTCTGAAGAGGGCATTTGGTTTTATGGACAACAAACAGATTCACAATGCAATGTCAAGCAGAGATAGTGTTGTGTGGGAAGATAAAGCAGAAGGAAGCAAGAGCGCAATTGTATTGGACATTAGAAAGAGAAAGACAGTAGCTGCTGAAGCAAGGAGGTACTGAGAGGCAGGACATCTGAGGGTTCAGTGCACGAGGTGGGTAGAAGATGAACTGGATTCTGTAGTTTGGTTTTATACTCCATATGGTAGAATACCCTAGAAACTTCTCAGCAGCCTAATTGCACAAAATTGACTTGGTGGGAAAGTCTTGTACCAGCTGCTGTACTGAGAACTGGCTTCTTGAAGCAAAGCTGTAAGCAAATATCCAGGTAGTCGGCCATTACAGAAGTGCAGAGGGAATAGATGGCTTTGTAAAATGCTCTCTGGGTGTGGATAGAAGTGTGATCACATTCTGATTATTTCATAAAATACAAATGTAAAAAAGCAGCCTTGTCTTTAGAAATCCATTATCAGGGATTGTGGAGGGTGACTTTTGGAAGAGAGCAGGCCAGTGGTATCAAAGAACCACAACAAGAACTGAAACAAAAAGTGACATGGGCTGATTCATATTTTAGCCAGTTTGGCTTCACGAAGACTGTTGCAGCTGAGCTGTGTTCATCCCTCAAGCATTCTGTGTACTCCAGCACTTTCCCAGCCGGCAAGTGTTGGAATTGGACTGCATGACTGTCTGATCCTCCTTTCTTTGCTGATGACCCTAAGGAGTGCATACAAAGAATGCAAAGCCACAGGTGAAAGCAGCCTGGATTTCCGTATTCCTGTTTGGAGCATCACTGTCCTTCAAGTCTGTGTGATTCTCCCCTCTGCCACAGGGATAGGAAACACATGAGTGCTTGCTCATCGATAAACCACCACATTTGCAGGTTTCTGCTTCTTGTTCTAGTCTCACTCATTTCTTGCAGTTGGCAAGTGATCATTGGCAAAGATGTCCTTAGGAGGTAATTGCAGTAATTCAGCTGAGAAATGTGAGTCCCTAAAATCACTATATAGACTGGAAGAAGAGACAAATTTCTGAAGGGATGGCCAACTTCTTGGTTTTTTTTTTTCCAGAAGGATTAAGTGGGAATTACAAAGGCCAATGTAAACTGTGGGTAGTGTATTTCTTCTTCACAGTGTTAATGGCAACTGTCAGCCCCAGTTACCCAACTTCTTCATGTATATGTTCAGTCTTAACCTACTGTCAGGTTATGTACTACCTGACAAGAGCCATGAAGATCTTTCCCATCATGTGCTTATTATAACTGACACTCCTGCCACAGTGATGTGCCCTCTAGAATGAGCTTGGTATGACTTTTTTCCATACTTGTCAGACCTTGGCAGTAATAATTTTATTGGAAAGGTGAACATTTGGCACCAAGCATTATAAAAGAATAAAATCTACTATTGTGGTAGCTGGTAAGAATGAAGATTCAGGAATAGGTCTTGTAGGGCTTCATGGGATATACAGGTTTTCATAAGATACATAGCCTCAAAAATTAGAAAGGTGGAGACATTTTTATCAAGTCAGGACTTACAGTCTTTGAAACCTTGAACTATTAACCTAGCAAGTTTCCATTGGCTCTAGTGATTATAAGCAACTAAGTACCTTATTTACTCTCATTGTCCAGCACTTGATGACTTGGCAGAAGGGTAAAATATAGGGTAGACAGAACATTTAGTTTCTCAGGACTAAAGTACTAGCCATTTATCCTACTTTTTCAGTGTTTGAGTGGTGGGGTTTTCTTGTCACATGAGTGTGTGTTCAAATTCGATGATGATATTTTGTCATATATAATGGTACCTTGAGTATCACTATAAGAATCAATCTTGTTGAAACATAGGGTAAGACATTATGATTCAGTCAAGGAAGAGCCCCATCACGTGGGAAGTAATTCACAGCGCTTCCACAATCATGGCTAAGTTGATGTCAACTAGTGTGTATGGCTGTCTTAGAAAATGCACACATCAAGGAAAATCTTGTCTTGTGTATAATACGTTTTCACCTTGTGCAGAGTATCTGAAAGCACACTGAAATGATTGTCAGAATGGATTGGAAAGTCATAGGTCAGCACGAAGGAAGATATTAGAGACTGCAAATGAACATGCAGAAGCAGGTTGTTGATGGGTGCCAGCTATAACCGTTCTGGAGTCCTTGGCTGTTTTGTATCAGGATTCTAATAATGGCAGCAGCCTCTCACGTGCCTAGGACACGCACCTGCTCCTCTTGTCTGTTGCTTTGATTGTGAAGTAGTTTTCCATGGAGATCTGCAATGTTTGTAGATTTCCAGTGATCAAAAGAGGTTCCCAAAACACACAAGTATGGAAAAATGGTGTCTACCATGAGGCTTCTTAGTGCTTTTGATATGCTAATATTCATTGTGATATGCTAATGTGGATTAGGACTCTCCAAGAAAAAGAATTAATATGCACTGTTAATGAAACTTATTTGATTCAGAATCCTTGTTGGGCTTTTTTTTTGTTTGTTTTTGTTTTTGTTTAAGAGAAACATCTGTTACAATCACAAGCCATTATTATAGTATTCTAATAGATTTCAGCTTGCAGATGTTGGCTGCTTCATGAAATCAAATTTCTTACACCTTGATCAACTAATTTTGCCTTATTTAAACATACTTTTACTTTGCCATTTTTTTCAGAATTAATGCTCCATTTTAAACTCAGAGTCCACTTAATTAGAATGCATACAGGCCTAGCAAAGAAAGAACACGGTGGTTTCATATTCTAGAGCATTGCCTTTATACTGTGTGCTCAATTATATGACAATAAGAAGTGGAGTAGGGGCGAGTACTATCCTCTAGGCTGGACGACATGCGATGATACATCAGGCAGTTTGAGAGGGAGATACCACATCCTAAACATGTGACCGAGGAGGACCTTGTGATGTTGATGTCCTTGCATGGAAACAGGGAAGTCACAAGAGTTCACATGCTACATAACATCCTGCAAATGGGCAGATGTTGTCACGGAATGCATTGCAATGCAGGCAAGAAGCTGAAGCCTGCAGACTTTGCTCCTTGAATAGAGAAGACTCTAGGAAGAAAACCTGAATACAGTGGAGTGAATCCTGGACAGGACAACTCCTTAATCCCCTTGTTATGGGGTGGCAATGAAGCTGCCAATTGAAGTGATTAGTGGTGAGAGCACCTCTGAAAAAGGAGGAGAGGAGAGCAGTATGAGAAGCAGAGGAGGTGGCCCTGTTTGAGAGGAGAGGGGAACTGTCCGAGGCAACTTAATGTTAGCAATAATGAGGCTGAGCCAGCCTTTTAATATGGATCCATTCCAGTGGGAAATAAGGACAGTTCATTTAGTTTAGACCTCATTATCCCGTTCAGAACACTTTGCCAAATTTGTTATTTAATGATCAGTCTTCGTATTGTGCTGGTTTTTCATCATATGTCGGATATACTGCTTAGAACATTTTAACTACTATGAGAGAATTCATAATCATATAAATTTTATAACCAAATTGCTTCAAGTATTTGTTTAAAGAATACAACTATGTATATAAAATGGCATAGCCACGCGTTCCTCATAACACCTAGCATTGTGTTTACACGTAGCAAGCATACAATGAGCATATGCTTCAGTGCATTCATCTTATCTGTTGGCTGATGCAAAAAGACCTAAATATATTTGCAACATCTTTAAAGCTCCATTTAGAAAAATTTGGTCACATACACGTAATTTAGTGTCTACGCTCACACAAGCTAGTTGTGTATTTCTCAAGATGGTGTACCTTTGTTATACAAATTGCTTTTGTTAATAATCTACTTTGATGATGACTGTTGACCTATTCTTGGCTATTACAAAGGATGGATGATGCTGAGCCTGCTTGAAGAGTTCAGAGAATATGTTGATGCATGAATCCTATTGCTTATTTTGTAATAGAGTATTTGTTAGGTGGCCTATGAGATCTTAATGTGCAGTAAGATAATTTGTGCATTGAGTCCAGCAACTGGAGATATATAGTTATGCTTTGTTATCTATACATGGAAAGGAAAAGCCTTATACCTTTTTTTTGTAGTATAGTGAGGCTAAATTATTTTTTATTCATTTATTTGTTTAGCAAAACTATGACTTGATTGGAAAAAAAGTTAAGAGTATAGTATCTTGCTTCTAGGATCTAGGTTGGTGTGGGGAAATAACAATGTATCTCACAAGAAAATACAAAGTCTTGAGCTTGGTAGATGGAAACTTGTCCCCATATGTAGACCATGTATGTAGGTTCTTTTGCATAAGCTACTTTTATTTCATAGTCTGTGAGGACACACTGAACATTTTTAATGGGAAAAAGAAGCAGATAAGACTTTTTTGGACTTTTCCTGTGGTTATATACAGATTCTATTCACAGCTATCTGGAGAGTGTGAACAGCTAGGGAGACATTGTGGTAGTCATGGTACTGTAGGATCCTGAATGCTACTGGAAAGGAGGCCATGAACATAAGGGATGCTCTAAAAGAAGAATGAACACTCAAGGAGAGGCTTTATTAGGAGAATCAACATCAAGAGGAGTGCAAGTGGATCTGAGGACCTGGTTGTGTCCATGTAAACGACTTGGGGCTAGGACAGGGAAGTTGGCTCAGATATTTTGGTCATCCTGATAAGCCCTTAGAAACAGTGATCACAGGATCATGTAATTGGGCTTAATGCCTTGCTTGTTCTTTGACTATTTGTGTTTATTGTCTTGCTTGTTCCTTGACTATTTGCATCTATTGTATTGCTAGTTCCTCAACCTAGAACTGACCTTAATACTTGCATGTAATTAAAATGGTATAAAAGCAAAAAAGAGGAGGATTGGGATGAGATAGGGGGTTCTAGGGAGGGGAAATGGGGAAAGAGGATGGCATCTGAAATGTAAATAAATAAAATATCCAAAACAACAACAACAACAACAACAACAACAACAACAACAAAAACAAGGCTCACATGTCGAAGCTGTGACTAGTCTGTTCTGCCAAATTCCGTAGGCTCCATATGCTAAGGAATGAAAATTCCATATTCAAAGAATGGAATTTTAGAACAACCCACCTGTCTCCACAGCTTCAACATGGAATCCTCCACTTCACCTACCCCAAATCTTATTTGTCCACTTTGAAAACTTGATGGTTTTGTGGCTTTTAAATTAGAAGCTAAGCAGGAAAAATGGAGGTTGTTTGATGGCTCTCTGGGCATGGCCTACTTCCGCCCCCTCCTGCCCCACACAGTGCTCTAATAAAGGGGCTGGAAGTCACTTGTCAAACACGTGTTTACCTGTTCCTGAGTTCAATGGCCTGACCTTGTACCTGACACACAGTGGGACTGTCTTCACAGCCTCTGTGTAGCTTTCAAACTATTTTTTTTTCTGGAAGCTTTCTGAATACAGTGATGATTTAATAATTCAGAATATGAAAATGGCAGTGGGACACTATAAATGTTAAGACTGTATTATTCATGTTCCCTGGGCAGTCTGTACTCCAAGATTCACTAATTAGAAATGCCATTATGCCACAAGCATATGTATCTAATTTTCTTGAATTTAATTCATTGAAAATAAAAATCAATCCTGATTAGTGTTGATATGTACCCTAATGAATAAGTTGCCATTCTCAGCGTAAGTGGGGTGAACTGTAATTTCCATTTTGTTTACAAAGCTATTAGTCAGCTTGCTTTTCTGTAGTAGAAATGGCTGATTATTTTTGAAAATAAGAACTGTAACAGACATAAAATCTTGCTGTGTCCCATCCTAGCCCAATGAGGTCCTCACATTATCTCTTGATGTATATCATTTAAAGAATGAACACTGTTTCTGGTTTGTGCACACTCTAGTTCCTGAGAGCTCTTCTTTGAGATCTGCTGTTCACGTGAGAGAACTCTCAGCCCTTTCAAGGATAGAAGTGACAGTGTTACCTGTGGTTTTCTGTGGAGTAGAGAGAGTAATTGTGTTCAGTTGCAACCATAAAGTTGTGATGAATGCTGGGTTGGATAGCTCTTGAAACTGAAGCTCTTCTATGGTCTCTTACCTAGAATGTAATTATAAATATGGTGCATGCTCGTTATAAAAATCAGAACACACAACAAAAAAGTTCCCAAGATTTTAAAACTTAACATTCTTTAGAAGAAAAACCACCATCAGTCCTCTTGCCTTGACAACAGCTGCCCAGATGTTCACTGCTGCCTAGATGTTCACAGTGGCCCAGAATTTACCAACAACCTATAGTCACTATTCTAAGTACAGCTCTAAACCACTTACCCCATGCCTCAGCAAAGTCTATGAAAGGTGCAGATAAAAAGGATATTTGACCAACATATACCAATTAATTAAGACGAGGGTGTGATATAATATGCCTTGAAGCAGAAGCTGTGAGCAGAGCTCAGGGTGAGGAGAGTTATACACAACAGATGAAGGTTAAGAGTCTGTCACTAAGAAACAGCCAGAGGTTTCTAAAGATAATGTACATATTTACATTTATTTATCTTGTGTGCATCTGTGTGTAAGAGTATTTGTGCAGGTACATGTGTATACGTGTGCAGCTGTGTGTACATATGTGTACATAATTGTGGAGTCCAGAAGACAACCACTAGTATAGTTCTCAAGAACTCCATGTACCTCTTTGGAGACAGAGAATCTCACTGGGCGATATCTCACCTATTAGAATGGATTGGCCAATGAGCTGCAATATACTGAATATACTCCTACATTTGCCTATATACTCCCCTGAACCAGTGATGGGGTTATAATCTCATGGCACCATACCCAGCATTTTTTCTGTAAACTCTTGGGAATATGTGCTTCATCCAAGTATTCAGGGGAATTCAGATCTATGTGCTTACAAAGCAAACACTTTATTGATTAAAAAATACCCACTCTAGTCTAATAAAATGCAGTTTTTAATTCCCAGTTTTCTTTGGCTGCCTGACAATTGATACATCTAGGGATTATTTGCATATATAACCCTTTAGAAATGGATCTGAACTGATGAGACCAATATATTATTCAGCCAGTTTTTAAAATCAACATTATAAAGTCTATAACTGTATAAGAAAATGTGGCATTCTATTTTGTGGAAGTCTCCACATATTGTGATGGATTAGAGAGAATAAAGTAAATGGGTTTACTTGATGTAAAAAAAAAGAAAACACAGGAGAGAGAGAGAAAAGCAATTTGGGTACTTCACTGTGCTTTCTTTGATTTCTTAGAATTCTTGTTTTTAATTAAAATCTTTTTTCTACTTCTTTCTGACTCACTCTTTCATCTTTGATATAACGTTAGTAAATGATAAGTGCAGGTTTATGACTTTCTTGTCTATATCACCAAGCATCTTGGTGATATAGAGACCAATGCCAATTACTAGGATTACTTTGGTGAAGTTGATTGTTATAATAAACACGAGATCAGCTCTAGGCTAGTGAAATCTCTCCAACCTTATGCTAAAATTTGATATGCGATGAGAATGATCTCTCTTCTGTCCAAGTTTCTCTTACAAGTGGACTGTTCATTCAAACAGTTTTTCATCAGCTTGTATTACCTCATTGGATTCCTTTCTCAAAATTCCAGTATCTCTGAGAGTTTTAGATACTTTTCAATAGTCGGCACACAACATAAAGTATTTAACGAGATTCACTTCTAAGACACAAGTGGTACAGTGTTCTAGCTAACATGGAGCGTAGACTAAATGAAGACTAGAGAGAGAATGTCTGACTCATATGTGAAGATTTGGAGAGGTCCTATGTTAATGGTTCAAAGATGATCCAAAGAAAACAGGGACCTTTAAGAGCTGAGGTGGGAGGAGAGCCATCCCGGGACCACAGATTTTTGAAGAAGAGTCTGTGTTTTACCAAACTGGAGCCACTACAAATGCTCAATAAACCACACGAATAACCATCCATGTTGATGAGTCTCATTCTTTCATGTCTGAAATATCATCAATAAAGGTGGGTTTCAGGGAATTTAATAGGAAGCAAATTATGGTTAAACCACAATCGCCAGAATTGCATTTCCTTGGCAGAATTTTAGGTAACTCTGTCTAAGGTCAATGGTCTCTTCTAAGACTCATACATGGAAGGTAATTAGAAAAAAAATATGATTGATTTTTGTCGTGAATAAGCACAAAAGAGTCCACAAAGAAAAGATTGTTAATAAGAACATAATGAGTGCAGCTTGACCCAAGAACAAACAAAATGGAATGAATGTAGAACTTATTTTGTTTGGAACCTTACCTGATATCATTAGTTTATCTGCTGCTATTAATAACTCACTAGTGGAGGCTTCTGCAGTAAATTGCCTGAATATAGATTTTTCTTTGCTCTACAAATTATTCAATTCTGAAAAATAAACTACCGATCGTATGCTTTGAATGGTTATAAGTTAATTTGTCTACTTATTATTTTAAAAATGTAATCTTTCAAAAATGTGGTTTGGGATAACTAAGATTAGTATTTAACTACAGGAAGTTATACGTACTCTTTGAAGCTGACAATCTTTTTTGGCATATTTAAAATACTTAGGCTTTTGAGAATGTGACATAATGATAACATTTTTTCATTCCCCCCTTTCTCTTCAAATCCTCCTATAGACCCTCCCTACTCCTCTTCAAATTCATAGCCTGTTTTTTTATTAATTATTATTGCATGCACATATGTATATGTATGCCCAATGGAAATGATGCAGCTATGAAACATTCCTGCATCTAAGGCTCAGGGAACAATGAGGGCATGGAAGGATAGCAAGAGCATGAGGAAAAGGGATTTTGCTGTGATTTTGTGTCATAGTAAGGTCAGAAGCCACATCCATAGTCTCACCAGCATTACCATCCAAATGTCACCAGAACAAGGTTGATACCAATGGACATTTCAAACTAGACAGGGAATAGCTCATGAGGCCTCAACCCTATACAAAGGACTAAAGACAATTAGTCAGAGCTGGGAGTGGGAGAGGTGTTCTTCCCCAGGGAAGGGAACCCCAATTTGTTGTCCAGTGCCAAATGTTTAGCCCCCAAAACATAATGTCTCTTTTTAAACATTAATTCCAAGGGCTAGTATACTGGCTAGCATACAATCAAAATGGAATGAATGCAGAACATATTTTGTACTCCATAAAATACAGTAAATTGAACAGTTCTTGAGTGAATACTGATATTTACCATCACTTATACTGGCATCATTCAATCTTTTAAAAATATTTGCTTGAATCCTTTGAGAATTTCATACATGTTACTCTGATTGTATTCTCTCCCAGTTTCTTCCATTAACTCCTCTGAGATCTACCCAATCTATAACTATTTTTGAAAAACATTAAGCACTCACTTATGACTTTATAAGAGGAATGCGTACTTTAAAATTTAAGGCATAAGACCATATTTAATGTTGAAAAACTTTATTTATGAATTCAATCTGCCATGATGACATGTAGAGCAAGAAGCTCTCTACCATCCTGTCCCAGGTTCTCTCCAGTCAAGTGCTACTCTGCTTTATTATGGTTTAAATTATTACAGCTGCATAGCTAATCAAACTTAGTGGCTTTAAAAAAAGAACTACAATTTATTATGTCATGAATCTGTGACTTATGGAGGGCTTGGGGGACATGAATTATTTCTATTTCATTTAGTATTGACTGGAATAATTTGGCTGGGCCTGAGAGAGCCACCCTTTAATTGGCTCACCCGAATAGCTGCTAAGCTGATGCAGTCACACTGTGTGTTGTACAAACAATGCAGTCATATTGTGTGTTGTACATACAGTCACAGCTCAGTGTCCTCATCTTTCAAATCCTGAATATACTGAAAACTGATGATTAAATGTAATCTTAAATGTTATCATAAATGCATGTTCATATAAATATTTAAAATTATTTTGTCTAAGGTCACTGTTGGCCAGGGTTCTTTATTCATCTACATGAAGGTGTATCTAGGAGACAATGGTTTCCTCATGAAATGGCAACTACATTTTCAGAGATGTTTAAATAATGAGGAACTAGAATTTCCTAGTTCTTCAAGTTCCTAGATATTATTGTGTAGTCACAGCTAACACATTGAGGTATGATAAGATTTAAGGGGAAAGGGACTCTGCCTCTGGATGACAGCTATCCAAGTATTTATCATTTCATCTTTAATCATTTGTAATTTTCTTTACAGTGATCTTTTTGTAATGGCTAAAGGAAAATTAAGAATTTACCTAAAATATTTACTAACATGTATGTCAAGATTATTAAGACCAAAGATTATAAAATTAGCAGATGCATTATATCTAAAAGACTACAAAAATTATATGAAAACACACTTCTGAAATTGTCACACATCATCCTTGTCATTATTAGTATGTGACTGACTGTCTCTATTCAGAGAGGAAAACAGTATGATGTTTCTCAACACAGCTGGGGTAAAGCCATCTCCATCCTGAGCATTCATGTTTGCTAGGTAGCAATGGGGCTTTCCAATATATTTATTAGGTCAATGTGACTAGGGCATATAGAAATTTTTAAATATTTTTTTTTACAATACCTGTCTTAGTAATATGTATTTTATATATACTGTTTTATCACTAAGAATGAGTTTTTATATGAAAGAAATGTTTTGCAAAATGTTTTTTGTTTGTTTGGGTTTTTTTATTTTTGCCTAGAAAAGTATCAAACACCTATTATATCTGAGAAACTGTATGTTCTTTGTGGGGTGGGGGAAGTGTAGAAATGAGCATAAAGAAAAAAGCCCATGTTCATGTTGTAGACTTTTGCCTCCCTAGTGTGGACGATGAATAATTAATAAGTACATAAATATAAATCAAACAGAGATGATGGTGTTTCAGCCAGGGATCTGGAGAATACTAGTGCAAGAGAACACTCAGCCAGTGTGGTCAGGGGAGACCCCTGAGAGGAAGGGGGTTTTAAGCAGAGGCCTGAGTGAGGAGAGTTTACTGGTGAAGCAAAGGGAAGATGCTTAGCTGTTTATTTTATTTTATTTTATTTTATTTTATTTTATTTTATTTTATTTTAGGTGGAAAAGATGAAGCACACGTTCATTTGTGGCAGGTAGCACATAGTTGGGTATTGCTCATTATTTGTTCAGTCCCTTCATGTATATTTCACGGGTAATTCAAGTCATTTACATTTCACTTCATTATTAAGTGATATCTTGCTTTTGCCATTTTGTGACTGATTCTTAGTTTTTCTAATATCTTTCTCCTTCTCGTATAGTCTTCTTTATCATGCTTGTTTTTTTTTTCCTAGAGGGGGCTTTGATTGTTTGCTTATTATTATTAGTCTGTCATTGGTTTTTGCTTTGGCTACAGTGGGACTTAAGAAAAAGAACATATTTGATTAGAATAAGGCCCTTTGAAATGAGAGTGGTTTAAACACTGACCATAAAATGCGCCAAGAAACAAGAGGATAAGGAAGAGAGAGAGGAGAGAAAACCCCACTACATTTATATTCATTCATTCCACATAGTGTGAGTTTTGATGTCCCGTTGTACACCTTTCTGTATTGCCTACTTCAAATGTTAATATAATTATTAATTTTGACTGCTCTGCTTTTGTGTGTGTGCTACATATAACTGGTTTGTGTACTGTGTTTATGTGTTAGGGTGTTCTTACTTTGTGTAGTTCCTCTTATTAATGAGTTTTAAATGTCCAGTACTTTCTTGCTGGTTAGCAGCTTTTCTATCTAAAGAATTTGGTTTTCTTTTCTTTTTTTCTTTTTTCCCTTCCTTCCTTCCTTCCTTCCTTCCTTCCTTCCTTCCTTCCTTCCTTCCTTCCTTCCCTCTTTCTTTCTTTTCTTTCTTTCTTTCTTTCTTTCTTTCTTTCTTTCTTTCTTTCTTTCTTTCTTTCTTTCTTTCCTCCTTCCTTCCTTCCTTCCTTTCTTCCTTTCTTCCTTTCTTTCTCTTTCTTTTCTTCTTGTGTTTTTTTGGGGCATGTTAATTTTGTTACTGTTATGAATTGTAATGTAAATATCTGAGATGCAGGATCTCTGATATGCGAGTCCTGTGGAGGTTGCTACTCACAGGTTGAGAAACATTGTTTGGCATGTGTGACAATCTCATCCTATTTCTTCTTTCTGGCCTATAGCATTTCTACTGAAAGCAAGTAATTGTAACATGTGTGTGCATGTATGCATGTGTGTATGTGTGTGCATGTATGTCTGTATGCATTATGTGTATCCCTCTGAGTGTGTGTGTGTTGTGTGCGTTGTGTGTTTGTGTTGTGTATTGCGTTGTGTGTTGTGTGAGTTGTGTGTGTGTTGTGTGTGTGTTGTCTGTGTGTGTGTGTGTTACTCTCTTGCTTTCTCAAGAAACTTCTCTTTGTATTGAACCTTTTAGAGTTGACTTTGGGACAGATTTAGTTGAACTGAATTATTCCTGGTGACCCTTGAAGCCAAGTATGATGACATTGACCTTCAGTACCAGGGTTTTACTCTTTTCCATTTAGGCCTGAAAGTTTTTGGTTACTGTCTTTTTTAGTGTTCTTTTCTCTCTGTAACAATATACAGACTCTCTTGAGTGCCATACCACAAATGTCTGCTTTTCTAACACTGTCCCAAAGCTGCTGTGAACTTTTTATTCTTTCTTCTTTCTTCCCTTTGATAGTCTTTTGTGAACCTGCTAATTGTTTAGTCTATTAAAACTGCATATCCATTTTATAGTCTGTGTACCTTATGTTAGTGTTTAAGTTACTACAGTCCTCTTAGTCGTCTCTGATAAAATATTGAGTTGTTTCTCTATGTTTCTTTAAAGGCTTTAAAATTTTTCCTTGGCTGTGTATAGATTGATTACCATATGGTCCATTATTGGCACTTCGTTTTGTCCATTATTGTTAGTTGAAGATGTGGCTTTGTTTTTGCCTGTCTCAGAAATTTAGCATCTGCCTTTTGGCTGCAGCTAATTTAGCAGCATGAGAACTTAAGTTCAGGTTAGCCACAAATCCACACTGGAGCACTCCAATATCTCAAGGGCTGGGGCAAGCCCAGATACCTTATGCAAAGTTACTGATGTGTGATCAGAAGCCTCACGATTATTCTGTCTCTTTCTGGACCTGATGTTGAAGGAATTGTTCATAAGCTCCCATGAGCATCCATGCTACCATTACTGTTGTGGCCTGAGCTGTCCCACACTTGGGGGCCAAAATGTTGAGAACCACACTACCCCACGTTTGGGGCCAAAATGTCATGGACTGCTCTATCAATGTTGGAACCTGCACTGCCAAAAGCCTTGGGGGCTAAGTTGTTAGAGCCTGCACTGCCCCAAGCTGCTCCGGTCCATGGGTTGGGGTTCAGCAAAAGAGAGAGTGAGGACGGACATGAAGAATAGAGACCAGACAGAGTGTGATTCAATCCCATTTATTCTTCAGTCTCTCTTCTTTTCTCCAAGTCCCTAGTCTTGAGTTCCTAGTCCCTAGTTCCTAGTCCCTAGTTCCTAGTCCCTAGTGCCTCCAAGTTCCAATTTTCCATTTCCAAGTTCTAGTCTCGAGTCTCATCCAAGTAGTTTTCCAAGTACAAGTGTCTAATCCCTAGTTTGTCTTCCAAGTCTTGAGTTCTTTTGCCTTCTACCTAATGCCTGTCTTCTGTCTGCCTCTCGCCTTTTATATGTCTCACTTCTAAGTCATGCCTTTAAGTCATGCCCTTAGGTCTTATCTCTAAATCACACCTTTAAGTCTCACACATCCAGGGGAAGATCCTGGGTATCTGAAGCAAGATGTTATCAGAGTGTGCTCAGCTGTTGTAGGCTATTGTAAGCAAGTCTCTTGTCAGGGTATATGGCTCAAGATGGCTGCAAGGATGATAGCTGCCTACTGTCAGCTCCCCACACCATCAAAGTCCAAACTCATCTGGGGCTCAGGTTGATACAACCTAGAGTCATAGTCCATACTACTGCAGTCTGTGGGTGTTGTATTCTTACTTTACAATTCCTCCAGCTACCCAGAGGTAATGTCCAGAATGCAAATGTGTCCCTCTGGGGCCTCAGGTCTCTGTCTGGCAGCAGGGCAGGTCTAGAAGTGGGCATTGGCCTTGGTGTAGAAAGTTAAGATCTGATGTTTAATTACACATAAATAATAGGTAGTCCTATGATATTGACTAACAAGTTTTAAAAACTTGGCACTATTACAGAACATAATTAGTGCACAGTCTCAATGTGTAGTTATTCATTATTTCTTTATAAAAACATTTACTCTGCTTGTTTCTTTTCTGAAAACATATATTTGCTATTATAGATTATTATTCTCTATTAATTTGTTCATATTGTTGCTGTTTCTGCTCTTAAGTACAACAGTGATGAACAGGGACATCAGGTCTATGATTACTTTTATTTGAGAGGGGATGTTACTTTTAAATAGAATTATTCAAAGTTTTAAAGACCCAGTTTAGAAATATTTCTGCCCATTTTAATTAAAAATCACCTATTTAAAAAATCATCTTGCTCTGGTATTCAAATCCCTAAATAACAACAGAAAAAAGTAAAACCTACAGAGTCTCTTTCTCTCTCTCTCTCTCTCTCTCTCTCTCTCTCTCTCTCTCTCTCTCTCTGTGTGTGTGTGTGTCTTTCTCTCTCTCTCTCTCTCTCTCTCTCTCTCTCTCTCTCTCTCTCTGTGTGTGTGTGTGTGTGTGTGTGTGTGTGTGTGTGTGTAACAGCCCATGTTTTGGAATTACAACATGTTACACTCAGAGGAAAACACCTGATTTCAGAGAAACAAATGACCCTCTACACCCACTAAAAACATAGGCAGGATCCCAAGTTACTTTACAAGCTGGATTTTACATTATTTATATCCAACAGAATTTGGCTGTGAACTTCAAAGGCAAATAGGTCATGTTTTCTCTCAAGAAGTGATCATTTTTTCAAGTGCTTGGAAGATGAGAAAAGTGATCTCTACTGATCACATGTATTGGTGAGAAGCTTCTATAATTCCTACACTTGCTACATGGTGTTTATTGAAAATTAGAGTACAATGCCACCCCATTTTCAACAGTGTTTCTTGCTCATAAGAAAGTGATGGGGAGGAGGTGATGTAGGATGAAACTGTGAATGCATTTTCAGTTGGGGTTTGAACCCAGTGGCTTCTACAAAGTTTTCCTACAGTAGGTACTTGTTAGCAGACTGACTGGATCCAGAGAAAGAAGAGCTGGTATAGTCTAGTTTCAAACCTAGGCAGCACTCATTTCATTCATAGCCCTCTGCAGACAAATCACAACCATCACAAAATGATGGGCTCAAAACATGTCTATGTTTTTCTGTACTGACACGAGCATAATGACTCCATCACTCTGACAGTTTTATTTCAGCTTTTAGTTTCATCCCTGCTTATCTACAAAGAGTTCTAAAAGTGGAGAACTTTAATCTGTCCCCACTCTAGTATTTTTGATGTTCTGTCAAAAAATATTTATAACCAAAGAAGTACTCCAAAAGCTGAAAGAGTAAGCTGGGAGAGGAGTGTGTACTTCAAAGTAAGACTTTATTAGGTTTCCCATAGGAGGGTGGAGCTGGAGGAACCAAAGGCCAGAAATGCTGGGGGTGGTGGGATGGTATAGTGGGTAAGGTGCTTGCCACATAAGCCTGGTGACCCGAGTTCCATTCCAGAGCCAATGGAAAGGTGAGAGAAGTGAACTAATGACTCAAAGTTGTTCTCTGACATTTATGCACATGGTTGTGTGTCAGCATGCATGCTTGCACAAGCACACACACATACACATGCTAAGGCACATACACAGTAATAATAAGCAAATAAAATGGGGCTAGAAATGTTAGCAAATTTATAACTTTATGCCATTTGAATTTTTATGAAATATTCATGTCACTTTCTTGGACCTCCACGTTGTTTGGTATGGTGATGTTCACTGAGTTTATGACTGTTATCCTGTGGTAACCTTTCTAGAGAGCATACCAGGCACCAAGCAGTGTGGTCAGGGCTTCCTTCATATATGTTAACTTTTGGAAGTTAATCAAGATATTTCTGTAACATTATTTACTGATTTAGTCAATGTAATTTTTTCACTTGATATATCTATTTTATTTCTATCATTTCTTTTATTTCAGCTCTTCTTTATGCAACTATTTTTGGAAATGTTACCACAATTTTCCAGCAAATGTATGCCAACACCAACCGTTACCATGAGATGCTGAATAATGTTCGAGATTTCCTGAAATTATATCAAGTCCCAAAAGGCCTTAGTGAACGAGTCATGGATTATATTGTCTCAACATGGTCAATGTCAAAAGGCATCGACACAGAGAAGGTATAGTTGTTTATATTATTATTATTATTATTATTATTAATTTTAAGTGGAATATTTAGATGTGTGTACATTTTCTATTCACGGTTCCCTTGTGAGATTGCTTTATAAATGTTACTATAATTTTTGCAAGTGACATTTCCATCAATCACATTTATTGAGTGCTCAGAAGGTTCAGAGCATTCAACCATTAACAATCAATTAGTACCAGTCATGATATTCAATTGAGAAAATTCAGTTTCTGAAAACAGCTCATTACTCCATTCCCTCGTGATATTCTCATTACCACTTAGTAATTTTCTGTTAGACTCTCTGAACAGTCTCCTAAGAGAATTAACCTTAGTTTTTCCTTTGACTTGCTGTCCAGTTAAAAATTCCAGAGGACTGGAGAAACAGCTCCGCAGTTGAGAGAGCCTCCTGCCCTTGCTACTGTCTGGAATTATGTTCCTAGCACCAATGTCTGTCAGCTCAAAGCTCCCTGTTACTCCTGCTCCAAGGGATCACACCCCCTCTTCTGACCTCTGTGGGTGTCTGCACACACACACACACACACACACACACACACACACACACACACATTCACATACTCATAATACAGAGATTTTAAGAAGATGGCCTTATCTGGCATCAATGGGAGGGGCGGCCCTTGGTCTGGTGGAGGCTTGTTGCCCCAGAAAAAGGGGATGCTGGAGGAGTAAGGTGGGAGTTGGATGAGTGGGGGAGCACTCTCTTAGAGGAAAAGTAGAGGGGGTATGGGATGTGGGTTTGCAGAGGGGAGACTGGGAAGGGGTAACAACATTTGAAATGCAAATAAATAAAATAACCAGTTTTGGGGCTGGAGAGGTGGCTCAATGGTTAAGAGCACTGACCGCTCTTCCAAAGGTCCTGAGTTCAATTTTAAGCAACCACATGGTAGCTCACAGCCATCTGTAGTGGGATCTGACGCCCTCTTCTGGTGTGTCTGAAGACAGCTACACTGTACTTGTCATATACCTAAAATAAATAAACAAGATCTTTAAAAAAATAACCAATTATAAAATAAAAGTTTATTTTTAAAAAGAAAAAAGAATGAAACTTCCTGTTACACGTGAAAAATTTATACTGTCTTCTATTGCATTTTCTTCCTAACTTTTCTCTATCACATGCATATGTAATTTTTAATGTTCCCTTGATTTTTCATACAAGTAATGGGGACATTTCTTTTTTCCAGTTATTCTCATATCTCATTTCTTGTTGTTCTTCAATGGGAACTGCTTTGCCCCACCTATCTTATCCTTGGAGAAGCTGAAGTTCTCCATTAAAAGCAAATTAAAATCTCCTTACGATCCTAGACCACTTGATTTACCTAAAATGTAAAGGATGTCAGCCAGAGCTGGCACACAGGAAGTGAAAGCCAATCCTGAGTTACTCCACTTGAGAAGTGTCAGTGAAGACTGTTTTTTGTAGATCACCAACTTCTGACACCTGACAGTCAAATTGCAAGATGCCTTCCTTGCCAATTCTAGGTAGTATGTGTTTTTGACATGTGAGTGCATGTGTGTTTGAGTGTGTGTGTGTGTGTGTGTCTGTGTGTGTGTGTGTGTGTGTGTGTGTGCTCGCATGGGCGTAAGAACTACTCTATAAGTGGGGAAAGTACAGATGACCAACGTAGATGTTTAGATAGTGGAAGTTCAACAGATAGCATGTGAGTTTCAAGCCAGAGCAGGGTTTGTGAGGCCGAGGTAACTGAGGGCAAGCATAAAAAATGACGAGAAAGTGTAAGGGAAGATGTGTGTGATGCTCAAGGCAGCCGCACAGAGGAATAGTGAAAGAAGTTCTCCTTTTTTGGTATTAACAACCTGCTGTATAAGTCTCCTAGTTAAATGACCACAGAAGAAAAATCAGTGAAAGCATATTTCTTTGTATTGATTAATATTCTCTGATATGTGCTTAGTGGAAAAACGTGCACAGAACCTTTGTCACAGTGACAAAAAGCAAAATTGCAAATGCTATTAAGGACGTTGAAGGAAGGAAACATTTATATGCTGTTGGAATGGAAATTCGTATGATGGCTATTACGCACAGGATATTCTCTCAGAAACCTAAAACCAGATCTACCACAGGATCTGTCTGTCCAACTTCTGGGTAACTATGAAATGAAATTCGACCATCATACGGACTCCTGTCCGCACTCCTGTGCTTACTGTTGCACTATTCACAATGGTCAAGATAAGTAAACATCGAAAGAAAAAATAACAATGAAATCCTGTCATGTTTAACAAAACAGGTGGGGCCTGAGATCATTATGTTAAATGGAATTAGACCTGGAAGGACCTAGAATGAGATGAACTCATGTTTCCTATTCAGAGAACTCACAAAGACAACTTGCAAGCAGAGGGTAGTTGTCAGAGGAGGGGGAGGAGGGGATCCGAGGGGTGAGTCAGAAGGAGGCTGGGTGAAGGTACTGAGTTACACTTACAGTTGTGTTTGAGAGCCAGGAAAGGAAGATTTGAGTTGATGTGACAAACGTGAACGTGTTCCTGTGCATGTGTGAAACGTGCCATGACATTGATTCCTTTCAGCCTCCTAGGAAATCCCCACTCACATCAGAAGATGTTAGCTAGGGTGACAGTGTACATGATGATAAGAAGACACAAGCCAGATTCTGGATGTGGAGAGGGGATGGAGGGATTCCTAGTAATTATATCCTCAGCAAGACTATATTTTTTATTGCATATTTTATTTACATTTCAGATATTATCCCCTTTCCCTATTCCCTCCTCCAGAAACTTTCTATCCCATCCCCCTCCTCCTACTTCTATGAGGATACGCCCTCACTCACCTACCCACTCCCACCTTCCCACCCTCAAATTCCCCCACACTGGGGCATCCAGCCTTCACAAGACCAAGGATCTCCTTTCCCACCTATGCCCTACTAGACCATCCTCCCCTATATATACAGCTGGAGCCATGGGTCCCTCCCTATGTGCTCCCAGGCTGGTGGTTTAGATGCTGGGAGCTCTGGTTGGTTGGTATTGTTGCTTTTCCCATGGGGCTGCAAACCTCTTCAGTTTTTTCAGTCTTCTCTTTAATGTCTGTATTTTTGTGCCCTAAACCCATCACCTGGCTGGTGAACTACATTTAACTCCAATTGTGCGCCATTGTTTTGTCCTCTCCAATGAAGCTTCTCTCCTCCTCCCTCTGCTCTTCCTCCTGCTTCTTGCATGTTCATAGGCATCTCTTTCTTTAGGTTAGGAAAGTTTTCTTCTATAATTTTGTTGAAGATATTTACTGGCCCTTTAAGTTGGGAATTTTCCCTCTCATCTATACCTATTATCCTTAGGTTTGGTCTTCTCATTGTGTCCTGGATTTCCTGGATGTTTTGGGCTAGGAGCTTTTTGCATTTTTGCATTTTCTTTGACAGTTGTGTCAATGTTTTCCATGGTATCTTCTGCACACGAGATTCTCTCTTCTATCTCCTGTATTCTGTTGGTGATGCTTGCGTTTATGACTCTTGATCTCTTTCCTAGGTTTTCTATCTCCAGGGTAGTCCCTTTGAGATTTCTTTATTGTTTCTACTTCCATTTTTAGATCCTGGATGGTTTTTTTTTTAATTCCTTCACCTGTTTGGTTGTGTTTTCTTGCAATTCTTTAAGCGCTTTTTGTGTTTCCTCTTTAAGGGCTTCTACCTATTCATCTGTGCTCTCCTGTATAAGGATCTCGTTAGGGAGTTATTTATGTTCTTCTTAAAGTCCTCTATCATCATCATAAGAAGTGATTTGATTTTAAATCTGAATCTTGCTTTTCTGATGTGATGGGGTGTCCAGGACTTACTATGGTGGGAGAACTGGGTTCTGATGATGCCAGGTAACCTTGGTTTCTGTTGGTTATGTTCTTGTGCTTGCCTTTCACCATCTAGTTAACTCTAGTGCTACCTGCATCCATTGTCTCTGACTAGAGCCTGTCTTTCCTGTTATCTTGCTTGTATCAGAAATCCTCAGAGTCCAGCTGACTCTGTGATTCTGTGATCCTGAGATCCTGGGTGGAAGAGCTCCTGGGACTCAGGCTGCCTCTGGGATCCTGAAATCCTATGATCCTGGTCATGTTAGAGCTCCTGGGAGCCCAGCTTCCTCTGGGTGTTGTGGGATTAGGTACAGAGCTATGAGCCTGGGTGAGTTAGAGCTCCTGAGAGTCTAGCTTCCTCAACTGCTCTGAGTGCAGTGGATATTCTGCTGCTCCAGGTATAGTGATTTCTCTAGGATGGGTCAGGATATGGTGTCTTAACAGGAGCAGACCAGCAAGGAGCCAGCTCCAGCAACAAGGACCAAGCAGAGAGGGCACAAGAGGAGTGATATTTGGGAGGGTAGGGTTTTGGTGGGTGTTGGGTCCTGAGGGCCCCAGGCTCCCAGCTGCAGCTCTGGGGTGTAAGGTTGTGGGGGACGGTTCTTACCCATTGCTCTGAGTACAGAGGTTCCTCTAAAATGGTTCAGGGTATGGTTTTTTCACAGGAGCAGACAAGCTAGATGTCTGTCCCAGCAAAAATGACCAAGTGAGGGGAGTGAGACCATATTTAAAAATGCTTTTTAGACTGCATGTCATATGCTACCAAACAAAAAGAAAACAAAAATTTATATTTACTTCTGTGGTGTAAGTAAAGCATCTAACAACATTACAGAAGACTCACAGGCCTGTTGGTTATCCTGTTAGCTAATAAATAGTAAATATAACACATAACATTAAAATGCAGGCAAAATAAAATATGTAACATTTAAAATACAAAGGCAATGCTTTAAAATGTTGACAAAAAACAAGTGGGAAAATGGCTCTGAGTTTAAGAGCAGTTACAGCTTGTGCAGAGAACCCCTTTTAGTTCCCAGCTCCATAGCAGTGAGTCACAACCATCTGTATCTATAGCTGTAGAGCAGTGGTTCTCAACCTTCCTAATGGTGCAAGCCTAAATTTACTACAGTTCCTCACATTGTGGTGACCCCAACCATAATGTATTTTTATTGCTATTTCATAAGTGGAATTTTTTATTGTTATGAATTGTAATATAAATATCTGTACTTTCTGATGTTTTTAGGTGACCTCTGTGAGAGTGTCGTGTGACCTCCCGCCCCCAGAGGAGTCATGACCCACAGGTTCAGAATCATGGCTCTGGAGGGATCTGATATATTATTGTCTCTATGGAGCCCCTCGATACCCACCCCCACAGATATATATATATATATATATATATATATATATATATATATATATATAGAGAGAGAGAGAGAGAGAGAGAGAGACAGAGAGAGAGAGAGAGTGGCAGAGAGAGAGAGGCAGAGAGAGAGAGGAGAGAAAGAGAAACAGAAACACACACATACATTAATAAAAAGTTAAAGAAAAATTGAAACATTTTGAGTAGAAATTAAGCATCAGCAAAAATGCAAAATCAGTTTTTATAATTTGTAAAATATTTTAATAAATCAGTAATTTAAAATACATTGGCAACTAAGTGAGCCAAAGGCATAATTAAGGTTATTCAGACATTGAAAAATGTCACAAGGCATTATGCTGACTGATATATTAGTGGTTGCAGATTCTCCTCCAGTAACCACGACTTCACTAGGACTGAGCATTGGCTAGGTTTTCAGTACCAGACGTGGTTTTACCCTTGTTGAGTGCATCTTGAGTCCAATTAGAGAGCTGTTGGTTACCCGCAAGGCATCCATGCTACTAATGTACGCTTAGAGTGACTGTTCTACGATGATTGTTGATGTGGTTCATAGACACTGTAGCTGGTGGGATTGTTGATTGCCTTCCTTTCACAGCTTTCACAGCACCTTCTGATAAAAGCTAGTCCTCAGAGAGGGGGCACTTGGGTTACCAACATGACTGCCCAAACTGGAACTAAACAATGAAGGCATCAATGATCATGTTAAACTGGACAGGGTTTAAGCCGTAAAGCTTCAACCTTACACAAGGAACCACAGGCAACTGAGGAAAGCTGCAGGTGGGAGAAGTACTCTTCCCCAGAGAGCAGCACACCAATTGGTTGTCTGGTGCCAAACAATCAACCCTGAAAACACGTAAGATTATGGACTGAACAGATTATATTTAGGATATATATATATATATATGTGCATATTTACTCTATGTGTGCATGCAATAACAATTAGTGAAAAAAAAGATCATGAATTGGAAAGAGACTAGGGAAGGGTATATGGACAGGTTTGGGTGGGAAAAAAGGAAGGGAGATATATTGTTACTAAATTATAATTTCAAAGAATATAATCTGAAAAAGGGTATATCACTAGTAAACGTTAACCAAAGGTCACTTTCCTCTACAACAGAGTAAAAACCAAGTCACTAAGAAGCTATTTTTAGGCAGATATGAAAATGTCCCATTTTAGCAAAGAATATATTGCCTGGTTCTGGCTCTAAGGTGTAATTCTATAAACTGCGTGCATGGGTTGAGTAATTTTAAAAGATATTTAAATGAGATAATATGCATTGACGCTGGTACTAGAACTCAGCCCTGTGGCTTTCTATTTTTTTTTTTTTTTGTCATTGCAGTGAAACCAGCCCATGTTGTGGCTTTAAAGACATATTCTAACAACACTCAAGTGTTCCAGTTCACCACAGACCCGTTCTCTCAACTATATACTATTCTCAGTTTTGTAGGCCCAATGAATCCGTCCGAGAATTAGGCTCCTAGTTATCTTTCAAAGATATATTCTATTGACATTCTCTAATCCACTTAATGGAAGCTGCACCTTCAGTTTCTTAGGACAACCCTCATTAAACCCTGTCTACCTTCACTTCCCATCACCTCCATTGCCGTTACTGGATCCAAGTCATCATCTTGCCCCATAAGAATTACTGTGCCAGCTGACGTAACTGTTCTGTGTCCTGTGTAGGATGCTCTCAAGCAGAGCAACAGAGAACCTATGCGGCTTCTCTGTTGGTTGGTCTTAATATTTTCAATATATTTAGGACATTACATGTGGATCTTTCTACAAGTACTTACAGTGGAGTTGATTAAAATTATCAAAATACAATTGTGGAGTGATAAATTGAAAGGTGGGAAACAGTAATTATATAGATCCTGTAATTGCACAGTCTTGGATCTATGGACGTACTCAGGGTGAATCCATAGAAAGGAGTATCAGAATTTTTAACGATTAGTCTCTTTGATTCAATGTTTGGTTCTTACAATCTTTAGTATGTTAAGGATGTTGTCTTAACATATGTTTCTTATTGCATAGTTCACTTTTGTTTTCTTCAAAATATTTTTGTTAGTAGATATTTGTTGGGAGCCGACTTTTAGCAGAAAGTGGCTAGAAAGCAGCTATCATCTTTGCAGCCATCTGGAGCCGTATACCCTGATGAGAGACTTGTTTTTCAACAGCCTACAACAGCTGAGCACACTCTGATAAACATCTTGTTTATCCCACATAGCTTGTTTTGCTGTTTAGTGCCCACAGCTGCAAGGAGCACGTGGTATCCACACCTGCAAGGCACATGGTGCACGTGCTATCCATGCTATACACACCTGTAAGGCTTACGTCATATCCACACCTGCAAGGCACGTGGTATCCACGCGCCTACAAGGCATGTGGCAAAAGCGTATAAATACCTAAAATTTCCCTTCAATAAAAGACACTTGATCAGAACCTCTGCCTTGTCTCCATTCTTCCTGTCTCTTGCTAGGCCCTGACCTGCAGACCTAAGCGGCAGAGCGGTCTGGGACGTTTTTGCCCCCAAGCGTGGGGCACAGTGGTCCGCAACATAGTGGCCCCCAAGAGTGGGGCAGAACGGAAAGGAGCGGGCCGTTACAGATATTATTAGGAAATTTATACAAGCACATACCAAAACAAGGAAAATAAATGAAGCTAAACATCTTTTTAAATGTCTCTTTCTCTGTTAGTTCTACAACAGCTATTTTTCCCGGCTCTGTGTACAATGGAATTTAATTATGCATTGCAGCTAATTAAAGAAAAATCTTCGCTCCAATTATTGTGATTTCCTTCTAGCTTCTCCACACATTTAGTTTATAGATTTTTGAATTTAGCATTAACACACAAGCAAATTAATCACAGTGATTTACCTCAGCCGTAACCGGCTTCTGTTTAGCACAATCACTATATTCATGTGGGGATTAGAACATTTTTTATCAGGGAGGTTTGTTTTAGGTGATTTTTTTTTCCACATTGGGCAGTACCTAGATTAATTTTATCTTCTAGACAACATTTTATTGACTATCAATCATCACAGGTGCTTTGTATATTTTTTAAATTTAATAGCAAAATCCATCTTCTGCTCTTTGCCATTGGCTAACATTCTGCATTTCAATGACCGAGAAATGGGTGGAATGGGAGGATTTAAAACAAAAGAAGATTATAAGGGACAATAGAAGGGATGATGACTAAAGCTCATAACATTTATCCTGACATTTGAAATAGCTTTTCAGGAAAACAATTCAAATGAAACGAGTGGGTTAGAACCATGTTTTTGGTGTGTGGGACCACACACGATATACAACTTATAAAACGATTTGTAGACCAGCTACCTCTCGTTACCCTAGAGTGCCCATGGCCTCGTTTACAGGTTAGATCCTAAACCCTTATTGTTTTTATTTACAAATTTTACTATCTGTCCAGCTCTAACACAAAATTTAATAACCAGTATGACTTCTCAGATCACACATTGTATATTACGTAGTCATTACATCTCTCTATACGTATATAGACTAGAGAGAAGTACAAAGGATTAAAGAAACCACAGCAGAGTCAGGGAATCCAACAAGGCCTTAATGGCTGCCTAGACAGAGTCTGATGCAGATGAAAAGCAAGGTCACAAGGTTGATCCTGGCATCAGCATAGAATAGCTTCAGACATAAGATGCAGAACCAGATCTAGCTCTGTCTAATGAATGTTTTTATGGATGACAATTTTTGTAGGCTGTATCATCTGTGGCAAAGACACAGATCTAGAACATTCAGGAACCCTCTTACTGTCTGTTACATGATGCTTTCTTGGGATGGTCAGGTCAGGTCCATAGGAGCTGTTATGATTTCAGTGTAAGTGTCATTTCTATTGGGTCCAGATGGGAGTATCGCATGTGTCCTCAGTCTGGTGTACTATTTCTGTCTTTTTATTGCATCATCTCTGCTCCATGATGGCAATGGGACATCCTCCTTATACCTGGAGGAAAATACTATACTATACCATCCTTCATAAAGAGTTATGACTTGTGTGCTATGCTGAATTTATCATATAAATACATCTATCACCGGGATATAAGAAAAGCAACCTGGCTCGGGGTGATGATTCAGTAGAAGTCTGTTTATCTTTGGTTTAAAAGAGGTAACAATCACCACAATACAGTTTATATCAATCAGATTAGTGACTGTTATCACCTTCCATCTAGATATGTCAAAGAAATCGCATAGAAGGGCAGCACATTTACTCAAAGGTGAACACGGAGGTATTCAGCTCTCACCATATTACCGTATGACAGACAAGTAGAGGGAATGTAAATATTCTATCTAGTTAAGAGGAGAGTTGGGAGAGTGGTGAAAGGTAGCAGAACACAAATCCAATGAACTCTCAGGTCCTTCACACTGTTCTTGCTACCTTTCCACTATCCAGTGCTTGCTATCTCTACTGAATGTATTTAGGTGGGGCACATGGGTATAAAGTAGAAAAATGTCTGTGTGTTATAGGATGACATGAGGCATTCCCAAAGTTGAGAGAAAGCTCATTGTATAGGAAAGTATCTTTGTGGGTGAAACTGGACAACAGCGGAGGAAACACTCTGCTGACCTACAGGTTTAGGTAGGCATGGTGCTATTTCTTAAGGACCAAATAACTTCCTGAGAGGTGTTGCCCTGTGCAAGGTGATTGACAGAACTATTTGGATTAACTTTTAGGGAAGAAGCAATAATGTGTCTTTTTTTTTTCTCCTTTGTTAGAAAGCCTCCAGCTAGATAGTAATCTTACCATTGTCCCAGAAGTTCAGGAAGTCATGTTTCTACACAGGCACTCAGATCACATTCTTTTGATCAGTTTCTGCTTTTACAAGCTGATAGGGAGGTGGGAAAAAGAGAGAGGAAGCAAAGGAGGGTGTGATAGTCAGAGAGGGGAGGGAGACAAAGCGGGGAAGGGAGATAGAGATGATAGGTAGATAGGTAGACAGCAGATAGATGAGGATAGATAATGTGTTTGAGATAGAGAAAGAGAGAGGGAGAGGGGGAGGGGGAGGGGGAGGGGAAGGGGGAGGGGGAGGGGGAGAGAGAGATCCCCAATGCTCTTGAAACCTGCTTCTATGTGAGTCGCTTCCTAGTATTGACTCTGAGAGCACATCAGTATGTCATAATATCTGTACCATTTGGAGTTTCTATTATTTGTTACACCTGATTCAAGAACAAACATTTAAAAGGTTCTGTATGAAATTTACAGAAAAAAAGTTCTACATTAAATTAACACTTATTTTCAAGATTTTTTACTTTTTTCATTAATGTGTACGTGTGTGTGTGTACACATGAGTGCACATACATGTGGAGGCCTAAACTTTATGTCAAGAACTAAACTTAACTGCTTTTCCACCTTCCTTATTGAGGTGACACCTCTTAGTCACATTCAGAGCTCTCTAGTGTGGATGCTGATCCCCTCTTCCTTTGTTGAAATTACAGGCCAACTTCTCTACACATCCAGTATTTTTTGTGGATTCTGGGAATCTGGCTCTGGTCCTCACAGTTGCTAGCTAAGCACTTTAACTACTGAGCCATCGCTCCAGCTCTAGTCTCATGTTTCTTGTTGTTAATGTAATTGAATGTATAGTTTCACAATGAAAGTAACAAGCCTATCCAGGATGATAAAAGAAGTACTCACCTTAAAATACTATGAATTTCCAGATTCTCTGATGGAGACAAGGTAGGACAGCATGGAATATTTCTCCTATAGGCTTATGTTACCTGCTTTTGCACAAGAGACATTATACCTATTCAATTGCTTAAAATAAATACATGAAGAAATAAATTAATAAGCAAATACACATTTTCACTCTAACTTTAAAATTTAGAAAAGTCTAACTTTTCTAAAGTTTTTTTTTTTTACCTAAACATCATAAAGAAACTTCACAATCACTATCACCTCCACATATGTTTCTCAGCTGTCACCTCCTAAAGTGATAAACAGTGAGAATTTGAACTTGTGATTGTCATTTCTCTTTTTTTAGCTAGTCTTCATTCCTACCTAAGAAGGGAAATTTTATATGCAGCTCCTCTCATGGAACAGAAGTTAAATAAGGTAGTACTCCAGGGAACATTAGAGATGAATATAAGCATAATATATTTTATTCACATACTAAAACGTCACAATGAAAACCATTATTTTTATAATTAACACACATTAATAAAAATGCTATAAAAATAAGGAAACAGAATGGCCTTAAGTAAACAGCCAATAGAATTATTATAAGCAAATAGGAATGCTAATACTTTCTGTAATAGTAAGTTGGAACACTCAAGTGTGAATTTTAATTTCTCATGGCTTTTGTATAGTTTGAGAATTCTTCAATACATTCTTTATATTACTGTTGGATAATATCATTACTTAAGCTTTGTACGTGTCCTCTAGTAGACAGTGTTGCTTTTCTATGCTAATATTGAGGAAGAAGCATATTATAGCTGAGTTAATTCCAAATGACTCAAACATCTCTCTCTGGGAATCATACTAAACAGAATCTTTTTATTTTTTGTTGTATCATGTTGACATTACTTTAGCTCAACCGAGAAGGCTGGTTTGTACTTCATTTTCTCAACATTTGGCCATTAGCTTCTAAGAAAGGTCATAAAGAATCATTTGATAGATTTAACAGAGAAAGGAACGGATGGAATGGTCCACATGACACCATGATGACTTAGTAACTTGGTTTCATCTAGACTGCAAGCTTTGGGTCCCATCCTTCTGGGTCCATATCTCTGGGTATGAAGAAATACAGCCACATTTCTGAGTTAGTTGGCTGGAGCATGAAAAGGGGTCATATCATGTGTGCAGAGGGTAGACAGTAATAAGAGGGGTGAATAATTTTGTTCACAACGATGATCACACATGTCTTTTCCTCTCCAGTCACAAGCTACAAAGGTTGCCATATGGCTAGCATCATTTTTTTAGTCTTTACTTGACATTTAATGAGAGTACCATTGTATTCAAATATACAGATGGGACATGATCTACATCATAATTTAGATAACCATTTTTTATATATGTACACATTGATAACAAGTAAGTAAACATATTCTAGACTGTGAAGAAATGTTAATGAGTCAATCTGGGTGCAGACCATGTCATACTATGAGTTGGTGTTTCTATCCAACCTGTTTTTTTATTCTGAGCTGATGTGTCTGTTTTCAGACTTGACCCCAAACAGAGAAAATTCTCAGCAATGGCACCTGCTTTTGAGTGAATTCATTAGGTTTCTTAGAACTGGAGACATTTTTTTAAAATTAAAGGTAGAATTATGCAATTGGATTTTATAACTGCTTTACTTAAACTATGCCTTCTTTTCCTAGAGTTTCTCTTACTAATATTGCCATGGCTTGACCCTGCTGCTATTCTTAAAGAAATTATTTATTTTATTTTATGTGTACATGTATGTGCGTGTGCGTGGGTTTGTCTGTGTGTGATCCATGTGCATGCAGTGACAGCAAGGTCAGAAGAGGGCATCAGATCCACTGGAACTTGAGTTACAGATAGCTAAGAGCCCCCTTACGGGTGCTGGGATCTGAACCTAGGCCTTCAATTCAAGTGTTCTTAACCACTGAGCCATCTCTTCAATCCGCCTGTGTTGTTGTTTATTATTTTTCTTCAATGGTTGTGTGACTTCCTTCCCTCTACCCACCTCCTCTCTCTTTCTTGGGTTTTATGATAGTGAATAAAAGAGGCCTATTTTGGTGCTGACTGATTTAAGGAATGATTTTATTCATTCTTTAAAAACAACATTTAGCTCTTTTACTTGTCATACCAAATAACCATGGGCATCTTTGCCCAACGCGACAGAAGGCAGAGAGAAAATGGATAAAGATGTAGGAGATAGATACCTTAAATAGAGAAAATAATCACAATACAAGATAGTTCTCCTTCTAGTTGTGTTGCCCATCGATGCTCTAGAGCCCCTCTTGATGTGATTTTTTTTTTTTTTTGCATCAAGAAGAGTAACATATGGCTGGTAAGCTTGATGGTTTTCTCTCAACTTTGCTTTTTATAAACCTGGAATTTCCTCAAGCCCTTCAGTTAATTTCCCATTTTCTCACACTAGTAACCTCCCTCATTTCTTGGGCTCCTTCAAGGATACTTTTGATATCTTTAGTTTCTTCCAGAGCATTTCAGATGATAGGAGGCATCAATTGAAGAGGATCTGTGTAGTAGCAGATTTTATGAATAACAAAGTACCCTCCAATGTTCGTATCTGCATAGAAAATATTGTCAGGCTTTGTAAACATAATTGTAGAGCGATAAATAGAAATCAACACAACATTTGCTCTTACATTACTTGGAATTAATGAAAAGAGAAAGGACAAGAACTATGGAGAAAAAGGTGATTGTAAGTTGTGTTGATGCTTGGCGCTAGGCAAGAGTCTGATGGGGACGATTAATCTAATTCAGTTTGGAAGGCTGTGTGGTAGAATTAGAAAAAAAAAAGCATGATAGAATTTGGACAACAGAGATTGTTAGAAATAGAAACTTTGCTACCTTTCATAATCAAACTCAAATTACCTATGTGTTGATAGTCAAGCAACTGGTCTAAAGTTGGGAAACAGCAAAGAGGAAAAAACGACCAAGATCTTAGGACTTTTCATTACTAATAAATCATTAGTTAACCATTATTATCTAGATATATTCAGCTAACTCTTCATGTTAGTTACAAATTTTACTCTAAATCCAATAACTATACTGAACGGTACAGCAACTTATTGGCACCTAAATCTGCCTAAATTTCTAGTACATAACTGCTTAGAATATGTTAAAATCGTGTGGATCTTTTGGCTTTGAGGTCATCAGTCAGGGACTCCGGCATATGCTTTGTAGGAGCACAGACAACACACAGCATCAAGGATATATTTGTAACCAGAGGACACTGTTATCACATCTCACAATAGTGAGTTTGTTGGAAGAGTGACAAAGTCCCTTTATAAAAAGTTGACATGTGCTGTTCCTGAAATGTGCCTTTTCAGGCAAAAAAAAAAAAAATCTTCTGATTATATAACCATTTTATTTCTAAAAATGTTAATTTAATGGAAACAGATGACTTTCATATAAAATTGGAAGAACCAGAAAAAGGAGAAAGTACATTAAATCCCTCATAATCTCATTCCTTATAAAACTACATTCTGGTGCATTTACTCTGTATGGCTTCATGAGCATCTGTGTGTTGTAAATATGTATGGGCTGAAGGTCCTACATTTGAAATGCCTGGAATTGGGAAGCCCTTGGGCTTCGGGTGTATTTTAGATTGGGGGTTTATATCTACATAATGTGGTCTCTATGAAATTCGTTTTGATGTCATGTACTTCTTGAGCATATAAACTAAAAGTAATCTTATGTAATGTTGTTAGTATGTCTGTGCTTTACTGCACCCCATCTCATGAGTTCAAATGTAGAACTGTTCAGTTAGTATATTATATTTCAAATTACCTTTTGATTTTGAATATATTTTGATTGTAGAATTTAAGATGGTTAACCCCTGTTGTGGAAGCTCTTTGTTCTTTTCTGTGAATATATATCAGTATATTTTATTTCCCTGTTATTGTACATTTAAGATTTCTGATTGTTACGTTAATATAAACAACAGAAATGGGAGTTTCTCGATCAAGGCTTTGCACAGTTTATAGGGTATGTTATTTTATGGTTATTTCTTCTAAAATATCAAATCAAAACTCTAAACAATAAATATTTGTGTATGTTCTTTTTAAGAATATCACTCTCAACACTTAGTATTGATCTTTCAATCGTTGTAAAATTAATAGACCAATTAGCAGCACATTTGATTTTCTCTTTCGTCTAACACATGCATACTGTACTTGTTGCCATTCAACACAACAGAAGCTAGGGTGCAAGTCTGTCTTGTTGAACCAATAAGTTTGTCTGGGTTACTTACAGAAGCATAGGTTAGGGGTCATACATTTGTCTTAGTTGGGTTATTATTGCTGTGAGAAAACACCATTACTAAAAGCAAGTTAGGAAGGAAAGGGTTTATCTGGCTTACACTTCCACAGCACTGTTCATCATTGAAGGGAGTCAGGACAGGAACTCAAACAGGGCAGGAACCTGGAGGCAGGAGCTGATGCAGAGGCCATAGAGGGTGCTGCTTACTGGTTTTCTTCCCATGGCTTGGCTCAACCTTTTTCTTATAGAAGTCAGGACCACCAGCCCAGGATGGTACCACATACAATGGGCTGTGCCCTTACCCATTCATCACTAAGAAAGTGACTTACAGCTGGATCTTATTGAGACTGTTTTTTTCAACTGAGGTTTCTTCCTTTCATATAACTCTAGTTTGTATCAAGTTGATATAAGACTAGCCAGCTCAAATGGATCGTGTGGATGACTTTATCAGCAAAATGCCCACCTTGCAGGCAGCTCTATCAGAGTCACACAGCTTTTAGAACCTGAGATTGTTGTCTGACAGTAAGATTGTTTCTTACTGTCCTCAGTCTTCTGAAACTCTTCTCTCTCCAGAAGGTAATGTTTCGGTTCAAGGGAGACAGCTACGTTTCACACCAAGCATCAGTCTGTGGTAGACCAGCATGTCTTATCATACCGTAACTGTTCTTGTTTTACATGTATTACTCTTCAGAGTAAGCTTTCTACCTTAGCACTAACCACTATCCCGTGGCTACTTAAATGTCTGGATGGTATTGCTCGACATAGTCTCGGAGCTAAGCTCTGCAATGGAGGCCATTTGAAACCATGTCTAGCCACTGAGGTGAGGCTTGTGAGATGAGGTTGGTGATCTCACACTCATCCCCTCTAATACAGGCCAGAGGTTACACCAAGAAACCAATGTGAAGATCTAAGGCCTCCACTCTGGGAGTAAAACCAGACACTGTGGATAGAATACAATGTGTAAGAGACTCCGTCAGCAGCAGAGAATCTCGGGTTCTAGTACACTAGTCTCCCGCTATAATTTTCCGATGATGAGTCAAACTCTAGTAAAAAAAAAAAAGAGTGGGATTGCATATTCTTTAATGATCATTTTTATGGCTTGTAAGATTAAAAATAAGTACACTTGTTGAGAATATCTTATGAGAAATAAATGTATTTTACTCTTAGTATCCAGGAAAAATCAGAAATCTGGGTTTAAATTAATAGTTAGTATTCTAACATTTGTAGCAAACTCCATCTTGACAGCAAATGAGGAATTAATGGGAAACCTCCTGGGGAAAACCAGTCACTGTTGAAAGAAACAGAGCAGTCCAGTCACTGGCCTCCAGCCAGCAGCTTTGATTACTCTCCCTTTCTCTGAAGACAGTTTAAAATTACAGTGCATATAGAGACTGCCTATCTAATCTAGTCATTATTTCACTTCAGAGCCATTTGTGAAGTCTTAAGTCAATAGCCATATAATTTTAGCATATTTGTAATAGCATGTAATTAAATAAATCATAGAGCACAGCGTGATTAGAAGTTTGTCGTGTATCCAGACCTTCTCAACACAGTTGAATGTCCCTCTTCCATACATTAAGGAAGCAAGCCAAAACAGCTCCTTGAGCTCCGTGTGCTTTATACTGTGAATGGCCGCACACCGTAATCACTGGAGTTGCTTAGAAAAATTTAACTGGTCCATGGCTGCATAACTTTGTAACATACTTATACATGACTGAAGAATAAAGTAGAAAATTCTTTTCAAAGTTGGTAAAATTACCTTAATACTGAAAGCTGAGACCTGACAGGAAGTTTAAATAATTCACAAATTCTTAGGAGGCATTGTGATTTACTTTGGAAACCCATTTCCCTATTCTGGTACTCAATAATAATTGTTCATTTAGTATCTGTCTACATTCAGCTCATTATTAAGTCTTTGGGATGATAATGGTGGCTATGAGAAGCACTCACTCTCCATTGGGGAATGATCAAATGAAGCTTCATCCTTGAACCTCCCAGAAATAGTTTTAACATTATACCAACAGTACTGACCCACAGTGGGACAGTACCTGGAAGAATGCAGCTCAAGAGTCAATTGTGCTTTTTATAAGTTTCCACACTGTGGAAGCAGGTGTGTTTTTGACTCTTTTGCCTGCTCTTGGGACTCTTCCCCTCTTATTGGGCTGCCTGGTCCAACCTCACTGTGAGGGCTTTTGCTTTGGCTTATTTTGTTTTGTCATGCTCAGTTGTTGTCTTTTGGAGGCCTACTCTTTTCTGAAGAAGGAAGAATGGATCTGGGGAAGATGGGAGATGGAGGATGTGGGAAGAGTGGAGGGAGGGAAGCCTGTGCTGAGATGCATTGTATGAGAGAAATTTCTATTTTCAATTAAAAAAAGAAGGAACAGGTTTTACTTGTGAATGAATATGCATATACATATATGCATATAATAACAATTAGTGAAAAAAGCGGCCATGAATTTGAAGGCAAGTGGGAAGGGTTTTTGAGAAGACTTGGAGGGAGGAATGAAGTAATGCCACTTTATTATAATCTTAAAAATAAAATAAATTGGAAGTTTTAAAAAGAGCAAGGAAGGTCAGCATCAGAGAATGCTGATGTAATTCTTCTTAGTGTTATATATTCTTTTCCTTCAGTCATGATGGTAAATGCTCCATATGGTCCTACAGTCCCCATTCTAATGAGAGAGAAAGAGAGAGGATAGAGAGAGAGAGAGAGAGAGAGAGAGAGAGAGAGAGAGAGAGAGAGATTGTGAAAATAAATTTCCAAAGATGCCAGAGCTAAGTGGCCAAATCAACTTGATTCTGATTTCTAGAGTTCCCACTCTACAGTTCATGCTTCAGGCCTTTCATCACCTGCTCACTCGTGAACTTCATACCTAGTAGGTCCCAGATAATACAGCAGGCACAGGAGATGAAGCTGAGAAACACAAAGCATCATCTTTGCCATCATGAATCCTGTGTGTGTGTGTGTGTGTGTGTAGGCTTAAAAAGAAAATAGCATTTAGAATATTTTCCAGTTCCTCAAGCAAGTCTTGAATGATTTCTGCATTTTTATCCTTTGTGGTAGTGAGTTTTCTCTGTTAACATTTTTCCCCCTTAACACATAGAGGAATGGTCTTCACTCACACTGATAATGAGGGAAATATACTATTCAGAATGCACTATGCTTTGGGATACATGAAAAAATATTAATCCTTATGAACGTATTATAGTTACATGATCTCTGATTGCTACTCTGCAAATGTTCTCAAGTCAAGTAATAGCTATGATTGTAATAACTTTTATTTCTAATTTCATTAATGCATAAAAGATATGTATTTTATTGAGCTGAATTGGTCTAATTACAACTGGGAACAATGATGCCTGGAATTTTAGTAAGCTTATCTGGCTAATTTGGAATGAATATTAGATTAATATTAGCATTTTTTGCAATATTGAGAAAATGTTCATATACTCATATTAGTGTTATGCTTAGAAAAAGCTGCTTGTATTTGTATAATTAGTATGGAACATTTACAAATACATGCAAATATTATTTTCCTGAATTCCCTCAAGAAATTAAGTTCTTTTTAAAAAAATGTAATTTAATGAACCAATTGCTGAGTATCATGAAATTATAGTCAAGCCAACAAGCATATTGTACTCTACAAGGAAGCAGCCAACAACAGTATTAATAATGGCCCCACAAGCAAACCAGTTATTCGTGCAAACCATAGGACAAAACACACACAAAAACGGTTTGGATTTTACATCAACTTTGGTAGAGTTTTAAAACTCATATTCTTGATGTTACATTTATCTGTAACTTATTTGGAGAACTGAATGTACTAAACTCCCCCTAAAATCTTTGGTTGGCTTTATGAGGGTTATTACAAACATTTAAATATAGCAGAGATAAAGGTGAATGAGCAAATAAAGAAAACCCTCCAGTCACCTAAATTTGGTTTCCTGCCATTGCGTTTCTGAATATTTGAGAAGAGAGCAGTGAGCTGACAGTGAAATCATGACATTGACATCATAAGCTTGATTTTCTAACTTAAGGTTGTTACTTTAGACTCAGGCTTTGGACTTTTGTTTATGAGACAGCTAGTATTGACACAGCGGATGGTACTGACACAGCAGTTATCTCAAAGTAGGAAGTTTTCTAATTCTCTAAGACTCATGCTTCTCTACACAAATTTGAAAGAAAAAGTGAAGAAAAGTCTTTGAAACAGTATCATATATTTTCCTTAAAATCTTTGTAAGAATATTATATATTATACTTTGGAAGACAAATACTTTCTCACACAAAATGTGTTAATGAACTTCAATGTGTCTATTTCATAACAAGATAGGAACCTCACAACAGAGAAAGTTATTACACTTTAAGGATAACCTCTTAACATAGTAACCAGATATTTTCCCCTTAGGATTGTGTACATTTATGTTGATTTATACACAAAATTACAGGCTTCATAAAAGCTAAAATCAATAAAGAATGAGATACTGAGACACACGTAAACAAGCACACATACACATAGAGGGGAAGCGTGGAACATGGCAAAACGGTCCAACCACCTGGAGTGCTGTTGCTATGAATTTGGTCATATAGATCTTTTGACTCTCTTGGCAGATGAACTTAAAAGAGAAATGCTGAAGTCTATTAAAGGCGTGAATACATTTGTTCAGGTATAGCTAGCGTTTATCTTGCAATTGATTCTGAAAAGGATTTGGCTTTATGGAGATTTCTGCTTATAACATTATTAAGGAGCAGCAAACCTCTTCTATAAAAGAGCAGATAGAAAATACTCAGGATTTTGTGGCCGTGTGGTCATGTGCTCAACTTTGCCAATGAACATGAACAGAGCCATAGACAACATGCCAATAAATGAATATCATTGTATCCCAGGAAACATTATTCACGGGCATATTAATCCAAATTATGTGTTTTCTCAACACCATAAAGTATCATTTTTTTCTTTTGATTTATATCTTTTAAAAGTGTAAAATCTATAAATCATTCTTTGTTCTCTGGACATGCACATACAGGTGACAGCCCATATTTGGCCCTCAGGCTGTAGTTTCCTGACATCATTCTTAAATGGATGACTTTCTGCCATCTTACCAGATATCTACCCTATTTAAAGTTGCAGTTTCTGCTGTCTCAAAAGTCTTTTTTATTTGCTTGGCTTTAGTTTTCTTCACCGGCTTGTCATCACTTGAGGATTATAGATGAAGTTCACTTTTAACATTTGATTCAGACTACATATTCCATGTGGGCATGTATTTTTCTCTTCTCAGTTCACTGCTGAATATGTTGCATGCAGGACACTGCTCAGTAAACCGTAGGCATTCAATACGTATTTATTCTTCCTGTGTTTATAGTTCTATATTTCACAAGATATATAAGCTTAGAAGCCATTAGTATGTAAAACACATGACATTCCTAAGTGTAATAACTCAGATTTACAAACTAGCCAGGGGGAGACGGACCAAGCTCTGAGCTACTCTGCATGCTGATGACAAACAGATGAGAAGGAGCCCGGGAAGATGATCAGAGACATCTGGGGATGGGTAAAAGAGTGGACGCCAAGGCAGAAAGTGAGCAACTCTCCCGAAGTTCTGTAACAGATAAATAAAATATAATGAAAAGCATCCTATTAGGACTTTGCCTCCGGGTTACAAGTAAGCTTGATGAAAGAGATTCGTTAGGGTGCTGGAGACAGATGCCACCCTGGAGTGAGGTAAGGCGCATGGTGACATAATTAAAATACTGTGGTTTCATCATGAGGATAATCATATCGACTTATGAGAACGGCCCAAGGTGATCCTAAAAATAACTCCAAACACATGTGATGGGCAGACCTGCAGGAGAGAAAAGAGCAGTCGAAAGTGTTAATGGGATGGATGGTTAGATATATTAGATTTTTTTTGGATCATGATAACAAATTCTGGACCATAAAACTCAAATATTATATACAGTAGTATTTTTAAAGAGATAGGATAAAAACCCTAAAAGTATATAACCATAAAGGCCCACGTATAGCCAAAGCAATCTTAAAAACCAATAGCAAACCCGGAGGACAAATGCATCTTAATTTCAAGATATGCTACAAAGGTTCAATGATTAAAATATATGACTCTGATAAAGTGATGCACATATAAAACAAAAGGGAAAGTATATATTCCAGAAATAAGTTTAAGCATAAATAAGTCTAAGTGTGTGTAATTAACTAGGCTTTAAACGTAAACTGAAAGTCTCAAACTTCTAGAAAAAAATAATAGTAGAAACACTTACCTTTGGGGTTGGTGATTCCTTGCATAGAACACAAAGGTTCATGGGATAAAACAAATTAGAGGAGGGTACTTCTGCATCAAATGTGAAAGTATGTGCATAGACATATACAATAGACCTATAAGGGACCCATAAAATTAGAGAAAATATTTGAAAGCTATATACATTATTAAGGATTGAAATACAAAATGTGTAAGGATTCCTTAAATCTCATAACAAAAACCACAAACATTTAAAAACTGAGCAAGAGATCTGAATAGACATTTTCTTAAAGACAACATACAAATCACCCAACATTTCAATTATATAGAAACTGTCCAATCATGAGAGAAATTCAAATAAAAATTACGGTGATCTATTACCTCCTGAGTATTAAGATGACTACTGTTAAGTAAAAACATAGCAGAACAAAACAAACAAGCAACGCCTGGAGACAGGTAGAAAAGAAAAACATTGTCAAAGACGTAATGAAAACAGTACCCTCTGTTCTGTTCGTGGGCTATAAAGTTATATGCCCAATGACACAAATCGGCTAAATGACAATAGAAAGACTGACAAATTTAACTGCTAAAATTAATATGAAAATGTAATCTGTAATCTAGGAAGAGACATTGGAACATATGTAACCAGTTACATATTAGCATAAACCGTATACAATAAATTTCTGAGAATTGATAAGAAAAAATACAGATGATTTGATAGGAAAACACGTTTAAAGATTTATTTTATTATGTGTGTATATGTGCGTGTGTGTTTGTGTGGGAGTGTGTGTATGTGTGTATGTGTGCATGGGTGTGTGGATGCATAAGTGTGTGTGTGTGTGTGTGTGTATGTGTGTGTGTGTGTGTGTGTGTGTGTGTGTGTGTGTGCGCAGGTGAGTATAGATCCCTGTGAATTTAAGAGGCTTCAAATTCCTCAGGGACTGAAGTTAACAGGTAATTTTGAGCCTCCTGATGTGGGTGTCAGAAACTGAACTAGGTCCTCTGGAAGAGTAAGAAAGCTCTAAACCACTGGGTCACCTCCTCAGCTCTCTTTTTCCATTTATTTCGACATCTGAGCCAATTCTATGTAAAAGAACAACACTGAAAAAATAATTGCTGAGCATAAGTTTCAAACTTGGGAATGAGAGGTTTCATCTGCCCTTCCACAAACACTAAACCTTGTGATCTTAGTGTAGATATGGGGCTGATAATTATCCCAGTAGTTTTCATTCAAGTCCCCCAAGCCTTTGGTTCTTCTAGAATGTGACACTTATCTCATTGATAATACACCATAAAATTTATATTTGCTGAAATGTCTGTCTCAGCCAGTATATGAGAAGCTGCTGAATGCCATGGTCATACTTGTATTGTCTGAAAGATAGGAGATATTTCCAATATCCATGGGTGTCCAATGAATGAGTTATCTATCCATTGGTTAATTTATTCAAGTTTATATTCACCTGAATAAACTAGTAAGTGAACAAATAAGAATATCAACTGATAAGATGAAAATAATGCCAGTTTGGTTTATAATCCACTTAAAAGAATCTCCGTGATCTCAGTCAGTGGAGGAGCTATTTTCTCTTCTTGGTTCACCTTCCTCAGTGTGCTTAGTCAGCTTGCTGTTGCTGACCAACTAAGATAAACAAAATGCCTGAGGGGAAGCTTACAAAGTAGGCAGATTTTCCTCAGGCCACAGTTTCAGAAGGGGAGCTCTCACCATGGAGTGCTTTCAGTGACAGCTGTCTTTAACCAAGTTAGATCTCATAATCATGTGTCGGGGGGCTCCATGTGTGAAGAATGCCTGTTGATCTTGGCTTACCAGAGACTCTAGTCATTTGAGAAGCTACCAATTACTTTCTGCGAAGGCCCAGATAGGAGAATTCTAGCTTTTCTTTCTTTTTGTTTTGAGATACATGCAACCCTAAGATATAAATGAAAGGGTTCTCAGGTTCTCCACACGGCGCTCTCCTGCACAACTAGGAAGTCAAAGTTAATACATGTCACTAACCCTATTCAGATCCAAGAGTTTTATGATGGCTTCCCCCTCTTTCTCCTCCTCTAATCTCTCTAGCTCTGTCATTCAAGAATGCTATCTACAAGGAATCATATAAGCTTATTCTAAAATTCATATATTAAGTTTCAAGACCTAGAGGAACTAAGAGGTTGAGGTCCCTGTCTGGTTCATCACCCACTCTTCTCCTCAGTTCTACTCAAGCTGTGGTATATGGCACATATACCATATATAGCACATATATAGTGCGTCTCTCCTCCATATTTTTGAGTGCAATCCCATGATACAGATTCACCACAGTTCAGGTATCACTGACTGACAGGAATTGTGCTGTTTCCTGTTTGGAGATATTACACTAGAGTGTCTATAAACATTTATTTGTTGTTAAGTTGTATAAAACAATTATTTTTTTTCTGTTGCGATGGTGCTCAACACTGTAATTACTAGGTCACATGGTAAGCTACGAAGCTGACATGCTCTTTTTTTAATGTGACTGTCATTCTGTATATCCACTGGCAGTATATGGGACACATTTCCTTTGATAACCTCTTAGAGAATCAATATTTCCTGTCTAGGTGAGGAGTAGAATAATGTGTTTAATTGGTGTTTTCCTAATGGCTGTGTGTATTGAGCGCATTTTCTTGTTTGTGTATTTATTTGTTAGTTCCAGTGAAATATCTGTTCATGTGTTTTGGCCACTTTACAGCTGGATTATTAATAAATTTTTGACAGTCCTTGTGCATTTTAGATACAAGTCCCTTGGTGGGTATGTGGTTTGTAAGTATTTTTCCAGTCAGTAGTTTGTCTTTTCAATCTTTTACAACATATTTTCACAGCACAAAAGATTTTCATCTTGTGGAGGAATGTATTTTTAAGAAAAGAACTCTGTTTGGCCTTAGATTGTGAACATATTCTGCTATGTCATCTCCCTCCAAGATTTTTAACCCAGTTTTAAATTTTATTAAGTCCTTTTTTTTTTTACTTTGAATTAGCATTTGTAAGATGTGAGGTTCAATATGGGATTTCAGCTTTTTGAAGGGAGGATCAATAATGTCCAGTTGCCCTGTTTCCTCTTGTTGAAAGTTTGTCTGTCCTCCACAGAGCTCCATTTGAACCTTTGTAAAGAAATGAATTGAACATATTTTTCTGTGTTTTTCATTCTCTTTTATTAACCTGTATTTTTCTGCTAACCATATACTTTCTAAATCACTGTGGTACGTGCTACTTTGCAACACAGTCATTCCCCCTGCTCTGTCACCCACCCCCAGTAGTCTTATCTCTTGTAGGTCTTGCAAATTAACATTTGAATTTTAGAATAAGCTTGCTATGCTTGCAAACAGATGTCATGGGATCTTGAAACTGAATTTATAGATTGGCTTAGAAAGGATCTGTGTGTTTACCACTTTGTATCTCCTAGTTTGTTGATGTGGCATGTCTTCATTGTTTTCGATATTCCTTGATTTCCTATCGTTAGTATGTCATCATTTTAATAATATGGATCCATGCATAGCTAGATTTTTATCTAAGGTTTTCATTTTCTTCAGAGTCGCTGGGAATGGAAGTATGATTTTTTTCGTTACTGTAAGTTAATTTTGATGTACTTTTTTGAATGCTTCTTTGATACCAGGCTGTCATCTATTGTTTTTCTTTATAAGTCAATATGTCACCTGGAGTGGCGTGTCTATTCATCTCTTGTGTTCGATCAGCCATGGCAGAAATGAAATTATGTTCACAGGACTTTAGTCAAATTCTTTGAGGCTTTGAGAGGCATCTGAGAGCCTCTGTCACATGTAAATCCTGCACATTGGTGACAGCTTCTCCTCATGGAGCATTCTTACTTACTCCAGTACTCATGGTTATTTTCTTGGAGATGAAATTGTGACAAGTCTGATTTCTAAGGAAGAAAATGGTATTATGGACATGTCTAGTTTCTCAGCTGGGAAGGCACTGATGACAAATTCTAGCATAAATAATTCATGAACTCAATTCAAGCCAGGCTTTTTTCCCCTCAAACTTTGTAACATCACAATGCTGTTTCCAACCGATAATCATTTAGTATTTAGGATATTGAAGACTAAAAATTACTTCAAAAGAATTTTTTAAACTTAAAAAAAGGTAACTGTTCTACTAAATAGGATCCTGTATGTAAGAAAAGTTTGGTTCCAGAAAATATTCTATCATCTGGTCACCATAATGTTACTATCGTTGCTAAGGCAATAACTCAGTAACTATCGGAGTTCAGTTCTTATTTTCACATCTTATCAATGACATTGACAAAATTCGAATTCAAACAGGTAGCTCTGAATTGGTAATAGAAATTGTCATTTACAAATTACTTAAGAAAAAAATGCTTCAGCTACACACAGTGAAGATGGGCTTTATGACTGCAAAGTTAATTGAACAACTGTAAAATGATCTTATTTTCCATTTAATTTGATCTGTGTGGCCATCTCGTTGATTTTTCCTTTCTGACTTAAGCTCCTCTCCCTGCACCTTCAGGCAACATTTATTATTTCCCTGGAAGCTAGATTTTTGCTGCAAAAAGGAAGCCTTCCTTTATAAATGTGGATGCTTAATAAGTTTGCACTGGTTTCCTGGTAAAAGAGATAGGCAACATGTATCAGAAGTTATCTGAACTATTTTTGATATAAACTCATGTTTTCTACTTGTAATGAACACTATATGTGTAACTATATGCACATATAGTTATGGACTAAAGTTAGATACTCAAGCCCTTTAAATGTGCTTGTCTACAAATGGCATGACTTAATTTTGAACAAATTGAGTTAATGGTTATGTTTTATTGTATTGGATAATGTGTGCAATGATATTTCATATGAATTTTTGACATAGAAAAGTCTACAGACAGATACACATACACATGTACATTTAAATCACACATAGGCAGACTAATGCATTCTATTTGTTTACTTAAATACCATGCAAATGTTACTGGGGTCAAGATTAAAAAAATGTATTGACATTTAGATCTTCTTCAGTGCCTTATTCTTTCCTTTAAAATGACTATCTTAAAAATTGAGAAATCACTTATTATGAAATTCACAGCTCAATGGTTATTTAAGTATATTCACAAGATTCTACAACTGTTAGCAGCATCTGATTCCAGAATATTTTCATCATTTCCAAAAGAAATCCTATCCCCTTTTGGGGATAGCTATCCATCACTGTTTTGAAACTGACAGCAACAACTTCTTGTCTCTGTGGATTTATGTGTCTTGGACCTACCATATAAGTAGAATAATATAGTTTGTTGTCCTCTATGATTCCCTTCTCTTACTTAGCAGGTTTTTGAGGTTTGTTTATGTTGTGGCATGTTTTAGTATTTAATTTCACTTATAACTGAATAATATATTGTACACATGTACCACTTTTTAAATCACCTAATCAGTTGGTATGTATTTGATTTGTTTCCTGTAGTCACTGTTGGGACAGTGAACTTCGTATCATTGAACACACACAGGATTTTCTAGCATTGAATCATGTGACTTTGATGAAGGCTGTCAGATTACATAGCTGATGGACACTGGAGCTGGTTCTAACTTTAGACTATTGCTGGCTGACAATCTCCTATCTGACATAGTTGGGGATGGATGTATTTCAGATTTTTAGAACTGGTTAAATTTTCCTATTTTTCATAGATTTTTACCACCTGAGTTTCCATCATTTGAAACCTGAAATTCCAGATCATGAAACCATTATATCTGGATTCAAAATAGTTTCAGGTCTTGAAATATTTTGGAGTATTAGTTTTTTAAATTGGGTATGTTTGGAACAGTGTTTACCAAAGGCAGCATGAAATCCTGTGTATGACTTCCTGGAAACCTATTTATACTCCATGTACTTTGAGCAGGATTGATGGGTTGCAGTATGGTAGACGCTTAGTATTATTGCAACTGGACAGAGTTCTGAAAAGGTATACCATTCGACATTTAGTTCAGACTACATGAGATTCCTGCTTGCTCCATCTTCTCCCTGAGACTTGGTATATTGTCAATTTTTTTTTTTACACTATAACCAAATTGATTGATGCCCTGATATATTATTTTGGCTTAAATGCATATTTTCCTGACTTAATGACTTTAGCACTCTTTCAAACTCTTTTCCTTAGCAATTTGAATTTTTAATTATTTTAGTTTACTGAGAAATAATTGACAACCATCTACATTTAAAATGTAAGACATGATGCTTAGATGTGTAAGCACCATGTAGAGTGAGTACCACGACAGATGCAATTACAGTATCCATTTGTATTAATCCGTATCTGTGGCCTTACCTGGTCATTGCTTGTGCTAGGTATACTAAAGACTAGTCTCTTAGCAAGTTACAAGTACAATATATTATAGTGTATATGCACCACACTATTATGTCTCTAGTGCTAATGAATTTGATGACTGAAGGCTTGTCTCTTTTACAAAATTTTAAATAATGTTTTCATATAATGTATTTTGGTTTTAGTCATCCCTTCTCTCCCATCTTCTCACAAATATACCCATCTGCTTTTTTAAAGACTATCAATTATAATTTGTATTGTCTAAATACTCTCGAGAGTGGGCTCATCCCATGTGTGTGGTTGCTCTCTCACGGATTACACAGTCAAGGTAGTTTTTCAACATTTTCCCATTTCTTGACTGCACAGCAATGAGTACCACCTTTCTACTGCTTCTGAATTTGAGTTCCTTTTGATATTTCACAACCAAATGATATCATGCTGCACCAATCTGCATGTGTCTGACTTACTTCTCTTAATGTCTTCATGGTTCATAATTGTCACAGTTTCCTATAGCTGTAAGACTAGTCCAACCTGTGTGTGGTTTTGTGCTTACATATGCAGACACACATACACTTATATGAGTACGTGTTATTAGAAAACACCATTTTTTTAGGCTGAAATTATAAAGAACCGATTCTTGAGAGCAGCGAGGCAACACTAAGGACGGTAACAGAGTGACTGGTGTGAGAAGTGAGGAGACATTCTCAGAAGCAAACGTGATCAGGGCACACCATTCCCTGACATCTAGTTAGAAGAGGAAGGGAAACCATGACACTCCTTGCACAACTGCAAGTAAGTCTGCAGAAACAGTAGCAAGTCTTCGTGAACTAAAGATGTAGGGAGAATGTGAGAAAAGGCCTTTCAAAAAAACTAACATCTGAAAAATTCCTAAATCCTGGTTGAGATATGAACAGAAAGGTGCATGGAGCTCAAAGCTCTCCAGCTGACTCAATACTAAGACTTCGTACTTAAAAACATGTTTAGAGTTCTAAAATCGGCATATAATAGTTTTACAGAATAATGAGTGTTCTTGTGAGATTTTCTTTTTTTAATTAAAAACACTTTATTTATTAATATTTGTATGAACATATATACTTATACATGTATACACATATATATGTGTGTGTATATATATAAATGATAAATAATAAGATGTATTTAAAAAGTATGGGCAGTTGGGAAGAGTGGGAGGAAGAAAAGGGGAAAATTATGTAAATACAGTGTTCATATATGAAATTCTCAAAAAGGAATCCAGTTTTTTAAAATGTTCAACAGATTAACTAGCATTTTACAATATGAAGATAAATATGACCTATAATTATGTTGAAGGACATTTTAACTCACTACAAACTTTGAAGTTTAAAATGAGATCAATAAAAATTATTTTACCCAGCATACTAACACAAACCACAAAGTATTTCTGAGAACAAGAAAATAGATTGTCAGGAGCTAAGTCAGTAGAACCAGGGGTACACTGTGTGTTAATTTTTTTTATCAAATTATAATTTTTACTTTTTAACACAGGGATTATAAACACAAAAATGCAGAATGTGGGGAAGGGGATGACACAGGAGCATAGGTGTTCAGGGGAAGTACAGATATCTTTCAGAACAGGGTATCAGCTGGGTGAAGGTTCAGGGATCAGGTCACTATGACTCTTCCTATGATTCACTTGTCCTTATCTAATTTGATACTATCTGCCAAAGGCTGCCTATTTACAAGGTCTATGACTACTCAGGCTGGTAGATTTCAACAAAAGCTGCCTGTTTACAATAGTTTATAGCCCTCTGTTTCAATGTTTTTCCATAGAGACCTAAGACTTTGTGTTAGCAGGTATGTATGTCAGGCCTATTGCTGATTTTAGGCTGATGGCTGATTTTAGGCCTTCAGTGTATAAGCAGGGCTGCCCCTGACATCTCCTCCCTTCTCCAAGTATAGAAGAGCTGTGGTAATTCTAATCTTGCCAAGGCAGGGATAAAGGCCTGACCTCCAGTAATTAAAGGGGACCTTGTAATGGCTCCAGTCCTCCTGTCGTTGTCCAGTGAGGCATAAGGGCCATACCCATCCCGATGTCTTTTTCCTGGAGAGGGGATACTTTTGACATCTACCCCTATGCAGTCAGGCTTGTCCCTCAGGGAACCCAGAAACATATTTTTAACTTTTATTTATATTCCCTTGCAGTACTTAGCCTCGCAGCCTAAGAAAGAATTCAGATCACCAGACAGAGGGGGTTCTGGGTGACCCCTCTCTGCTTGATCTAGGGGCAGAAGCCCCCTCTTTTAGGTTGGGTGGAGATGGGACTTAGAAATACCCTGGATGGAGTAACAACCTCATCTAGAGTCTTGTGGTCCTCCAAAGCTAACATATAATGTATCTGAATGTATATGATTTTGCTATCAGATTATCTGTCTGTTGTTTCACAGAGTTAGTCAGCCTATTTAAGGCCCAGGGACCAAAGGAAATAAGCAAAAATAACCCAATTAATAATCGCAAGATGGAAGAAAGTAGGGTTAACAATCATGGAGAGGTTGAAGACCAATTCTTGTACAAGCTCTCCTTTTTCCCCTTCTCTCTCTCTCTTTTCTCAAGACCTTCTCTGGCCTTTTTCATGCTCTCTTTAATCATCCCTGTTTTGTCTATGTAAAAGCAGCATTATTCTTTTAGGACTGTACACAGTCTAGAGCTGTACACAGTCTTTTCTATTGTAAAAGAGAAAATCAGGTCCAATAAAGTCCTTTGGAATTTTGGGGGATCGAATCAGACAGTGAAACAAGAGATTTCTTCAGATTAGTGATGTCAATCTATAGTTGTTTGATGTTCTTGTCAAAGGCCTATTGGAGATCTGAGTAGTATAAGTCCAGAGGCCAGCATCAGGATTAGAACTCCTAATAGTAGGCATCACGGATGATTAATTTTTACCTGGAAGAGAAAAAAGAAAGGAATTCTCAGGGAAACTTCTCTTCCCTGGATGTCAATTGTTATTCATCTTATTTATAATTGGGCCTGGTTTTGTGGAGGTATCTATTTAATTCATTAATCTTTTTGGTGGCCATTTAGTTGTGCCTTCTGTGGTATCAAACAGTCATATCAATCCTTGGCCCCATATAGAAACTGGGTCCTGGCTATTCCATTTAAGGGTTAGAGGGTCCTTCCACATAGTTGTGGCTTAGTTTTTATTGGTCTCAGCTATGCCAGAGGCAATCAGTGGCAGATTTGCTGTGAGCTTTCAGTTTTAGAAAGTTAAAAGTAAACAAGGCATGCTCCTTACATCTTCAAAGAGTCATAAAGACACTATTTAAAGAAATATAATTCATTATTAATAATCTCTTTTATCAAAGGACTATTATAAAACAGCCAACAATTAATCAATCTATAGAATATATCAATTAGTGAGAGCTTCTTCTACTTTTTGTAAAATTACTCCTCTTTCATCAATTAATTGTTGAGGGAAATTAAGATTTGCATCTCTCTTAAGAATATTAAACAGAAACATAAATTCTTTTGTGAAGAGCTTAAAATAAGATCTTAACCAATAAGCATTTCCTGGAAATTTTTGAAAATCATTTGAAATAAGTAAACTATTTTTTTTTTGCCAAACTAATTATCTCTTATTTTTTTATTGGATATTTTATGTATTTACCTTTCACTTGTTATTATTTATTTGCCTCTTGTGAGATTTTCATACATGTTTCTGGCATACATTGATCATATTTTCCTCTCACTATTTAATTTTTATTTTATAGGACTTTTTTGTTATATATATATAATATACATTATATGTATACTAAATATATGCATTATATAATATATAATACACATATAGATACATATACACACATATATGCATATACTTACAGACATATATACATACATACATGCATACATTACATACATTTTCTCTTAGTCTGGGCTTCACTTTTTTTTATTTGGCTGGTTTTTAGATTATATTTCTGTACCTGTTATATGCGTGCTATATTATTATAGTCTGTATAACTTCTGAGTTGCTATGGTGAAATATGACACAAACAACTTAAGAAAGAAATGACTTATTTTAGTTCATCGTTGCAGAGAATTCATTTCAGAGTGTCTTGGACTTCACACCTTATCTAGCCTATCATGTGGTGGGATTATGTGAGGAAGTAATGGAGAAGGAAGAAGATCTTCCTCTCCTCCCAGCAAGGACACAAGTTTCATGACCTGCTTTATTGTTGCTGATGTTACCAGAACCTCAGGAATAGTTTGAATAGCTAGTGACCAGAAACCTAACACATGAGATGCTTGTGAAGCATTCCGTGTCCAAGTCACTACAGGCTATATGTTGCTGTTTACAGCTCAGCTGTGCAAAATTTCTGCTGTAGGAACATTCTTAGAAGCGTATGTGCACACATAAATTCTCAAATAACTATACGTTTTTTCATCTGTTTCCCAGATCCCAAAAAGTTTAAAATCTTTAGCAAACTTTACTACTAGGGACAAATTTGGTAAACTCAGAAAGCCGAGTAAAATGTTGCTATCATTTTTAAGCTATCTACAATCACACAATGGACTTTTCTCAGTAGAAACTTATTGATCAGAGTCTGCTTTGATAATTGTCAGCACATTTGGAGAGTGGTTTTAAAACTTCTTTGAAGCTTTCTGCTTTTTCAATGTATCATTGTCTTAACTGTGTTTTATACTGATTTTACAGACACACATGCACACTCACCTAACATGTGTAAGCTGTATGAACCTTACATTTGTGAAAGAAAAAGAAGAAGAAGAAGAAAAGGAGAATGTGGGAGTCTGAGGTGAGAGGGAGGAACTAGGAGGAAAGTAAGGAGAAGATGTGATTGGAATGTTAAGTAAATAAATTAATTTATAAGGAGGGGGAGGAAAAAGAGGAGGTAGAAGAAGAGGAAGAGGCCATGAACCTGGATCCTCCAGAAGAGCGGCTAGAGTTCTTAAGTACTCAACAAAGTCAATCCCTAAATTAAACTTTAAAATTAAAATAGTATAAAATGCTAAAATGTGAAAGTGATATCTTCAATGAACAGGTCTACAGACATCCACAAAGTGAACACTCATGTACAGCCACCATTCCCATGTTCAATTGTTAGGTCCTAGGACATAGATGTTTCCAACCTTTGCTAACTCTCAAGCAATGACACTTCCAGCCCTGATTTCATGAGTAGAGACGTTCGTTCCTTGATTTATAGAAGCTAGAAACCGCCACCAGCAGAGGTGACTCCAAAGAGTTATAGTCAGTAGAAAGATTATTATTTCTATTATTCTGGAAAATTAATCAAATATATTAAAATTTTTCTTCCTAATTTTGCAAGATTTTTTTTCACATGAGGAGAAAAGTATTTTTTATTTAGTAAAAATTCAGCATACAAAAGTGACAGGCAAGTTTGAGACCAGAACATAAAGTTATTGGGTTTGTTCATAAATGTTGAGGTCATAGGACAGTTCTGTGTGTTCTGAGGATCAAACGCAGGCATGCAGACATGTCCTCAGACTTGGCATTCTGTGCTACCTGCTACATAGGACACTCTAAATGCAAGGCCCTAGAAACCTCATAGGATGGTCTCTCTCTATGTTTACAATAAGAGCCTTGCTTCAGTATTGGAGCCTGTTCTCAGGAAATTAATCTCTGAAGTGAAACCAATGGGTTTTTAACTTATGATTCTTCACTGGTTATTACACTCTTAAGTCGATAAAAATGACCTTTTGCTTTTAAATGAGGGAAGTTAATTTGCCTTAGTGTCATTTCATTACTTTGTTACCGGCTTAATTCCTTCGAGGTCTGACACCCTGGAGACTGGCAGATGAACATCAGACACAGCTTCTGCTGTTTCTCTCTCTCTCTCTCTCTCTCTCTCTCTCTCTCTCTCTCTCTCTCTTTCTCTCTCTCTCCCTCCCTTCCTCTCTCTTTCACTCTCTCTCTCCTCCTTCCCTCTCACTCCACCCAGTGGGCTTTCCCTCAGATAAATGAGCTGCATATTTGTGAAACACACCAGTTGTTTTTTTCCCAGTCTCAAGGCTCCTTACTTCTAGGAAGGAGCATAAAAATGTGTTATGTGTAAATGTCACTTGTCTGACTCCCTCTACTAATTTCTCCAACTTAATATCAGTTCTCTGGGACTCCTGAGGAGAGATTAATTAGCAGTGCATGACTGAATTGTATGAAAGCAGAGAAGGATTTTGAAGAGTGTTAGTGATAGCTGAAACCTTTCAGAATGCTATTAACGTATTTACATAGTTTGCATATCCTGGGGTGAAAGTAAGGTCACTTTTACATGTCCACTATTATTAAAAGATCTAACATTATATATTATTCCCGATGTAGGATTTTATAATCAAGAGAATTTTATATCTCACAGTAGTGTCCTCAGGATGAGGCCCTGTCCTATTCACTGCCTTGTGGCCCCAGTTTCTACCTGCACATTGGGGACTTGTTTTAGGAATGCTAAAACAAGTGGTGGTGTCCAGCCTGTAAGTAGTGGACTAGGGGTACAGGCAGAACTCCACTAAGCCATGGAACTCCACTAAGCTCGCTCTGGTTCCTCTCCCTACACGTGCAATTCTGTTTTATCTTTCATGTGAATTTGCCTTTTCTTTTTCACATTCATCTATCTGGGGGATTTAAGCTTTAGGTGGAGTGTTAGGAGCACACCTGATTCTCTCACACACAGCAGGCTTGAGTAACTCGTTACCCTTTTGCTGAGAAGCAATTTGGAAAGGGTCTTAAAGGTGGTTTTATATTTTACCTAGTGGTTTACTAAAGCTCGTATTTTGATGATATATGATATAGGCAGGGTATCTATGGTGGCTGATTTATGAGAGAGAAAACTGGAAATCCTGCCATCTAATTACAATATAAAGCTTAAGTGTAACTATGAGGGAACAGTCTGAAGTGACTGAAACTATGCTTTTAGGTAAACCACTCTCCCTCACAAAGGGATGTAGCACTATGCTTCTCTTGCATATATTTCTGCCCCTCTTTCTTTTTCCCGTTGTTAGCAGTTTCTATTCCATGTGTTTATGTGTTGTGCGTGCACATACATGTACACACCCATGCATGACTGAACAAGAGGTCTGAGCTGCTGATTTATCTCTCTAGCCCCCATCTTTATTAATGCCAATGCCCTAATCTATCCTAAGACCTTTCTTCTTAATGAACCTTATCTTTGCTTTTAAAAATAAGTACTGCAGGAGCTAAATATTGATTATGTGATTTTGAAGAATGGTAGTAGGAAATAAATTTCAAAGATTCAAGTTTTATGGAAATGACAATATAAATAAGCATAAATTGTGTAAAAGTTTAATATATTTAATGGCTTTAATTATTCATACTGTGTACAGTAAATGTTCCAGAAAGTATGTCTTTAAGGATTTGCATCAGTGAGCAAGAGAAAGGGATAGAGTTTTCCTTAGTGGTTCTGGGTGGAGCATCATGGCTCCTGTATCAACTATTTAGACCCCCTTTCCTATGGTTTCCCAGTTAATACCATAATGGATGACTACGGTAGAGAAAAGGATCCAAAGAAGCACGCTCACTGAGTATCTAGCTCAGGACCTTTTCGTCTATACGTGACACCTTTCACTTCTGATGAGAGATGACTTCTGCTTAATAAGTCATGATGGCATAACGACCTTATCACAAGTTCTTGTGCCTTTACTGGTATACTGAAGTGTGTGGCACATTTGTGAGCTAAATGCAAGTATTTAGATACATAAACAAATTTCTAACAAAATCTTGGCTGCTCAGTGGTGCAGATGGAAAAAGAGTGCTTTTCTCTTAGAATATAGATTTGATTAACTGAACCTTAAATTATTTTTAGAAATCAGTATTGTGTTCTCATAGTACATAAAGCACCAGAGAGTACCAGAAGGCAACAGGGCTCCTATTTTATTTCTGGTTCATCTTTACTTGGAAGGATGGCTTCAAAGCTGAACTAAAGAGGGTTTTTTTTGCTACTTATTTGCTGAGAATGACCTCTGCAAACCACACAGCCTTCAGGAAAAACATTTGTCTTATCTGTAAATGGGGCATTGGACCAGAAACAGTGATTTTTCAACTGTGCCCAATTGTAAGCTCCAGGGAACAAGCATTGTGATAGTTTTTCTTCTAGACATCGAGGACCTATGTAACTGGCAATTTAACCAGGGCTCAAAATCTATGGTTAAATAATGACTCAATGTATGTTATATGGAGCCTCAGTCCTGAGAGCTTCTCCCAGCCAATGATACTTTTATTTATTTAATTGTTTTTTGTATATTAAGCATAATGTAAGGGTTCATTAGAAAAACACTAAAGCACTATTTCAAAGCTGAAAAATAAAGGTTTGAAAGCTCTGCCAATAAGTTCCTTCTTTTCTTTCCTTCCTTTCTTCCTTCCTTCCTTCCTTCTTCCTTTCTTTCTTCCCTCTTCTTCCTCCTCCTCTTCCCTCCTCCTTCTTCTTTGCCATTAACAAGAGCACAAACAAGTCACAATAGTTCTTACTCTTGGGTTTGTTTTCTATACAATCCTGCAGTAGAACTGTATATTATATGTGTTTGTCAGAGAGGGACGAATGTGAGATGACTAGGCAAAGAAAGCAATGACAGGATCTGCCAATCGAAAGGAGAGCATGTGTGAAGCATCACCAGGTGCATGGCAACCTCAGAATGACAAGAAATTGTGCAGCTGAAGTGTGCCTATGGGGAAGGAGCGAATGGTCTCACCAAAGCCTGGCAAGCCTGGTTAGAGCTTTGCCTTTACTTGGTGGGGAAGCAAGCTATGAATGATTTTTAAAAAGCAGAGATAACATGGTCATATTTATTTTCCTGTAAACCACAGTGTTGAGATTAGACCCTCGGGTTCTGGGAGAGGTCTGTTGCTGCAATACTTGACCTTGAGTTTCATAGGTATCATAAATAAAACAAAAGTATTTTAGAGTTCAGAGAATAACATTCACCTGGTTTTCAGAGTTGGTGTGCAGTGTTATAAAAACGATTCCTTAAATAGTTCATTGCTCTTCCAAGGGAAAATTTATTGCTTCTCTTAATTAAGAATCTAATGTATTAATATGCTAACATGATGAAGCGAGACACAATACACATTGGCGATGAACAGAAGTCACTCTTATCCCGAATCTTCTTCACTGCAGTATAATTTCATTTGCTTGTGATTGTGAGATACCACTAAGATATTTCTAGGTAATTAGAGAATCCACCAAGGGAAAAAAATTGATGTGACCGTAATGGCAAAAGACACCTCAATTAGAAGCACTGTACTGCATGTGTGAGAGTTATCTTAAATGGTATTTTTATCCTGCCACTTAAAACTACATTTTTCTTGCCTATGAAAGTTATAAGTATCATAATTTCCAGCATAAATGATGATATATATATATATGTATATATGTATGTATATATACATATACACATACACATGATAGCACATATATATTCTGATAGCACACACCGTGTCAGAACTGCAGAATTGTCAGAACAATGGCTTGTGTAAGGACAGAGAGGGAGCTTGTCATCGGGTGTGCTTCTGCTTGGTCTGTTTTAACACTCAGTTTAGCTTGTTGCTCTATGGGTAACCGTGCGTCCGTTTCATCATTCAATGCAATCACTGGAAGTAGAGCATGAAAGGGGGTGGTGCTTGCCTGTAATCTCAGCACTTGGGAGTCTGAGGATTGCCATGAATTCAAGGCCAGCCTGGACTACATAGTAAGTTCAGGGCCAGTCTTGTCTATGTAAAAAAAAAAAAATCTGGTTTCAAAACCCAAATCAAGACAGATAAAAACAATAAGTAATTACAATCTAAAAATAGACAAAACAGTGAGTTTAGTATCAAAAGCTGAATGAAACAAAGTACAATGAAAGTCATCGTTTAGTAAACAGATGATTCTAAAAATTGGAAGATACTAATTTCAATATCAGTCCTGAGAGAAATAACCAAAATGGCATAAAATGACCATTTCCAAGGTTAGAGAGATGTATCCGTGGTTAAGAGTACTAGCTGCTCTTCCAGAAGATCTGGGTTCAATTCCCAGCACCCACATGACATGACATCTGTCTGTAATTCCACTTCCAGAAGACCTGGTGCCCTCACACAGACACACACACACACACACGTAAAACAATAATGCACATTAGGAAAAAAGACCCAGAGTTTTATCCCCAGCATCATGAAAAAAAATTAAACTGTTTTGAAAAAGAATTGAAAGCTATAAAAATCCTATTGGTAAATGGATAAACAGAGAAATTCATTTTTCCCTTGCTCCATTTGACTTAATATTTATAGGTGCCTATGTTTAAAAATATTTTGTATTTTCAATTTGAAAATATATTAATCTTAGCTTATTTTTGAAGTATGTTCAGATTTATATTGAAGTTCTTCCTTAATTCTCTTTGGAAATTTATCAAACAACCTCGATTTCTAACAGAGGTTGAAGAAAATGGATTATACAGAGAGCTAAGACAAACTCTAGAAATATGATGCTTAGCAGTGCTAATAAAGGCTAGCATTTCTTCAGCGCTATCTATGCCGAATAACTTAAGTTCTTACTGTGAATATATAATGCCAGTGCTCAGTATCCTTAGTTTACAAATGAAGACTAAAGAGATTGAGTAAAACACTCTAGACTATAGAGCTGGGAAATTATCTAGCTGAACCCAGGCTCATGTCCTCCTAAACCCAGCCTTATGACCTCATGCTGTAAGCCATCAATCAAGTCTCTCAGGTGGCTTGTGGTCCTGTGTCCCTGCCATTGTAATTTCCTACCTCGTCATGACTGTCTCTTCATGTTTGTCTTCTGAACTCACTATTAGCTCCTCTACAGCAAGGATGATATCTGTTCATACATGTCCAGGGATTTGACCAGTGATACATAATAGAAGCTGATAAGTGCCTAATGAGTGGTCAGTATTGTCTGACTCCCTAAGGGCTGCTATATTGATTATCATTATTGGACATTGCTATCATGAGGAAGCATCAACTGCTTTCTAAGCCCTGTTGGGGCATGCGTTTCCTCAAAGAGGAGACATTTCAGAAAGCTGAGTGAACTGATGGCTGTTATCTGTAGGAATTTGAAAGATTATGAAAAGAAAAAGCCCATGGAAATGGATGTGATATGAAATAAAATGTAATTTAGGAAAGGTAAAGAAAGAAAAGGAACCCAGAAAGCACAATTACTTGGCACTGTGTGATAGATCTTCCTGACAGAGAAGCAGCTGGTGTTTTATGTTCAAGGTGAGACATAAATACCAGGAATATTCAGGGTATTTCCAATCGTGGGGGAAGTCAGGAATCTAAAACTAGAACCTAAAAAATGAAGAAAACTATTCTACATTAACAATGAACAATTCATTATAATTTAGTGGGAAAATCAACTTAGCATTATCTTTGAAAGGCTGAGATCCTATCAAATAAAACTTTATTCAAATTAGTTAACCAAGGAGGTAGAGGGAAAGAGCCTTCACGTGTGTCAGCCAGGCGGGCAGTCCTGCCTTCTGTGAGTCTCTAGTTGGGTGTCACAGAGAGACCATTGGCAGTTAATCCCTGCTGTGGTGAAGAGATGCCATTTTCCTCAGTGTTGTAGCCACTGATAAACAGCTGGTGCTCCAGGATCTAACCTCCCACTCAGACCCACACAGGCAGCCCTCATAACATCATTGCACCCTAAGCTGAACGTTGGAGGGGCACTTGTCACAAAGAAGAAGGTTCAGCAAGAAAAGGAGGGGATAACAGCTAAAAGTCATGGCATGAATATATGTGAATCTGTAAGAGAATAAAAACAAAATTCAAGAGTGAAGATACTATTCATTTTAACATAGGCTTTCTTTTTTTAAATTAGATATTTTATTTACATTTCATATGTTATCCCCTTTCCTGGTTTTCCTTTGGGAAAACCCCTATCCCATATCCCCTCTCCCTGCTTCTATGAGGGTACTGTCCTACCTACTCATCCACTCCAGCATTCCCACCCTGGCATTCCCCTACACTGGGCATCTAGCCTTCTCAGGACCAAAGGCCTCTCCTCCCACTGATGTCCAACAAGGCCATCCTCTGCTACATATGCAGCTGGAGCCATGGGTCGCTCCATGTGTACTCTGGTTGGTTGTTTAGTCCCTGGGAGCTCTGGGAGGAGGGGTCTGCTTGGTTAATATTGTTGTTCTTCCTATGGGGCTGCAAACCCCTTCAGCTTGTTCAGTCCTTTCTCTAACTCCTCCATTGGAGACCCCCATGCTTAGTCCAATGGTGGGCTGTGAGCATCTGCCTCTATATTTGTCAGACTCTAGCAGAGCCTCTCAGGAGACAGCCATATCAGGCTCCTGTCAGCAAGCACTTCTTGGCATCTGCAATAATGTCTGAGTTTGGTGTCTGTGTATGAGATGGATCCTCAGGTGGGGCACCTGAATGGCCTTTCCTTCAGTCTCTGCTCAGCACTTTGTCTCCATATTTCCTCCTGTGAGTATTTGTTCTCTCTTCTAAGAAGAACTGAAGCTCTCACACTTTGGTCTTCCTTCTTCTTGAACTTCATGTTGTCTGTGAATTGTATCTTGTGTATTCTGAGCTTTTGGGCTAATATTCACTTATCAGTGAGTGCAAACCACATGTGTTCTTTTGTGATTGGGTTACCTCACTCAGAATGATATTTTCTAGTTCCACCCATTTGCCTAGGTATTTCATGAAGTCATTGTTTTTAATATCTGAGTAGTACTGCATTGTGTTAATGTACTACATTTTCTGTATCCATTTCTCTGTTGAAGGACATCTAAATTCTTTCCAGCTTCTGGATATTATAAATAAGGCTGCTATGAACATAGTGGAGCATGTGTCCTTGTTATATGTTGGAGCACCTTTTGGGTATATGCCCAGGAGTGGTGTAGCTGGGTCCTCAGGTAATGCTATATCCAATTTTCTGAGGATCGGCCAGACTGATTTCCAGAGTGGTTGTAGCAGCTTGCAATCCCACCAACAATGGAGGAGTCTTCCCCTTTCTCCAGATCCTCACCAGCATCTACTGTCACCTTAGTTTTTTGTCTTAGCCATTCTGACTGGTGTGAGGTAGAATCTCAGGGTTGTTTTGATTTGCATTTCCTTAATGACTAAGGATGTTGAACATTTTTTTAGGTGTTTATTGACCATTTGATATTACTCAGATGAGAATTCTTTATTTAGCTCTGTAGCCCATTTTTAATAGGGTTGTTTGATTCTCTGGAGTCTAACTTCTTGAGTTCTTTGTGTATATTGGATATTAGCCCTCTATCAGATGTAGGATTGGTAAAGATCTTTTCCCAATCTGTTGGTTACCATTTTGTCTTATTGACAATGTCCTTTGCCTTACAGAAGCTTTGCAATTTTATGAGATCCTATTTGTCAATTCTTGATCTTAGAGCATAAGCCATTGGTGTTTTGTTCAGGAACTTTTCCCCTATGCCCAAGTATTTGAGGCTCTTCCCCACTTTCTCTTCTATTAGTTTCAGTGTATCTGGTTTTATGTATAGGTTATTGATCCACTTGGACCTGAGCTTTGTACAAAGAGATAAGAATTCTTCTACATGCTGACCTCCAGTTGAACCAGCACAATTTGTTAAAAGTGGTGTCTTTTTCCCACTGGATGGTTTCAGCTCCTTTGTCAAAGATCAAGTGACCGTAGGTGTGTGGGTTCATATCTGGGTCTTCAATTATGAAAGCTACAGTTAAAGAAAGCTCCCTATGCCTTGATGTACAGGCATCTGACATTTGTCCCTCCTTCAGGACACCTTGAGTTTGAATTTTGCCACCCCTTAAACCCAGCAACCTGTAATAAACTTACATGCACAAGACTGTGTCTGTCCTTCTTAGAGATATGTCCAGTTGCCTGTGTTTCATAGAATGCTGATGTAAACCCTTTTCTATCCTTGGATGGTCATTTGCTTATAAGAGGAAAATCTTTCAGAATGAAGAAATCCTGAGAGTGGTCTTATATCAATTCTTCAGAGTGTCAAGTTGCTGGACTACTTGTGTTGATTTTCTCTTCTTATGGTCAGCTAATATGTATCTATTTCCTGACTGTACTAACATATGACATTCATTCTTGGTGTAGTTATAAAATAATTTTGAATCACTGGTTAGATTGATTTGAATGCTAATATCATATGCTAATTGTCTTTGAGGATATTAACTTTTATTTATTTATTTTTATAATTTAGGTTTTAAAATTATAATATAATTACATCACTTGCCCCTTCATCTCTTTAAACTCTCCCATATCATGCCTTACTCTCTTCCAAATTTGTGACATCATTTTTTATAATTGTTGATATATATTATATCTATATATCAACATACATATTTAGGAATGTTTTGAATATATGTATATATATATATATGTATATATATATATAGTCTATATGTATACAGACTATATATATATATATATATATATATATATATATAGCCTGTTTCTTTACAGACTATATATATATATATAGTCTGCCCAGTCTATATAATGTTACTTGTGTGCACATGTTTTTAGGACTGACCATAACTTTTTCTTTCTGACCACTGAAGACACCATTGCAATAGGGAAACATTTCTCAAGTGTTGACCACATGCTGCTGTGCTGTGACAAAACTGTGTTGTGATGTGATTTGAAGCTGAGCTGTCCATACTTAGACAGTGCATCTCACCAAACTTCAGTTTCCCGAAGTACAGACATGTGTCTAACTTTCCAGGCATCTAGCTCCTTGTCTAGCAGGCACAGTATAGTGGTTAGTAAGCATTTGTTGTGTGGCATTGTTTTCTTCTGAAACAGACCCTTTATCTTTTCGATTTGCTTACTCATTTCTCATTCTCTTCAGGTCCTCTCCATCTGCCCCAAGGACATGAGAGCTGACATCTGTGTTCATCTGAACCGGAAGGTTTTTAATGAACATCCTGCATTCCGATTGGCCAGCGATGGATGTCTGCGTGCCTTGGCAGTGGAGTTCCAAACCATTCACTGTGCTCCTGGTGACCTGATTTACCATGCTGGAGAAAGTGTGGATGCCCTCTGCTTTGTGGTGTCTGGGTCCTTGGAAGTTATCCAGGATGAGGAGGTGGTGGCCATTTTAGGTACTGTGAACTGTCCTGACCTAGTGACAAATGGGACACTGTCTTGGAGTTTTAGCTTTCCAAGTTTCTAAACAGAAATCCCCTCTGCTTGGTGACTTTAGAAACACGGTCACTAATGCAATGATACATTTCAGTGAAAGCTGGTCACTGTTTTGGCAAAGAACATTAGTCTCAGTCACAGCTAACAGGGAACACAGGGCTGTGTTACATTCGCTTATACAAAACGTGATCACAGCCTAAGGAACTTTGCACACTCTCATTGGTAAGCAGAAATTTACTCTAGGAACCACTATCAGATGAGTAATAGAGGGAGCTGGTTTCAGGGGGCAACAGATCTGTTCAGTTAAGCCTGTTTCTTTACAGAAAAGCCAGGCAAGGCTGGAAAAAAGTATGGAGACTTGCCTAACTAGTTAGTAACCAGTGAGGGCTGACTTACGTAAGCCTGCTCCCTGTGGTTCTGCCTTATCACAGTGGGTGGAGTATAAAGAAGATGGGGTTGAGAAGGCTAATAAGACTCACAGGAGTGAGCACAATGGGAGGAAATTAAATTTAGGCTTATGAAGCCAGTTCCATTCATCATTTTTCAGAAACCAGGAAAATTAGCCAACTGACAATTTATTCTGAAGTTTAGACTCTCAGAGGGTGAGGTTACCAACAGTACAGCACAAAGGAGGTGATGCTCCATGAACCTGACAGAATAAAAAACAAGATAAAACAAAAACTTACAACTTAATGTAGGTGGCAACTTAATCTAAGGGTAATGTGCACATTTTGGCGAGCAAAATTTCTGAATGAACTTGTAGATCACTTCTGTTCCAGTGCTTGCAGCAGATTCATGGAATCTACAGAGATACAAATAAAACCGGAAGAAAGGAGGTGTCAGATGATAGCACTCCTGTGTTTTTCTCAAGTAAAATACCTTAGAGTCACACGATGTCAACTCCATTTTGATCACATTTTTCATGGCTTATGTCTCATGAAAAATGAGTTTGATCTTTAAACTATTGGATTCTTTTTTCTACTGAGGTCAACCTACCATAGCTTGACTGTACTGATTCTCCTAAAAAAAAAGACTGACTGATGGATTTGAGAAACTGCAAAGGCAAAAATAAAAACTGATGTGGAATCCAGTGCAAAGAGTGAAAGAGAGAGAGAGAGAGAGAGAGAGAGAGAGAGAGAGAGAGAGAGAGGAAGGAAACCTGATTTCAAGAAGTACTTGGAAAAGACAGAATTTAGGATGGAGAAGAAATGACCTTTTACAGGAAAGCAGTTGTAATACAAACGGTAGAAAATGGACCAAGGCAGTAAAAATAAAGTAGCAGTGTTTGCAAAGCTTTCTTTAGCTATTTGGAGATAAGATTATTGCTACTGTTAGGTCTCTTGCAGAAATTATTTTTCCTTAAATATTTTTGCAAGGAAATAATAGAGTGCTTAGGAGTCAGCATCTGGGGTGCTTGCTGCTGCCTTCCTTTGTTTTTGTCTGCCGGAGTATAAAGGAGGCGTAATCTTTCATGAAAGCTGTATGCCACTAGAACAGCCCTTTGAGGTAAAATGAATCCTATAGGTGCCGTGACCACTCTCATTTGCTAAAAGAGGAAGATAAAACAAAACCCTCTGATCAGACGTATTTGTCTTTTCCTTAGCCCTTCCTTGTCGGGAGGGTCTGATGGGAAAACAGGCATCAAATATATGGTATGGATGCCATTTGTTTGTCTCCATCTCCTTCCTCACACTGCACCTTGTAACTCCTCTGAGGACCGGAAAGGCTGTGAGGACAGGGCCTCTGGCTTGGGTCTGTTAAGATGGAGTCATTTGCTCAGTGAGACGAATGCATTTTTCTTTCCATTTGAAAAGGAAATGATAGCTGCCTTTGCCCAGTGACACTGTGAATACGAACATAGGGCCCCTGGGGTTCAGGCTTGTTTCTGAGTGTGCATTTTTATTTTTTATTCTCCCATGTCTCGGGACTCAGATGCTGTTTGCATCACTTAGTGAGTCAGGTTATGCGGACACCTCTCTGACAACCTTCTTCCTTTTATATTCTTTAAATGGGACTTTAAGAGAAACTACTCTAGCTGAGAGGCAATTAAAGTACTTTTTTTTTTTAACATTTAAGACACCTGAGCAATGCTTCAGAAGAGGAGGATGAGGGGGACGCTAACTGACTCACCAGTGAAACCTGGCATGTGACAACTATCCTTTCCTTTCTTGCTCCTTCCTTTTAAAAATTTTATTAGCCTATTTTGAATAATTCCAAGTTAGAAGAAATTTTAAAAATTCACCAGATTGCAAGTAAGCGGTACTCAGCCTTCTTTGTCCCCATCCTCCTTTTCCCTCCCTCTGTCCCCCTCCACTTCCCTCCCTCTGTCCCCCTCCTCTTCCCTCCCTCTGTCCCCCTCCACCTCCCTTCCTCTGTCCCCCTCCTCTTCCCTCCCTCTGTCCCCCTCCTCTTCCCTCCCTCTGTCCCCTTCCACTTCCCTCCCTCTGTCCCCCTCCACTTCCCTCCCTCTGTCCCGCTCCACCTCCCTCCCTCTGTCCCCCTCCACTTTCCTCCCTCTGTCCCCCTCCACTTTCCTCCATCTGTCCCCCTCCACTTTCCTCCATCTGTTCCCCTCCACTTCCCTTCCTCTCTTTTTCCATCTATTTCTTTCCTCTCTCTTTTCCTCTCCACTCCTTTTCCCTTCCCTCTCCTCTCTCCACATTCACTTCTTCCTCTCCTTGTCTCCTGATAAGTCAGATGTTTTCTAAATTGCCTTCGGCAGCCTTGCTTTCCTTGTTATGGACTCATTTGCCAGAGGAAAGGTAGAGAATAGAGGTCATTTTAAAATTAATTCAAATCTCTGGATCCAGAAACAGGTGCAGTCTTGTTCTTGATAGGACCCGATTCATTAGCGTGTCCGAAGTCCCAAGCAGTTTACAGAGTCAGTTCTGAAGCATAAGTAATTAGAAGAAAGATTAAAAACTGCAGTCAACAAATGCCTTTATTTTCACGCTGGGGAATGGATTCAGGATGCGTTTTCTAAATAGGGCATATGAATATAATCGCAGTTGATGCCTTTTTCCAACTTGAAGTTCTTTACAGTTCTTACACCTCCACGCATTTTTCTTTGACCTTCCCACTTGGTTTGAAACACAAAGAATTCCAAATTAAGTTCATGATGCATTCATATTTTATAGTCGTTAATGTCTTCTTACTTTTTACTTCCTACTCTATAATTACTTAACGTGAATAGATTTGTTGGTATGGTTGAAATAGCCAGGTTACTTCCAAATGTCTTGACAAGTATATTGTACCTTTCAGAGACTGTTAAAATAGTAGCTTGCTACCAACAATAGGCCTTGCTCTCGAGAGTCAGGACTTGTTTTCTTCACATTTTTGCTTGTCTTTCTTGATTCTCAGAATCACAGGGTTGGAATATTAAACTAAGGAAATCGCTGTCTTAAGTCTTTTGACTTTAACTTCGAATTCCCAGGAGAACTATGACTGTATGCAGGGATTGGATGAGGGGTGGGACACTCCTGGATGTTTGGAAGGAAGTGTAAGGGGGGAAAATGGAAGGGAAATAAATGTGGAAAAAGGAGGAGGATGAGCGAGGTCAAGATTTTACTTTTCGTGAATTGGTTCTTTAAGCATCCTGTCTTGTAAGCATTTGTGCCTTTCAGAAAAAAAATACAAATCATTGTTTTCAAAATCAAAATCTGCACTTTAATTTAATTCTGAAAGGAAAATCAAATCTGAGATGTGAATGAATAATACATTACTCTCCCGTGACCTGAGAAAATGGGCCATTTAGCTATGGCTACTGTCGTTTCACTTTACCCTTGCTATTAGAAGTCAGGAGCTTTGTACTTCAAGCTTCTAAAACTTATTCTTTTTATTTTTTGCTTTCTCTCCATATGCCCATGTTTTACATGAACTCTAAAACATGTAGATTTGATTTGTGTATTATGAAGACAAGTATCCTTGATGTCAACAAATTCATTCTTTTTTTTTTCTTGAAGCTCACCTTTGCTGCATTTTAAATGATGTTGATCTTAACAGTTTAAATGGCAATTATGACTTTTTTTTAAATGTAGGACTCTGATTGTTGCCTCAGAGTTCTATATGCAGCAAATGTCATCATGGCTCTAAATGCTTCTGTCTTCTTGATAGTTTTAAACTCTCTTCCTAGCATTCTTTAAACTAAAGTCTTTTATTGTATCTCATGTGTGTGTGTGTGCATGCATGCATAACTTCACACCCGTGTCTGCATGTGTTTCTGTGTGTACATGTGCATGCATGTATGTGTCTGTGTCTGTGTACCTATGCACTAAAGAGAGAGGACGTGAATATTGCTCTTCAAGTATATAATCAGTCCACTTTGGTTTCTGAGACAGTGTTTCTAACCAGCCTTGAACTTGCCAAGTAAGTGAGGTTGGCCAGCCACTGAGCCCATGACTGTGTCTCTACTTCTCCAACTCTGGAGAGTACGTACCACAATTCTTTGACTTGTGACACTTTGATTTTAAGTGTGTTCTGGAGACTGCAACTCAAGCACTCATGCTTGCAAGGAAAACATTTTACTGGCTGAGCTCTCTCCTAGCTTTCTCCTTTGTGTATCTTAATATTATAGTTACTAACAGTTACTATTACTACTGCCCTTATAGTTTTTGTTCAAAGCTCTCACTGCCCCAGTTTGTACCCAACTTTAAATCCCCATTCTGTATACTCTACCACCAGAGTGGCATTGTGTCCATCTCCTTGGGAATTATTCATGGCTTTCCAGCCGTGAGGATTAACTGTGAGCAGCTGATATGGATGCTCAGACCGCCCTATCTGCCTTCCTTGTTAACCTGACTTGGCTCATCCCTTCTTTCCTAAATTTCATACACATACAAACTAAAAATAAAAACAAGTGAATATATGTAAAAAGGATTATATTCTAATTTCTCCATAGACATTTCAGCTTTAAATTTTGTCGTCTTTTCTTCTTTGAAGTATTACTTGATGGCACTTAACGTTTATAAATAGTCACAGTCCATTTAAAATGTACATTTGTAAAAATACTAAAGTTGAATACTTTTATGAATATGCCTTCATAACAAAGTTTATGACTCCACTGTTATTCTTTCTTATAGTGATGGACTGACTAATAAATTAAGTAAATATCATTCATGTCCAATATTTCCTTGTTATCTTTCTGTTTTGTTGATGAAACTATTGTTGGATGTGAGGTATTGAAATCTCCTGATGATATTATATTATTGTTTCCTTCTTTTTCTCCTGCCAAAGAATATATGTTTTATATATTTATATGCTCTGCAAGTGTATGTATTTACAACAGCGATGCAGTCTCCACAGTCGGTCCCTTTTATCATTAAGCCATGACCTTCTTTGTCTGGTGATTACTGTTTTCTAGAAATCTATCTTATATCAGTGCCCTTGTTCTCTTTGGATTGCTGTCGCATATGTTCTTACACATTTCGAGCCTGTGTTTGTATGTCTTCAAAGACAAAATGTATCAACTCTAGGCAGCATACATTACATTTTTAAAATCAGACTACGTTACATATTATATTCACCTCCAGTCACAACTAGATATCGGTTACATTTAGCCCCTTTGTGTCATTGATTGGATTGTTGCATTCATTCACATTAACGTTCTTATTAATCGATGGATGATGACTATTTTATTACTTGTTTTCTAGCTGGTTGTGTCTCTTTTGTTCCTTCCTTCCTACCTTCCTACTTTCCTTCCTTCTTCCTTTCTCCCCTTCTACTTCTCTCTCTCTCTCTTTCCTTTTCTTTTTTATTCCTTTTTTCTTTTTTTCTTCTCTTTTTTGTTTTTATGATTTGGAGAATTTCTATAGTGCTAACTTTTGGTTACATGTTCTTTCTTTTGAGTATTTAATGTAGTTTTTAGGGAATTTTGCTAAATAAGTAGATTTTAACTCCCTTGGCTCATTAACAAATGCACATTTTCACTATCTGAGATAATAGATAAATATTAATTCGATTCACCACGGTTATGATTTACCTACATATATACCTTTGCTGGCTTGTTTCATGCAAAGTTGGCAAAGGCTAGCATCATTTTGAAACAGAGAACCTCAACTGAGAAATTGTCCCCGTGAGATTAGCCTGTAGGCAAGCCTGTGGTGCATTTTCTTCATTGATATCAGCTATGGGAGGGTTCAGCTCACTGTGGTTGATGGCATTCTTGAGAGGGTAGTCCTGAGTGCTACAAAAAAGGAAAGTGAGCAATCCATGAAGAGCAAGCCAGTTCTCAGAATTCCTCCATGCTGTATCCTCCCCTGCCTCTAAATCCTTGCCTTCAGTTCCTGTCAATGACAGACTGTGATGTGAAACTATAACCTGGAATGAGCTGTCATCAAATATGGATGGAAAAACTCATCAAACAGAACCATAGGCATGCTTCAAACACACTCAAGAAACTACACAAGTAAAGTTCAAAGGATCTGTTGGATAAATTAGTTAGCATCATCAGTGAATAGCTGTGATGCTTTCTATGCATTTTAAACCCACATCATCAACATACTAGGTAATGTGTATAAGGTAATAAAAACCAAATGTGGTGGTTAAACTAGTCCCATAGAGCAGCACAATCCCCGAGCTGGTTCCAGCTGTATTACTCCTTTAATCAAGCTGCAACGCTACCTCTGTTTTGTCTTTACATTTTACAGTTTCTTACTATGTGGATGTTAAGCACTAATTTCTATTTTCTAATCCAGGTTCCTGTGGTTCAGCAGTAAAATACTTCATAAGGCTTGATGCAAAGAACTGAGAAAATATAAATAGACCAAACAACAGCTTTCCTGTTAAGTGTGAGGTTCCTTCCTATTTTAGGGCTTTGAGGGAGGCTAGTTTGCTTAAGAGGCGAAATGTTTACAGCAGGGATGACTTGCACCCAGCAGGAACTGACCTAAAAACTGGCATCAGATGTTCTGTAATCATGAACACGAATGGGAGTTTCTTTGCCTGAAAGTGTGTGAAAATCTTTGCTAGGCAGTAAAGGATGTGTCTTTATTGGATATTCCATGCATATTGCCCTATGTCCACATTGTGTGACATTTATCTCAGAATGTGTGAAGTTTGTAATATGCCTTGAAGAAGAACATTAATGTGTTCTATCACACGTGGTAAATAAGTCATTCACTTACGTGTGGACTACTTTCCCACAGGTGTAATAAAAGATGGTTGTGAATCATATATTAGATGGGTTATCTGGAGCAAGTAAAATTTGAAGTGAATGATGAAACTAATGCCCAGTATAGACATAGACTTATGGAAATTTTGTGCCATGAAACAGTTAACATCGTTTTGTGAAAACTTTGATGAGAGAGTAGAATTACCCAGATTTATTAATTTCATTATATTTTCTCATATTTTTGAAGGAGAAGTAGGGAACAAAATTTTTCATGAGTTAATACTCTTGATTCTTATTGTTTTTTCTGCATTATAGATATTTTCCTCCATAATTCCAAAATGACAAGTGTTTTTAGAATAATCACGAAGGGCAGTGTTAAAGCTCTCACCTAGCATGCTGGAGGCCCTGAGGTGGATCCTTAAATCTGAAAAGAAAAAAAAAATCAATTTAAAAACTTCAAAGTAGAAATAGGTTAAGATTTTAATTTTTTCAGTTAGCTAAAATAAAATGACTAATTAATATTTGAATGCCCACATAATTCACAACTATTTGTTTTGGTAAGAGAAAATTGTACTCATTTATTGAATATCTTTAAATTCCCGAGTTTCAACTACTAATCAATAAATATTTATTGACTAGTTTCAGGACAATATTAGATTTATCCACATTTGTTAATTCTGTTAAAGTTCTCTAATGTTTTTATATTTGTACATGCTTCAAAATTTTACTGTGTATCTATGAATTAGTTTTCTATTTTTTTGCTCTTTTTAATATAGGTTATGTAGATTTATTTTATAAAATATTGTGAAAACAATGACATAAAGAAAGACATGATAAACATATTATTTAAAACATTTATTTGTATTATTGAATTGCATTTTGTTTTAGTTGTTCTTTTTATCCCTTATCTAAATTTGTTTCGGCTGACAATTTAATGCTAGTATAATTGACTACGTATCATAATTGCACATCGCACTTTGATCCTATCATGAAAACTTTCTCTAAAATGTACATTTTCTGTCAATATTTTTAGTCTTTGTGCCTTAGTTTTATTCTATAGACTTTATTATGGATGTTAGAGGCAGTTTCTGATTGTGTTGATTTAGTAAAATGAGTTTTCCTTCAAGATTCATGACCGTACTAATTCCAGGTAGTTAACTTGGTTTCAAGTGCAGGAGACGATTTTCCTATTGGGGAAGAGGCCAGAAGTCCAATTACAGAACTGTTGGTTGCTACCAAGATGTGTGTGCCACTATTGTACCCTTCGCACTATTACTGTGACATGCTGGACATTGTTGTAGTTTATATACGTCACAGGTACACAGGACTTTTGGTTACTTCCTTCCCTTGTATCTTGCTTGGCACTGTCTAGTGCTGTGAAACTAAGCCCTGGCCTCTCTAACCAAAGTGAAAAAAGAAACAGATGACCCAAAGCAACAATCATAAATGAACAGGAAAATAACACAATAGATATCAAAGAAATCCAGAATGTTCTAAGGAAATATTTTAAAAGTTCATACTCTATAAAATTTGGAGAGTTTAAAAGAAACAAATGAATTTCTAGATTCATTCGTGTAATTATTTAGTCATCTTTGATCTAGTACTATAAGATTTACAGTTTGTATTTTATTTGTAAAAACTGATTGAAGTTTTTATTTATTGATATTTTACATAATTTTTTTGTAATTTCTTTTGGTTTTGCATGTATGGTATTTGTTTTTAACTGCCAGGCTGTGACTGATGACACTACCCTGTGTGTTACTTGTGATGGTTGTAATATTTTTGTAAATTTCTAGAACTGGGACTACTTAAGTTAAATACATTAGTGAATATCACAGTGCCTGAAAATCAGATAGTCGATCACAGCCAGAAATGATATTATAATTGATAATTTAAGAAAGTGTAGCAGAAATGAATCAGAAATAAAAGTAAACCTTCTCCATCTCTTTAAGGAAAAATAAGTCTAGTAACAGTATGGAATATGTTTCTATATTAGAGTTTTAAAAGAACACACAAATATAGAAGTGTATCAAAAGAACCTTCTTAAAAACGTACATTTTTAGCACCAGAGACTGTGCTATTATTACGGTTATTGATATATTCTCTTTACAAACAATGCACGTACATTTAAAAGAAAACTGCATTGGCCCTATAGTTCTGAGGGAAACCATCACACTAGTGCATTTGCCTCCAAGCTTTATATACAGGTGTGAGTGATAAGGTAGGTGTGTATGGTCCATAAAATGTAATTCACTATGTGTATAATTTGATATTTTGATTTTATAGTTTTATGTAATATGAGCATTTCTGCATGTCATTTCATATAATCTATGTTACTTAGTGGCTACCTAGTGTTTCATAATTTATTTATCCCATGAGTTCTATCTCACTACACTTCATTGGACTCTAATAATATTAGTTCTGGGAGCATTTTCACAAGTACATTTAGCACTTCTGATTATGCAGTTAGAGTAAACACTTTTAATTGAAATTGCTGTCTTAAAGAGAAGGCCACATAAAGATTCCCTGTAGGGTGTGGTGTTATTGTAAGGTTCTGTCATTAGTATCCCCAGGCCATCATAATACTGTATCCCTTGACCATTTAGCACTTTGGTTTCTCATATTATTTCCTTGGATGATTATTTCTGTCAGACAACTGACTCACTAAATAGTGACATCAACTGCAAGGATATTTTAGTGGATTGAAAAGCAAATGGATTGTTGAAAATGAATTAAGTACCTATCATGATTATTTTATGCCAGTCATGTGATCTGCATGGTGATGTGAGCACCTTCACAATAACTTGCATGCTTTCTGCATCTTCCATATTGTGCCCGACCATTAGGGTTGGGTCTTCTATTACTCTGAGCTACCCAACCACCCATTTGGACAAAGAATCTGTGATGTTCACAGTCAACTTTTTTGTTTCTTTCTCTTATTTCTCTGGTTACTTCCACTTTCCTTTCTAATGGTGTGATTGTCCTTTGGGGCTTTATGGAACACTTCTTCTTTCCCCTCTTCTGATTTTAATCTGTACAATGTAAGTAGGTATTTGTTCCTCTGTGTGATTAGAATCCACAGAAAACATATCATGCATGGAACACCTCTAAGAAAGCTTATCCCATCGGAGTACATTCCTTCTGTCTTTTCCATTTTAACACATATTGGCAGAAAAAGAACAAAGAAAGCAGATGGCTGAACTTTAGAAGCCAGAGGGCTCATAGGGAACCTTACTAAGCAGAAGGGCCTTTGAGGGTTATTGACATTTGACATTTCCTCAAGCCCTTTGTAAAACTAGGCACTTCTGATTTGGAATGGTGGATGTTGTCAGGCATCAGCTGCTGCTGCTGCTGCTGCTGCTGCTGAAGCGAGTAGGTCATCCTGCAATTCTAGAATCTTAAAGATGCATTTGTATTTGACTCTAGCATGTGGCCCTGATCCTGTGGGATTGCAAGTGTGTAGCCCTCTCCATCTCCCACAGTTTCTTGCACTCAGGAATCATGGTTGGGGTGCTCTAGAGCTAGACTTGAGACCTTGTCAAGTTTAATTGTGTAGAAAGAGAAGGGCATGCTTTGTGGACAGAGACATAACATGCTTTAGTGTGCTTAAAGAGTAATTCTTAGTGACTGAATACTTCTATTAATGTATATTGCATCTATTTTAGATCTATAAAAGCTATATAACAACAGCTTCTTGGACATTATTACATTTTGTTTTTGTTGTCAATTTTTTTCTAGAAAGTGTGAGAAAAAAGAAGCTATTTTTTCCCCTTTCAAATCAGAATGGGAAAAAGTAATGTTGCTAAAGTTATTGACAGTATTTATTAAAGTGAGAGTAGTGGCTACTCCAATGGATGCCATTTATTTCCCCAACACTAGGTTTTCATGAGCACCTAAAATCTGGGGATATCCTCACAATAAAAAGGTGCTCTGCAATGCTCTGTATATACAGAGGGATTCATGCTTTGAATGATATAGATGAACACTACCCATTAAACAAAAGAACATTTGTGACTGTCGTAGAAACTGTTGTCCTGTCCTGCTTTCCAGGGAAAGGTGACGTGTTTGGAGACATCTTCTGGAAGGAAACCACTCTTGCTCATGCATGTGCCAATGTCCGGGCCCTGACTTACTGTGACCTGCACATCATCAAGCGAGAAGCCTTGCTCAAGGTCCTTGACTTCTATACAGCCTTTGCAAACTCATTTTCCAGGAACCTCACTCTCACTTGCAATCTAAGGAAGCGGGTATGTTGCATTTTCTTTCTCTTATGAGTATCCAGGGGGCTAGCAGGCTATGTTCTACCAGCCAAGAATGGAAAGTACTTCATTTTGAAGTGCTACATTCCCATCTGGATAAAGTTATGTAATTTTCTTTTCTTTTATTTACACTGTTTACCTTTAAAGGGAGAAAACACCCTGATTATCTGAGTAAATATTGGATTCCTTATCATAAAAGATGCAAACTGAAAAACAGACTTGGGGAGAAGCAAATAGGACTAGAAACTCTGCTAAAGCACAATATATTATTAGTCAGGGCCTAGGATGTCCAAGGTCCAAGAATCTAGTGGTTGTTCAGTCCACAAAGTTAGATGTCTCAGGTGGTCTTCAGTATATGCCATAATCTCAAAGAAGTTGGCTCTAAAGTCAGCGACAGAATGAATTTGTCAAAGAGAGTGGGGTCAACCAGGCAAGGAGCCAGAGAGTCCTTCTTCCATGTCCTTTATATAGGCTGCCACCAAAAGGTGTAGCCCAGATTTAAGGTAGATCTCACCTCAAAAAATCCAGATATTGGGCAGATCATCCCACTTCAAATAATTCAATCCAGAAAAACAAAAACAAAACAAAACAAAAAAACAAAAAAACTAAAACCTTCATAGGTGTATGCAGCCCTTAGGCTTTTCGTTACACCCAGATGTACTCAAGTTGACAACCAAAGATAGCCACCACATATGACTAGTTCTTGGAGTTTGTGACAGTGATCTAAAAAGAGACAGGAGCAACTTTCTTTTGTGGTGTGGAGGTCTCTAAAGTTGGAAAGGTTAATCAAGCTGGCTACCTAATTTTTATTCCTGTGCTCTCTTAGTCTTTCTTCTCATCTCATAATCAATGTACAAAGCTTCCTTTTCAACAAGTCTTTCAAAGAACACCATCGGAAGACTGAATGAGGCACACTGAATACCCTGTACATAGATACAGGGTTCCTTTACTTTGGAGATGTTGCAAAATTGATTTTCATTACCATTTGTTTCTTTATTGATGAGTGTGACATAAAGTTAATTTGCATAAAGAAACCTCCAGTTTCTAATTTATAGGTCATTGGGCATTGGCTACAATTCTTTTATGGCTAAGAATGAAATACATATTTGGATAACCAGACTTAATGAACTTCACATAAAATGATTCCCTGTCTATAGTTAAGTATTTTGGAATAATGAATCCTCTTTTCTATAGCCTCCTAAATAAAACCTTTCTTGTAGTTAACATGAATGCAAACAAGACAGTCAAGAGAGAAATTAATGTCTGCATTATAGCAATGCAGAAACAAACAGAATTAAATCAATATGCTAAATACTCAGGGTCCAAGAGAAGGCTAGGCTGCCAGGAATGGGAATACTACTGAGTTTTCAAACATTTTATCTGTACTAGAGCTAGTTTTAGTTCATATGTTTGTTAACAATTTATCATTAAATATCCAGAACCTGTGAGACAAATAAGCATCTGTAGATAACAGAGATTAAACACTGTCTCCCTGTGCTTGGGAAGCTTCAAATACATATAGTGTGAAGCTTCAAATACATATAGTGTGAAATGCTAGTAATCAGACATTAGCCAGTGATGGATAAGAGAGAGGGGCCCCAATATGAACCAAGTATAAAGTATTCTTGCTTGCTGTTCGCTACTCCACAGTTCTTGTGTTCATACTCTGCCTTCTGCTGTAAGGTCTCTATCTACAAACAGCTACTTGAAGCTCTTTTATTCATACCAACTCAAAATGAATCAGATTTGGAATTTTCCCCCACTCTGTAAGGTGTCCTAAGCCATTATCTATCATTATTATATTTTGCAGAATACATACTGTCATTGTACTCCCCAAAACAGATTATTTGCATCAAATCTCACTTTATATTTATGACATTTTTGGTACAAGATGTGGAGTTATTTCTTCCTCCAGCCATGTGAAGAAATCAAGCCAGAAGATTAATATTTAATAACCAGTTGTCCTAGTTAGGGCACTATTGCTGTGATGAAACACTATGACCAAAAGGAAGCTGAGGAGGAAAGGGTTTATTTGTCTTACATGTCCACATTGTAATCCAAAAGTGAAAGAAGTCAGGACAAAGACCTCAAGCAGGTCAGGTACTTGTAAACAGGAGCTGATACAGAAGCCATCAGGGTATGCTACTTACTGGCTTGCTCCTCAGGCCTTACTCATCTTGCTTTCTTGTAGAACCCAGGATGACCAACTCAAGGATGGCACTACTCACAGTAGACTAGACCATTCCTAATAAATTATTAATTAAATATTACCCTATAGCTGAGAATTATAAAGGCATTATTTTTCAATTGGGGCTCCCTTATTTCAAATGACAGCTTGTGTCAAGTTGATATAAAACTAGCTAGCACACAAACTGATATGGTTGCAAGCCAAAGTCTCAAGAAGAAACAAATGAAAGAGATCACACATAGAATATACACTTCTTCAAAATTATTTAATCATAAATCTCTGCTTTCTCTTTTTTTCTCTTGTACACTCCTGTGCATGTGTTTGTACAATACAGGTACATCACACATAAACAGACACACACACACACACACACACACACACACCACATTTTGCTTGTTATTACAGCTGACAGTCTATATAGTTTTGGCTCTCCCAGTTTTTGTTTTTTGTTTTTTAAATAAGTCAGTAGACTGAGAACTCTTGCTTGTTTTATTTTTTAAATCAGCATCTAGGACTATAAGCTTGTGTCTAAGGGTTCTAGTGTGCTATAAGTTACAGCAAATGGCTTTTCCCTTTCCACATCTTTTATACCTGTATCATTTTTAATTTGTTTTCATAATCCCGTTCCTCTGTTCTTTATGGATTGTCTAGTCACTTGGCAAACTGTGAGAACAAAATGTGTTTTCAGTCACTGCCACTTCATTCTCAGCCAAAGGAAATGTGACAGAGAACTGTGAAAAAGTATCCGAGTATCTCCCAATGATTAGTAATACTAACTACTATTTAGACAGCCAATTTTATATGTGTGGGCCTAGTTTATTTTATATATGATAATATTATTAATGTCAGTGTCTCACAAACAAAGCAGAATGGTCTCCATTTCAAATATAAAAAGAAGGTTCTGAGAGGGAGATTTACACCTGCCAAATAATTTGTGTGAGTCAAGGTCTAGATATTAAACATTCTTTGATTTTAAAAATTCTCACAGTAGCTGCCAAGCTTTTTCACAAATGTCTTTCCCAGACATGTGCCCCACAATTTGTAGGATGTCTCATCTGTGCATTTACTTTATTCCCCCATTGATTTACTAAGTGAATGAATAAAGTTTTTCTTGCTGTTATTGTAAGGATAGTAATGATAAACAGTTGTCACTTATGTAACCAGGAACATATTCTTGGTGAGGTATGGATCTCATAGTGACCATGGCCATTGAGTAAGAATATAATTCTACTAAGTGGGGGATCAGAGTTTGAACCCAAGTTCTCAGCCATAGTAAAGTACAGCTTAGGCCAGTGTAGACACTTATACATTGGCTCAGTGGAGATGTTGCAGAGCGTGTGGTTTGCTGTGGCTATACTAGAGAGGAACCGAGTGATGCTCGGGTTGCTTGCCTTCATCTCCTACCATACACACAAGGTCCCCCTTAGACTCTTCTATTTAAAAATTTCTTCTGAAAAACATTCTGGTAATTTTATCCAACAATTAGATCTTGGATTAGCAAACTTTTTGAATCAAGGATTAGACAGTAAAAACTTTAGGGTTGCTGACCTCAGCTATTCAACTTTACCACTGGAATTCAAGAGCGACTCCCTACACTAGTCAACCATAACAGAATATAACCAGGAACTTCAGGATGTTTTGTATAATAATCTTATTAAATACCAGGGACACAAATAGTGTAAAAAATAATTGTCATTTTACCCATGAGAAGGTAGAGGTTCTGAGATTGGAATATAGAATTCCAAAGACTGATTGTATTAAATAAGAATTTCTCAGTCCAGCAGTTAGGAAGCCTGAATTGAGTGTCTGGTCCATTGGGCTCCCTGGTGAGAGACTCTTTGGACTTTACAGATAGTTACCTTCTCATGGTGTCTTCATGGTGGATGAGGGACTGAGGAGGCAGCTTTCTTCCTATAATGGATCACTTGTATAAATGGGCTAATAAAAAAACACTGTCTTGTTTCTATAAACCATCACCAGACAAGTGACTACCCATGGCTTTATGTGTCAGCTTCTAAATGCAGAAGACTTGAATTTAGATTGAAACAGTAGCTATGCAAATATAAATCTTTCTACCTTTGACAGAAACCACATCCCCCTTATTTGCCATCCACCCAGAGGGCCATGATAAAACAGGAACTATCATACAAATAAGAGACTATGGTGCCAGGCAGAGAGCACTCAGACAAAAGGATAGACTGACAGTTACTGTTGAGACTGACGAAGTCACATTGATGGGCAAAGCTCCTGCTTCTTACTCAGGTTGGAAACTGCTTGACTGAATGCTAAGCTGGTTTTCTTGGTGTGCACGTGTGTGTGTGTGTGTGTCTGTGTGTGTGTGTGTGTGTGTTTGTGTGTGTGTGTGTGTGCGTGCGCTCACACACACATGTATATATACATATTAATAATTTGTATCTACTAAAGTAATTTGATTTTACACATGATCTATATACATATATATGTACCTATACATACATACATACATATATATACACATATGTGTGTATATATATACACATGTGTGTATATATATGCATATAAGTATAGGGAGATATATGTATATAGATTGTGTGTGTAAAATCAAATTACTTTAGCAGATAATAAAAGTAGTAAAACAAATTTATTCAATTGCTTCTAAAATTTCTTCATAAACAGGTGAAACAATCAAAAAAAGCAAAACATGTTTATTACTTTTGACCTAACAGACTGTGACCTAAATGAAATAAATTAATAAACCTTGGCATCATGGTATTAGAAACTTGAGATTCTTTTACTGGTAACCTGTAGACTTTGATAACAAAAGTCCTCAATTTTATTTGTTTTGGGATAAGTTCCATCTCGTAGAGTCAGCCTTAAATCCAATCAGATATTGGTTGGTTATTCCCACAATATTTGCTCCTAAAGCATAGATATTACATAGATATTTTCAGAATGTGTCATGTATGCTTAAGACATCCCAAAGTGCTGTTTTGGGACTATTTTATTTTATGCACTTAGAGCAACTATCCTGAGAAGGGCCCACAGGTTTCAACAGACAGCAAGAGAGCCAGCCTCTTGTGTAGAACTCAGAATCTAAATGGAGTTCCACAAAGGACCTTGGTTGTGTTTTCTGTGATGAGAACACACCTTTGTGGTTTATTGAGTTCAGACATGGATAGAAAAGGTATCAGAGAGCAGCAGGGTTGAAATGTTTGCTGCGTTTATTTATGTATCTATCTGTTTAACCAATTCAAGATGCTATTTCTGGAGATGGTGGGAGAGTGAGTATGTATTGAATTCAGAACCACCTGCAGGTCTGAGTCAAAGGAGATAATTGCTCTGCTCCATGTGGGCGATAGATTCCAGAAGATTCCCACTGGACTCTTAAGTTAATTGTATTTCTGATCATCCTGTCTAGCTGTTATTCAGTAGTGTTAATCGTTTACATAGAGGCAGATAGAACCCAGTAGAAAATACGGTTGTTCTTTGACAGAGTTACTTAAATAGTTAAACTGGGGGCTTAGACTTCAGAAGATGCCTATGGTCTGATCAGTGGTCCTTTTCCATACCTAAATTGTTTATTCAAATAATGTGATTTATGTAAAGAGCGTGATTATTTTATTTTGTGGAATTTTGGTATAGGCCAGTCAGAAGATGCCTACATGAGCCTCCCAGACACTGAATCCCTGGTGAATTTCATGGCTGACAACATCTCTCATCCACTTCCACAGCTCTCGCTGGAAGAGTTAGAGAAAGGATGCTGGGTGCTTTCGCAGAGCTTGCCCAAACTTTCCCACACACTACTTGCTTTGCTAGGCTTGTTTTGTATGCTCAGGCTTCAGTAATTCATGATATTGATTGTAACTCTGTGCTATCTTGTGACTTCCAGTCAGTCTTCCAGACTAAGGATCGTCTTGAGGACCAACAATGCACCATTTATAATTGTTAATATGAAATCTGTATTCTCAAAGTCCCTCAGATCTGCAGATACATTGGTAATTTTATTGGAACCCTTTTCTATTAAAAAAAATGATGAAGCCCACAGACATTCAATTTTATGGGTATAAGAAAATGAGCCATTTAAAAATTTGTAGGTATATTTGTACATGAGGCTGTCAAGAGAATTTCATTTCCTTGGAGCTTAAAATAAATGTTACATTAGCACTTACGGCTACATTAAGCATGGCTGAGATTGTGAATTATTTCTGAATATTTTCTTCACTTTCAAGATAGCAGGAACATATTTCCCTCCAGAGTAGCTACTTAAATAAGAAGAGTGAGAGGTTTTATTTGCTATTTTCTGTACATAGTCTGACGAGATGCTCTGTTGAAGTGTGGCACATAATGCATTGGTTGACTCCATCAGTATCCAATACAGTTCCTCCTAATGACTATGGGGTCTCTGAGGGAGAGGCCCAGTGTTTTCTGCTCAGGGTCCCACAGAATAGAGATCATCACAAATTCAGGGAAGTGCTATGACAGAATACACACAGGTTTAAAAGAACACTGGGAGATGAGTCTGGTTTGTCTCAGGAGAGGAATCAAGGGGAGTCTAGAAGGGTGATGGCCACATTGGGTTATGAATTTCATTTCATTGCTGGGCAGTGGTGGCGCACACCTTTAATCACAGCACTTGGAAGGCAGAGGCAGGCAGATTTCTGAGTCTGAGGCTAGCCTGGTCTACAGAGTGAGTTCCAGGACAGCCAGGACTACACAGAGAAACCCTGTCTCAAAAAACCAAAAAAAAAAAAAAAAAAAAAAGAAAGAAAGAATTTTATTTCAAAAAAAGAATTGTTGAGAATAAGTAAAGATTTTTGTAAGTTACCTATTTTATTTTAATTTATTTCATTAAATTATAATATTGTAAGATTATAAAATTTGATGCTTGATTGTGTTCAGCCTTAAATAAGAAAGATAGATAGCATGAGATCAAATGCGATTCAGAAATTGATTTCAGTGTGTTGCACACTGCTTCTGAACAAATGAACAGAAAATCCCAAACAAGCAAGCAAGCAAACACACAGAACATGTTATCTGCTGTGAGCATATGCAAGTAGAATTCCAACCTGTGCATAATCCCAGCACTGATGGCAGATGATGGCATCTGTCACCTGTTTAACAAATAACTTTATATTAGCAAAAGTGTGTGCCTTTCACATTAACACCATTTAAGAAGTGCTATGGCATATAAAAAAATATCACCAGCAATGTGGTACCAGTTCTTCTCTTCGTTATCATGTCCGTGCTGTAGAAGCTGCTCTGGTTATTCCATCATTTAGAATAAATGTATAGCATGAGAAGTTCCTATTGGGCATGAGACATTATTTATTAACCTTTTACATTAAAAGTTATAAAACATACAGACAAATGTATCACCAAGGATGAGAATCACAAGTACTAAAAACAATGATGAGAAGCAGGAAGATCTATGCTTGTGTAGGACTGAACAGCCCTGAAATTTGCTCAGCTGGTAGCAGTAAAGCATATGGAGTTGTGTAGGGAATGGCTTTTTTTGTTGGGGCTGAGAACCAAGATTATGATCCAGCCAATTCCAAAAACCTCAAAGGAAAATATTGTGAACTAAATTATGATAAGAAAGAAACTAACTCAAATTAACTAATGTTAATGGAAGCCAAAAACATATCCCAAATGGAGGCTTCCTGTTTTATTTCCTTGTGGGGATTCTATTTACTGATACAAACTCCTTCATGGCTCTAGATCAATGGTTCGCAACCTCTCTAATGCTGTGACTCTTTAATATAGCTCCTCATGCTGTGGTGACACCCAACCATAAAATTATTTTACTGCTACTACCTAACCATAATTTTCCTACTGTTATAAATTGATATAAATATCTGATATGCAGGCTATCTGATTAACAGCCCCCAAATGGGTCGAGGACCACAGGTTGAGAGTCACTGCCCTAGATCAAGAGCAATGGCCATACTTTTTAGTCTGTAGCTTTACTGAATTTGTTGGCGATTATCAAAATTCTAAACTAAGTGGTACTAGAGAAAGTATATCTAACCTTTCTATCATCATTGCAAAGTGGGGAGTCTACTGGACACCAATAAAAAAGGGTGCCAACTGACAGCTGTCCTTCCGGTGTATTATCAAAGCAGCACCTTCCGCGCATGCCTGAGAGTAATCGTGAGTCCAGGCTTCTCTGTACTCTATGTACTCCGTAACATTCCACTCAGGGCTAATTTAGCATCTGGTGTCAATGTTAATTTAATGCTCATGTTCACATATGTCTCATATGTCTCACATATGTTCCAATATTTAGCTGCTACGACATAAAACTAATCAGTGGCTTAAACTATGGAAACTAATTTGTTCATACTTACAGAGGCTAGCATTACAGAACTAAAGATAAGGGCCATTCCTGTAGGGAACATCTCGTTATAGGCTCACATGGCCGTTCAGCCACGGCTCTGCATGGTGGGAGTGAGCAAGGAGATGTTCTGGTAACCCTTTTTATAAACTTGCTAATTACCCTTGACATTATTATGGCTCATGTCACTTTACTTCACGGAAGCCTTTTTTTAAAAATAAAGCTTGAGCCATACTAGAAGTTATAGTTTTAATGTATATATTTCAGAAAGGTGTCAATAATTGATCCATACTCACCAAGGCTTGTTTATTTTTAATTTCAACATGGAAAAATAATTGAACCTATGACTTACAGCGGAGTGGAACCCAATCACTCCAGTTTTGGATGGTTTTCATAACTTCTGAGTTGTTGCTCCATCATGCAGTGGTTGATGAAGACTCATTGACCAAGGTCTTTAGAGGAACACGACTAACAGAATAGATGCTTAATTATAAAAGGTGGGGGGATTAAATTGGCCTACATGAGTGGAGAATGACCATCTGCATGCTAAAGAAACAGAGAACCTGGTATCTACTCAGTTCTAAAAAACTGGAAATGCCAGAACAGGGGAGACCAATGACACAGTCCCAACTTGAGAATGATGACTTAAAAGCACCCTGCAGTGTAGCTGACATATTGTAGGGTTCACAGGCTGTGGAGATGGGGTTTGAGATCCCAGGCAGGGACAGCAACACCAGATGTACTTGCTTAGTGGGATGGAGCTTGTACACAATGGATAGGTCTTTATTTTTCACTTTTCTTCTCTCCAGTCCCCAGCCTATTAGACATGACTGAGCACATTCAAGGAAGGCTTTTTGAACTTCAGCCACTGTCCCACATGACGATCATTATTTGGAAATGCTCTCACAGATGGGCCAAACTCTACTAAATACTTAGGCATGCATCCCTTAATCCAAGCAAGGTGATAGCCAAGATAACCTTACATACTGGGTGCCTGGCAGTGCATGCTTATAATTCTAGCAATTAAGAGACCAAGAAAGGAGAATTGTGGTGAGATGTCTCAGAGGTTAATTGCTCCACTTAGGATGTTTCTGATTTTTTTCCTTTTTCTTAGGTATCTTTCATAACTTAGTAATATAATAATCACTTTAAAAAAAGAAAGAAAAGTTCTGAGTTCAGGGCTAGTCCGTGCTACACAACCACACCCTATTTCCACCAGGAAGAAAAAAGAGAAAGAACAGGAGGAGAAGGAGAGATGAAGGAGAAAGTTAACCACAACAGAAGGATTCTCATCAAAAGATAGAGAAATGTCCCCAAAGAATCATCTGGTAAAACTGTAAAGCAGTGGGACAGATGAAGTGGTCCTTATGAAATCCCCGTTGCCCAGAAAGCCAGAGGTTTACCACACAGGGTACTGCTGTGCTTGAATTTAGTTTACCGGAAGTTAGTTGGCAGGTTCATGGAGGAAGCAAAGTGCCCACCATCCCTGCATTTTGTTTTGCCCAAAGGAGAAAACAGTGATTTCGCTGTGTGCTAGCACTGGTGTAAGCTTGGAATTCAGTAGCTGCTTTTCTTCCCACGATGCGTGCTTGTCATGGTGATTCTTCACTTCTGTGACTTGTATTTCAGTGGTCTTGTGAGTGAGAACATGCTAGAATTGGTCACCATACCTCCCTAAACTACTTGCTTTGTATACATAGCCTGTGTCTATGTGGATTGCAGAAGTGCCTGTCAGCCAGCATCTTTGGGGAAATGGCATGAGATGCAACAATGGGAGTTTCAGCTGCTCTCCTTTCTTTCCCCTTCCCAAGCTCACTCCATGACAGCTAAACAACATGTGGTAGGTCCTCTACCCCACAGACCCGCTGATTTTTAGCTGATGAGAAAAGATCACTAAAACACTGGAACAAAAGATAGTGCATCTCCCATAAAAGTCTAGACTATCTATTAAATGACACCTATGTCTATTTGTCTCGTAGAGCTGATAGTGACAATTTGTTTTCCCATCTATATTGTGATCTTCCAGCCAAACAATGAACTCCTATTTCCTATTGCCAAAAGACCAGAATAACATCATCTGTATCATGGAATACATAAGTAGATGTATAAAATATGAGCCTGGCATTCTCCCGAACACAGTCTTTACTTCAACGATGAGAATAATGACTGGCCTCTAAAAGCATGCATGCACACAACACCCTTGACAACTCTGGCAAAGAGCCGTATAGAATAGAATGATGAAAATGACCATTACTAATTGGTGTTAAATCACAATTAGAGGTAACTTCCAGCTGCTCCTTCTAATTGACTGTGCCTGCACATTTTGCTGGCCCAGTGCTTTGGGGAGGGTGCAAGCAGCTTCTGTATTAGTGGATTAGGATCTCTGGTACTCAGCTGGGATTGCGAAGCAGTGCCTGCCTCTGAGGATTTGGCATGGAAGGCTCTTGGAAGAGAGAGCAGTTTTCTCCCAGTTGCCTCTCAGTTACTCACACAACTCTGAGCAGAGTATACTTATAGCTGTCTTCACCTCAGTCGGTCATCAGGTTTGCACATTCACTCTGAGCTCTGCTTCTCGGTCATGATCCATAAAAACAGTCACCTTTGGAATGATGAAACTTAATACATTTCAGTTTACACCGAGGCTTTACCCCATTTGTACTCAAAATCAGTCTTGTAAGATGTGAGCCAGCAGAGAAAGACCTGCTGGTACTTAGATTTTCTACCTTCAAGTTGGCTCTCATTTCAGCAATGGGGGTTACAGAGGCAACTTCAGCAATTCTAGAAGTCTGTCATGTGCATTTAGATGAAGCAGAGACCTAATTATGGAGTCTTTTGAGTCCTTAAGCTGTTTCTATTTAGGGCTCTCTGTTGGTCTGCTTGCAGACAGAATGAAGACTTTTCCACATTTAGTTGCCAGGACAAAGGTTGACGGATCTTTCACCCTTCAATACGCCTCCAGAGCAGTTATTTAAGGACTGAGTTTCTCTAATTCTAGAGGAAGAGATGGATTCAGTAATTTACCATACTTTTCTTTTTTCTTTTTTTCTTTTTGTAACCCAATACCCAACCTAGATATATAAACTGTCTTTGACTGGTGGAGACACATGAACATCTGCCTCCATGCCCCCCTCTCTTTTTCTTTCTCTCATCACCTTGCTTCTCCTCTCCTTCATCTTCTCCTCTCCTTACCCCATCTCTTCCTCTCAGTGCTCCTTCCCCCCTTAGCTCCTCCTACATATCACCCTTCCTGTTAAAAAAACACTTTTCTCTCAAAATACAATTAGAGCATAATTATTTCTATTTGTACCAGTGAGGTACAAGATAATCCTAATACCCAGTCCATCATTTTGTCTACTAACCAGAACCTCTGTCGTCTCTCCTAACTAAAACACTTAGTTTTGAACCTGGCTGTTTTTCTTGGCTTTAGAATGAATGTCAGCTGAAAACCATCCACTCAGATCTTTTCTCTCAAAGTAAATATTCATTTCTAAAGTTTCTTCCATTTATTAATCGTCCCCCTAATAACACCAATGAGTGGGTCTCTGGTAGAATGATGGCTTGCCAGACCATCTTTATTTAAAAGGAAGCCGTTCTTGTGAAAGAGAACACGAGGTTTGTCTGAATGCTAAGGCTGCAATATGTCTAGTATTCTTCTTCCTTGGCACTTTTAAGGATTCATTTGCTTTGGAATACATACATGCTCCCCGTTGGAGCAGCTGTTTATTTTTCCATGTCATTTCTGGAACAACAATAAAAAGGCCAATGAATATCCTATGTGAGTACATCATACAGTATAAGTATACATACAGTCTTGAGTTTAAATCTCTCTTTAGGGGTTCACATTTTAATATATTTTAAGACATAGTTCATCTGTGGATTCTTTGCTCTTTTTCTCTTTACCTCCAAACAGTATCTATATTCCACGACATGGTTTGTCATTTTAGGGACTTATTTCCTTTGCTTTGTCAACAGACTCAACAGACCCGTGTGGTTCTCTCCTCAGAGGCATCTGAGTAAAGGTAGTTCAACAAACACGAACTTGAAAAGCTTCCAGGCTGCTGCTAGGCACGGCCATAAAGGCTTCTCAGGACACATATTTTTAGAAGCATTATTCAGAGGAGAGTTTTCAAATGTTTGTAGTAAATCCAATCAGATTGTCACTCATGATGAATAATATAAGTACTATATTTATTATACTTATAATAGTATATTGCATATGCATGTTTATGGACCACTAAGGTGTTTAAAACACACATTTTACAAGTGAGGAAGCAGAAAGCTGTATTGTGGTTAGAATGAATTTCTAACAGCTGACTACTCTGGGCAAAAATAGCATCCAGGTTCAGAGCCTGCCCTTTTCCTCCCACCTGGGAGGTATATTTTGGAGATTTTGGCATTCTACCATAACAACCTTTCCCCAAAGGTATCAAATCAAGCGGTTCCGCTAAATAGCCGGAGACACTTAGATGACCCAAGAAAGTCACAGTAATTTCGTGTGGAGAAAGTCATTCATTTTCTGTGTCTTCACTCTACACCCTGTTACAGTCGATTTGCTGGGTGCTTTTTAAAGTTGACGTTTGCTTTCACTTGGGTTTCTTCTGTGCCTACAGTTTTGCCCTCAGGAGAGTGATGCTATCTGCAAGAGTTCAGCAGAGGCATGGCCTCTTAGGAAACACTCAGTTTGAAATGGGAACTTCAGAGGAAAAAAATCAGCTGCTAATTATACGCATAGGAGCCAGTCTCCCCTAAGTGCAGCACACGCTGGGAATGCAGAGCGTTGGAGCCTGACCAGAACTTGTTTCCTTTTCAACAGTGTCTTTGTGGTTACTGTAGGAATGATTGCATATGGAATCACCACTCAGGTATAATGAATAGTTAATATGTATTATGGATCCTTTGAAAGGCAGTTCCCTATGACCCAAAGCTGTAAACCCCACCTAGAGCAAAAGAATGCCATCACTGGTGCGTGAAGTTCAGATACCGGAATGTTTTGAGAGGTCCGTTCAGTTGTGTGGAGTGAGCTTCTGTTCAGCAGAGGGTCTGTGGCAGAGGAACTGAGGAGGGGTCCAGCCTGGTGTACGAAGGACTCTTATCAGTGGAGACGAACTAACAGCTTGTTTGTAACAATACTCCATGCCTAGGTCATCCAATCGAATGGCTTGATACTGAGATCTCCTGTGCAGATTGTTGGGGGTTGGGATGGAGCAAAGGAATGTGTCTTTAAGGAGCTTGTCATCTTTTTTCTAACGTGACCCCTATTGATTTGGTAGTTTTGCAAAGTGTTTCTCTAATCCATTCATTCTAGTCATTCCTTAAGAGGAATAGTTTGCTTGTTTATTTGTTTGCCTGTTTGTTTAGTCTTTCCCTTTTGTCTTTAAAATTTGAACCAATTCTATGGAAGTTAGAAACAGTAATGAAACATAAGAAAATCTGTTAGAGGAAAAAAAAAACCAAGATAATGATAAGCATCATTTATATTAATTTATTTGGGCTCAAGCTCCCCCTCCTCCTCAGGACTCAGCTGTGGCCTCACTCCTGTTTCCTCTCATGTCCAGTTGGACATGGCCTTTCCTTTTTTCAAACTCCCACACAAGCAGCCATTACCTGCGCTCAGTGTCTTTTGTGCACTGTTTCTAAGGGTCAAGTGATGTACTGAACAGATGCTCTGTCTCTAGAAACCTACTGCAGAGTTCTCACACTGGCATCCCTCTTACCCTCTGCGTCTTACTCCTCTCTGCACTCCAGTGACATCATTATTAAAATGAATAACAATGTTACTGAGTTCATTCATCGGATGCAGTATGGGTCACTTCTCTCTCTGGTGGTTGCACTTAATACCCATAAGAGAATAAGTATTGAGATGAAGGTACCAGAAAGAAAAGAGAATGGGTTGGATTGGCCCCTCGGCTTTCTCTTCATCCTCCTCTTCTCTCCTGCTCTTCCTTTTGCTATTCCTGTTACCTTTTCTCATCTTCAGTTTTTCCTCTTCATGGTGCTATTGTGGGCAAAACCTACGACCTTTGTTTTGGTTAATTCTAAAAAATACTAAGAGGGTTGTGAATGTATCTTTAATAAGAATATGCAGTTATTACATTTTGGGAAAAGAGAAAATCATTTGAAAATTAGAAACAAACAAAAAAATGTATACTTGACCTGAGAATGAAGGCTATGAGCAAATACACATTAATTGGCTAAAACTTCTTAAATAGTAAAAGAACATCACTGTATTTGAGGTTCTTTAGGGAGCATCTGAATACTTTCTCTCTCTGGGATTGGACTTGTAATTTGGGGAGAATCTTTAGTTGTTTGTTTGTAAGGGAAAATGGAAGACTCTCAGCAGATGGCTCCTTCCCATTTAAACTTCTGTGAACATGAGTGGTGGACCAGGGCTTCCTTTCAAATTTAGAAATAAAGCAATCTTGATTACACACACAGAATAAAAGGAGTAACCTTTCCTTTTCTCACAAGGTTTTTGTATGCAGTGCTGAGATGCACCAAAAATCAGAGATGTCAAAGTTTTGAGTTTTCAAAAAGAATGTTTCCTTCTGTTAATACAGGCAGCATCAGCTGCCATGTGCAAAGCTCCACACAAGCGGCAGAGCCTCTGCCAACACTAACTTCTTAATCCAGTTGGGGGACACAGATGAAATAACTTAAGGTCAGGCATGTTCCGATCTTGGCATGCTTGACTCATGAAGTGCAATGCTCCAGTGTTGGCTAGTAGACAGAGTTCCTTGTTTTGTTTTGCTGCTGATACTGACATCAACATCAGCTAATTTTAGCTTGACCAAAAGGTTAGGTCATCCTCAAGATGTAGGTTCTAAACTCATCCTCAACTGGTTATGTGACATTATTTGCTTTCTCTCCATGTCTCTATGGCTATAGAAACCAGGACTGGGAGAATGTGCTTCTCTCAGTGGGAGACAGTAGTAAAACCCACTGGGAAAATGCTTTGCTAATATATGCTTAATATTTCTGGTATATTTTATAAACTAAATGTTAATTTTGCCTTTCACTTCCAGTCTCACATAAAATTTTAGTTGCATTTTTATTTCTTTTTTATTTTATCTTCTTTTATTCTAAGTCTTGCAATGCTCAACCTTCAAGCTACATGCTCAGCCCCCAGTCTACATTTTTAGAAGTAAAATAGCAACTACTTGCTTTCATAAATTTAAATTTTACTTGTTCTTAATTATGTAGTGTATTTTAAAAACCTACATTTTAAAAATACCATTTGTTTCCGTTCATCTGCTTATAAAAGAACATAAAACAGATGCCACTGATGTGATTAAAAAAAAAAGAAATCTTGCTTTAACAAGTTCATTCTACTGCTAAAATTTGCCAAAGAAAAGGTAAACTAATATCTTCATAAAAAAATATTCCCTGCAAGGAAAAGTTACTCCTTCTATGCATGTTTGACATTTCAGAGTAGAGGTAAAATTCATTTTTAATGAAAAAGATTCCATGGGGTTATTAATTAAAAAAAACCACAGGGAGAGAAAACTGTCATTTTAAAAGAGCATCTCATGAATTAGAGAATGTCGCCAGTGAGAGGTTTAGCTTAAAGCAGTCCTCCCCAGGATCCTGCCTGCCCTCTTAGTGGGAGTGCCTCCACCTTACCCTTGCCCAGCCCTGAGTCACCGTGGAGACATAAGATGCCATCGCTCCCAAGCCTTGTTTAATTTAGAGAGTTCTTCAAGCTTGTTGCTGTGTGACCACGCCCTTAAAGAATACTAGTACCAAAGGATCAACTTGAAGTTAAGGACTGTGAACAGTCTAACAACAGACACTAGAGTAGTGAGTTTCTGATTCTTACTTCTTTTCCTTTGTGAGATTATAACATAGTTGTATAACAAATTTCCTCTTCTCATTCCTCCCTCTAAACACTCCCACAAACTCTTCCCTGCCTTCAAATTCATGCCTTTTCCCTCATTAATAGCTGTTATGTGCATATATGCATGTAGATATCCATGTATCTCTAAGCATAACCTATTACTTTTCAATTTGTTTTTAGACTTGGTCATTGGTACTGGACAAAAAACTTGGTGTGCTCTTCCATGAGGAGAACAATTTTCTAGGCTCTCAGTATTTCTTATGTGCCTAGTTCTTTGTGTAGGGTTGAGGCCTTGTGGATGCTCCCTTGTTCACTTGTGTAGGGTTGAGGCATTGTGGATGTTTCCTTGTCCACTTGGATGCCTTCATTGTGGACATCTTTGTTCAGCTCATGATTGGACAGTCAAGTTGATGAGGCTTTATGGGTGTGGTTTCTCACATTATTAGGAGACACCATCTCAGGGCAAACTTCCCTGATCCTTGGGGTCTTACAATCTTTCTGCTCTCTCTTCTGCAATGTTCTTTTAGTAGTAGTTATTTTATAATTTATTGTTAAAGAAAAGCAATGTCAACTGGATGGATATGAGTGTATTCTATTTCTAAGAGGACCGAGAAGAGCTCTTACATGGGTTCATATTCCTGTAGCATAAATAATATTTATATGCAAATATTAAAGGAGCTACAGTTATTTGATTTGTTGGAGGAGGAGCTAGTGCTACAAAATACGCAGTAGAGCTAAGATCAGAGAAAGCAGTGGTGTAAAATTTCCCTTAGATTTCTTCACATGTCCTTGTCTGCTCCTAGAGTTCCAAGTCTTACCTCTGTCCCAGCACCCTCACAGTTTGGAAGAGCTTAGGAATAACTTTTTTTGGTGCTAGCAAGATGGTTTAGTGAGTACTTACAAGTGCTGTGCAAGTCTGGTGACCCAAGTTCAATCTCTAAACCCCATATAAAGGAAAGGATAAGTTTCATGAAGCTGCATCTTGCTCACCACCTCATACACTTACAATACAATACTAATAAATGATAACAGTAGATACTATCTCTTCACTGCCATTTTTTTTAGGTAGTTGTACATGCTTGAAGTGTTCAAGAAGTAGAAACCCAATGTCCCTCTCATATTGGGAATCACTTGAAATAAAAAAAATAATTGATTCTTTACTACTGATAAAGCTGGTTGGATGATCTGGCTGCAGAGCTGTTTCAAGTGATCTTTTCAGTGTTTTGTCTGTGAACTGACAGACTTGCCTTGCAGGCAGTCTGTCTAGGCAAGGGCTCAGGAAGTAGCTGCATTAAGATGCATATTTCTGCAAGCAGTTCTGTTTCAAAAGTGGCAAGGGAGTATCCAGGCTGTTTGTTCTAGCTTCCCTACTCAGAAAGATTACCTTTTTCCTAGGGAGAAAATAGTTACAATCTGAGAAAAATGAATATATAAGAAGTACAGAATATTTTATTCTAATGAGCATAAAGGGTATTAAGGCAGTTTTAATATTTAACATATAGGTATAAAATGTTTAATATATAAATATTACACAGTATGTACAGTATTCATATACTTTGAACATTCAACATGTATAAATAAGATACATTTTTAAAATGCATTTTTATTCTTTAAGGATTTCATATATTGTGTTTTGAAGATTTTTCAACCCCTCCTTTTTTCCTTTCAGATCAACTTTCACTCTCTACTCATTCTTTATAACCCATTAGTGCTATCTATATATTCTTAGACAAAGAGTCATGTACTGGCACTTGTTAGACCCACTCAGGGCCACATTCTTAACAAAAAGCAACCCAATCAGCAGCTATCAATTACCAATATCTCAGCAGCTGATAGTGGGATTTTTGTGTACAAGTCAAGTCCTTGAGAGTGACCAAGAGCAGTGGCAATTGCCAGCCGTATTTGTGATCTCTGAGATCTCTCTTGCCAACAACTCAAACAAAAGTAACTCATTCTTGTCATTGGTCTTTTAATGTGTTAGCCCCTGGTATCTAGTAGGAGCATTGTTGTTCCATTAGAGGGTAACTCCATCTAGGCTCTTCTTATATATGAATATATTTATGTCTTAGGAAGTTTCGGCAGTAATAGTTTGTAATGCATCTTTTTCAGGTGTTATCCCTCCCAGTATTCATATTTCTTTTTCTATTCTGCTCATTCATTTCTCTGTCCATTTGGCTCTTTCTGTCCCATCATTCTCCCTTAAGCCTTTACATCCAACGTTCTATCTTCCGTTTCTTGATAACTCCATGACATTTATTAATTTCTTGAACCCATGGGTAAGGAGAAACACAGATTGAAGCTAACATGCACAAACAAGGGGGGAGAGTCTACATTTGTCTTCATGGGCCACCTCACTCAGAATGATTGTTTCTAGTCCTTTCCATTTACCTGTGACTTTCGTATTTTTCCTTAACATTTGAATAATATTTATTAAATTGTGTAAATGTACCACCTTTCTGTTATCCATTCATCTATTGAGTTTATTTCTATTTCCTGGCTACTGTTAACAGAGCCACAATGAACCTTGATGGGCGAATGTTTATGTAGTAGGATGCAGAGTCTTTTAGGCACACATGAAGAGTGGTATAGCTAGATCATGTGGTGGATCTATTTCTAGCTACTTAAGGAACCTCCACACTGATTTCCATAGTGCCCGCACTAATTTTCACTCCCAGTAGCAGTGAATAAGTGTTCTTTTTCTCTATACCCACGCCAGAATTTGTCATCTTTTTTTTTTTAAATCTTACTTCACCAATCCCTGGGCTCCAAGTACCTCATTTGAACAGGAACACTAAATTTGCACACATCTTTGAAATCATAAATAAATGTATGTAATATATACATATATATATATATATATATATATATATATATGATCTATCATACATGTTAATTTACACATTTAAAGACTACCGAGTCCCAGTGGAAGATTCCTAGCTAAATGATAATGGCCTGAAGGATTATGGGTAATCTGGATGAGAAACTATAAAGTCCTTTGTCTTGATGGAAGACAGGTTAGATCAAGCCACAGAGGAACATGATACTCATACATGGCCCATCTCTTTGGATGCTGTTTAAATCAGATTTGGGGATTCATACAAAATATACCTTGTATATATTCATGCCCTGTGATTCATATACATAGAGTGGTTGAAAAGCTTAGCCCAAGAGGCCACCAAGTTCCCTTAGGATAATACATAGGATTATAGTCAGCTTTTGTTACCCCATGTATTTCACAAAGAGGAGACAGAAAAAGTGGTTCATCTACAAGGCGAGTGATTTAAATTATGAATATTTTTCTGACAGATGGCAGACATCTACTGTTTCTCACCTAGGAAGTCCTAGTCCTCATAATTTGAATATGCTTTGAAGGTGTCTCCCATTGTTCTTGTGTCTGGACCTTGATCCTTACTGCAGTGATGTTGGGTGATAGGGATTGTGTAAAGTGGAGTGGGGGGGTTGTTAGGCCATTGAAGTTGTGTCTTCTAAATGATTAATTAATGATTTTTATAGGTGCCCAGCAATCTCCTGACTACTTCATCCTCTCACATGCTTGCATTACTGTTTCTATCTGCTCTGAGGTCTTCTTCAGAGTCCACCCATTCTGGTGCCATGGTCTTAAACTTCTCAACTATGAGCTCCTAAATGTCTACCCTTCAAAAAGTTAACCTGTCTCAGGTAGTTTTGTTATAATAATAGAAAATGGCTAATTCACATGGGAAGCAGTCATGTTTTTGTTTTTTGGGGGTTTTTTGTTTTTGTTTTTTGCTTGTTTGTTTGATAAATTACCCGAGCCCTTGCTCCTAGTTGTGCTCCAGTTTTCCTACAAGATTTTATCCTGGAGTCTTTCTGCTCCATGACCTCTAGTCAAAATCCCGCCAATGAGGTATTTGAAAATAAATGATGTAGTCTATGAAAGTTTTAAGTTGTAAATGGTATAGCTCTTCCACTTATGTTAAGTTCAGAGCGTTTGAACACTTTATACTATATGAAGAATTCTGAGGGAATGTTGCCTGTGTTGGAAGAGAATCTCCATTTGATGCTGATTTTATTTAAGCTTGCCTTTTCTAGCATGACCACCTTCTGTTGTGAGGGGAGAAGGCTATTTTATAGAAGCTCTGTGCTCTTGCTCTGTCTAGGATATTACAATTCTGACCATAGGGGTCTGATGACTTCTCCAGACTCTCTGTTCCATGAGTCGGTGATACATAAACAAACCCAGTACCAGTCACTGGCTTTATTTATTCCACAAGATAACTTCTGTGCTTGAGAAGCTTGGAGATGTGACCTTCAGTATGGATGGTGATGTATGCAATGTGAATTTGTCCTATAGAGAATTGGGTGTTAGAGGGCCTACCCTGCTGGACTTCAGGTCAAAACAAATACACTGGGCAGTGTTAGTCTCAATGGAAGAAGTCTTGTCTCTGTTACAACCCTGTGTTACTTTCCTTAGCCACTTCCTTCGTCCCTTTATTACTCTGCCTGCTTGAAAGTCTTCTGGCTGAGATGCTCTGAAAGCTATACTGTTTCATTTGATTCTTTTTATTAAGGGCTCTTAGTCTCTAGTTCTTGGCAATAGGCACATGGTTCGGAAGACATTTCTTGCCATTTTAGCTATTTCAAATCAAAGAGGTTTTCCCTGGAGCCCTTGGAATGATGTGTTTGCTGAGTAAATAATCATAGCTTCTGATCACAGTGTAGCATTTAGTGTCAGATACTGTGACAGCTTTCATTTGGCTGCTCTACCTCTTATTTTGAAATATACAAATGCAAGTAATTTTAGTCATCTTCCTATTACTGCAACAAAAATCCTTGAGATAAATAAATTATAAAAAAAATATTTATTTGGATTCACAGTTCTGGATTTTGTATCCACAATCAAGAGAACTTGTTCATTTAGAGTTGTATTTCGGAAGCTGGATGGTGAGGCTGGGAAGCTCATAATAGAACAAATGCTTACTTCATGATCTGAGAAGGAGGATGGGGCAGAGAGTGGGCCACGGTCCCATAATCCTCTTAGGCACACGACCAGTTAAGAGATCATACAGTAGACCTGCCCCCTAAATGTTTCTCCACTTCCCTGTAGCTGCCTTAGGGACCAAGACTTTAACATGTTGACATTTGGGATGCATATCTCCTAAACAACGACAAATGTCTAAGTTTTTTCTTAAAGTCATGGTCAAAGGATGAGAAATTCTCTACTTTACTGTTTATTATCTCAGATCATAATAGATGTTCATTAGTTTTTCTTAGTTAAGTTGAAGTGAGAAAGTTCATTGGGCAATATTCCGAGGCCATAAGTAGTATGAAAATGATTGGTTTAGAATTAGGAAACTAGGTTCTAACACAGTACCATTTCTTAACAGCTTTCTCACTTTAAGTGACCAACTTACCTATCACCTCATATGATGATCATCTCTAAAATGGGAATGATGATAGTTGTCAACACTTGTAAAGCTCCTTTACTTCATGTAGGCTTCATTCAGATTTTATAAATAAGGAAATCAAGAGCAAGAGAAGCTAACTCACACACTCGCACACTCGCACACTCGCACACTCGCACACTCACAAACTCACACACTCACACACTCACACACTCACACACTAGGATCTCTCAATAGTAAGTTGTAAATACTAGATTCCCGGAACCTAAGCAAGTCTTGAGAAAATTATTTACTATAATAATTTTACTGCATGTTACTGCATATTACTATATACAAACATGCCTTATAGCCTCATAGAAATACTGAAAAAACAAAATGATGCTGAAGCTAAAGAATTAAAAATATATCAATAGCTATACATCAGCACTACATATAATGGTAACATTAATGAGGCAGGATTGACGTACCCAATGATCCCACCAATATTCATTGTTTTCCTTTAGTTTTCTGAAATTATAAGATCTTAAACAAAATAGAGGTTGAAGACATTAAAATGCATATAGTCTGAATGGAAGTCCCAACTTTGAATTGGTTTATTTCTCATGTTTACTAACTATTACAACTGAGGACCACATTCTTTTGGCTCAGTTATTGGATGGAGACTGTGCTAGGAAGCTCCTACCTAGCTCCTCAGCTTCCTGTTCCATGCCAAGATAGATTTCCTTTTCAAAACCCTTCTCATGAAGCTGCTCTGAATTAGCATGATGTTTGGTAGAGCAGATAAGAGTCTACTGATGCTCTGTGGATGCAGGGAGTGGTTGGAAGGAGTACCCAAGCCTCCTGCTTGCAGATGAGCCTACAAAAGCTTGTTTGGTGTGTGTGTGTGTGTGTGTGTGTGTGTGTGTGTGTGTGTGTGTCTGTATATGTGTATGTGTATGTCTCTGTATGTGTATGCCTGTGCATGTGTCTGTGTGCTTGTCTGTCTGTATGTTTCTCTGTGTGTCTGTGTACATCTGTGTGTATTGTGTGGTGTGTATGTTTGTGCATGTGTGTATGTGTTTGTCTATGCATGTGCACGTGTCTCTCTGTGGGTTTGTATGTGTGTTTGTTTGTCTCTGTGTTTTTGTCTATATGTATACCTGTATGTGTACTTGTTTGTGAGTCTATGTATGTGCATGTGTGCATATGTTTCTGTGTGTCTGTGTGTGTGCAAATGTTCATGTGTTTCTGTACATGTGTTTGTCTGTGTGTCTGTATGTTTGTATGTGAGTCTGAGTATGCATGTTTGTGTCTGTGAAAGCATGCACATGACACAGAACTCTTGTACAGGTCAGAAGCCAACTCCCAGGAGTCATTTCTTTCTTTCTACCTGTGGGATTCATCAATTGAACTAAGGTTGTTAGTCTTGTACTCAAGCACCTCACATATCCAAGACCTATGTTTTCTAACCTTTATATGGACAGATGAGGCAAAGAATTTGTGGTGCTTGTGGGATTGTAGATCCACATGCATTTATTGCATATATGTATCACTCATATATGTGTATATGAATGTATGTATGTATGTATGTACAACACACATATCTATGTAGAATATAATATATGTGTGTATGTATATATTGAAGTTCTCTGGATGATTATTATATGCATATGTAGTCATTGCTGAAAATCACTGTTCCAGATGATCACAGGTGACTAGCACAAGAGGTGTTGTCACAGAATCACTTTATAAATAAAGAGGTCTCTTTGTATTTTCATGAAAATTTAACTGAATTATTTTTATTCGCTTCTTATTTGGTACTTTTACTTGTTAAAAATCTAAGTGTGTCAGCATAGTTTATTATGTTTTAATAAAAGCTGGAGGAAACTAAGATTTTGTAACTATTAAGATCAGTGGACTCACATTATGCTGAGTGGAACTTCTACTCTTTGTAGTTCAGATGCTCGCTTCCCTAAAGCTTCCAGATGATATGGGCTATCTTTATGTCACTATTTTCCTCATGTTATTTAATTTAATTTTCTCAGTCCATTACAGAATATACTGCTGATCCATCCTGTAACTCAAAACTCATTGAAGGTCACAGATACTCAGCATATTCCTAAGGCTGTGACCTGATATGTGGCCAAAGTAGAGCTTGAACTTCTCGGAGACCAGAGGTCCTATTTGTAACATGTTGTCTTCAGATGTGGAAGACTTACATGTGATTTTGGCAGAACTCAACTTACAGAGCTGGCCACTTGAAACACAGTGCCATGCTTTCTTTCTAAAGGTATCTATTAGGTACAAAAGTAGACGCTATAGTAAAACGTCTGCAGCAAAAAACTGTGTCACTGTGTACATATAGAGAACAAGGACTAGATAGAAAATGGAATTTGTAGAAAATATTATCACCTTCTACTGAGTAATAAAAGCACTACCTACTCAGGAAATATTCTAAATGGAAATCATTTCAGTTAGTTTGGTCTCCTTTCTAAAATTTTTTTTTATTTTTCTATATTTTAATTAAAATATTATTTCACTATTTCCCTCTCCTCTCTAAAATCCTTCTTATGTTTTCCCTCTGTCTCTCTCTTGAATTGGTGCCCTCTTCCTTTGATGATTATTATTCATACACACACACATACACACTCATACATTCATGCACACACGCATGGACACACATGTGCCTGTTGAGTCTGTTTTCTTTGTGTAATTTCAAGGTGGACAACTTTATATGGACCAGCCAGTTAGGGGGCTGCTCTTTGGGACAGGTGAATTCTTGCTCTCTTATCAGTCATTAATTGCCTGTAGTTCTCTGTCTAGGGGTGAGATTTTTTTTCCTGTTCTATCGTCTAGGGATAGAACTTTGTTTCTACTGATAATGCCTTTGTTCAAGTCTTGTTTAAGCAGTATCCTTTTAAAAATAAAATTTTAATTAGCATACATTTATTGTACATGATACATGTATATGGATTTTATAAGGGAGAGTGTATAATGTTCTTTAAGCATACTCTCCCCATGCCACCCTTTCCACTATATTTTTATCTACCTGTCCTTTCTCACCAATCCCTTTTACTTTAGTCCTCTTTTTTCTCGGAGGCAGTTTAACTTCTTCTTTCATGCAATGTAAACTCACATGATTGTGTTGCACCCGTATAAATTCTAGAATACTGACTACCTTTCTGTACATTATCAACAAACTTGGAAAGAAACCAATAGCCTAAGATGCTGCGAAAACACAAAACCATTTATAACCTAAAATTCCAGATAAGTTTTTCCTGGTTTAAGCAACTGATGTCTTGACCTGTTCAGTTTATTAGGAGCAGGTGCTGCAGACTGTTCTATGATGTAGCTCTATGCAGCCAGCCTTGCGTAGCAGCATTAAAATCTCCCCATCTGTACTTCCACGAGCTCTTCGAGCACGGGTTCTTTTATCCTAATTTAGCTTATTGATAAAGTGAGCAGCTCTTATACGGTCAGTCATCTTGTCATCTGAGAGTATAGTACAGTCTTTCAGATCTCTTACATCAGAAGCATCAAGTGCCTGACAGTGTTCTTAGGCAATAGGTTATAGGCTTCTTTATCAATACCCTTGTTCTTCTGGGAAAACTCTCTTAGGAGTTTTTTCCCCCCACACAGTGATCCATACAGTTTGAAATCATGGTGCTTGACTTCCAAAATGTAAGATGAATAGACTTGGGAGGCTGGAGAGATGGCCCAGTGGTTAAGAGTACTTACTACTATTGTAGAGGACCCAGGTTTAGATAACAGATTTAGAGGACCCAGGTTTAGATAACAGGTTTAGATACCATAGTGGTGTGGCAGCTCACAGTCATTCTTAACTCCAGCTGCAGGTGATCTGGTGGCCTCTTCTGACCTAAATAAGTGCCCTGTACTCATGTGGTACACACACATACATGCAGACAAAAACACTTGTGTATATAAAATAAAATAAATCTAAAGGGTAAGATGGAAGGGCTGGGGAAATGATTCAGCAGTCAAAACTTCACAAGTGAATCCAGAAGTTAAATCCCCACAGCAAGCTAACTAATAAAACCAGCCATTGAGGAGATCGGGTTTGATTAAGAGATAAAGATTTGAAAGAATAAAATGCAAAAGGAATTGAGGAAGAGTCTAGACATCAACCTCAGGCCTTCACATGCACATGCATGACACACACACACCTGTATACACATGTGAACACATATACACATGACACACAAATACATGAAAGGTTGTTAGAGAAAAAAAAATTGAGAGGGTTTCGTTGACCTTTCTGTATTTGGCTTTTTGTTCAAGAATTCAAGGCATATGTTTAAGTGACTTCTACTTAAAAATAAGACATGTCTGAAAATTAAGATTAAGTTTAGTTAACAAAGTAATGGAAGCCAGGAATGAGACTATTAAAGGCTTCCCTTGAGTTCTTCATTTTAAATTGCTGCACAGAGTTAATCATTTTGTATTGCTCTGAAAAGACGATGGGGAAATTCTGCCTGTTAGTGGATATTAATTCCATCCTGACTACTAGCCCAATGTGGCTCCTTGGCACTAAACAATCTGTTACAGAAAGCTGTATTGACAGCATCATTCCTACCTCAGTAAGAAACATTCTATGTATAGCTTGAAATATATGAGTGGAAACATAAACGTATAATAAATGAAGGGAGAAGATGAGGATGAGGTTAGAAATACAAGGATACTCTTGTATTTCTCTTCTGATGTCATATTTTTCCAGGAACAGCTTTCACAAGCCAGGAGGGCTTTTTTTAAGAAGATGGGAAACCAAAGTGCAAGCATTGGCATAATGTTAGAATAGCAACATGGGAGGGATAGTGAATGGGGACCAGTATAGCTAACTAGAAGCTTGAGCAAAACCACTTGTCTTTCAACTTAGGGAAAACGTGTATTGCTCACAGAGTTTCTGAGGTTAGACAAGGCACAGAGATATAAAGATGAGATATAAAAATGACTACACACCACACACTTACACACACACACACACACACACACACACACACACACACACACACACTGACCACCAGAAAGATGGTCTTCTTATAGTCACATATATCTTCAGAAATACCCCTGTCCTGTGTACATCTGGGTACTACAGACACATGTCCTCATATTTTTGTAATTGTCCTCCATAGTGTGAGTCTATCACAGACCAGCTCTTATTTAGTCTTTTTTTTTCCTGTTTGCTTAACTAGACCTGACAGGTTTAAATATGTGGGAATGCCAAGAAGCTTAGCTATTTATGTAGTCTGCTTTCCTGTCAGAAGAAAACATGTTCCTATGCCTAAGGCTTCATGAACATTGCTGAAGAGGAGCCAGAAAGAGTGTAAAGCCAGAGGATCAGAGAGTTTGCTGTAGAGCTGTGTTTCCTAGTAAAGTCAAAAGGCACATCTGTAGAGTCTTTCCAACATGGCTCCTGTACAAGAGCTGAATAAGGACAGCAATAGACATACTAAAGGGAATGGGGGAAAGACCAGGAGACCTCGGCCCTAAACAGAGAATGACCAGCAAGAAAGACATGATGAGAATGGAAAAAACAGTCTTCCCTTGGAAGAAAAGCACACCGATTAGTTATACATTATCAATGGTCAGCCTGAAACCAAACATTCAAGTAACTTTGTACAGACTGAGAAGATTGAATAAATTTATGTACATGTGCATGTACGTGAGTCTGTGTCTGTGAATGTGTAATAACAATTAGAGAAAGAGAGAAGGTGGGTATATGAAGGGATTTGGAGGGAAGAAAGGAAAAGAAGTATTGTAATTATATTATACTATCCAAGATAAAGGAAACAAATCTTTGAACAGCAACAACAATAACAAAAGATACTTAACAATGCTGATTCAGATGTTAGAACACTCCTCATACCGACATCCCACATCACCATCTCGCTTTTCTCAAAGTTTGCATTTGATTATATTTTACATTGATGACTTGTGTATAGAATTCCATGAAACACCTGTTACAAATTAAAGACAACAGTCTACTGGCAATTCTGAAAAAAATGTGGCAATATTTCCCCAGTGCTCTGGGCTCCCTGAAGATTTGAGAGAGTCACACTGTACAGGTCTCTTTCTTTACATTTCTAGGGGGAATAAATCTTTGCTTACTTGCAGGCTTACAGGGAACCTTCTCCAGTGTGTTCCAATCTGTAGATCAGGGCTCTGAGCACAGCTGACAGGCCTTTGAGATTGATGTGTTTGATGGGTCACTGGTTCCATATCAAATGCATTCTCTGTTGCGGTGACAAAATGATGATATTTTGTAGATGGTCTGTTAGCTGTTCTCCGGTACAATGACTCATGACTTTTTATTTATTTATTTATTTTTGCATGCCACACTAGCATCAGAATGTCTCTAGGAACCCCTGTATGCTCAAACACACAAAAGTATTTGGCATATTTAACCATACTATAATACAATTGTATTGCCATTATTGTATTATGATACTATTGTATTGCCATTTAAACTAGCAAGCTGATTCTTTACCTAAGGTTCAAACGTAGGCTTCAATGACATCTTCTAAGCTTTTGAAGTAGAATTTAAAATTATTATTATCATTAACAGTATATACCTTTAACTGGTGTATTATAAAATCTTTATGATAATCTCCCAAATTATTTAGCTCCAAGACAGATAACTTTCATTTAGTTGTTAAGAATGTTGAGTAACACATCTTGGAATGTAGTGTCAGTGTATATACTTTATGTTGGAGGGAATGCTTACCGTCCATATCATTAGTGTCCATGTATCAGGGATGCTCCCCAAGTGTTCACATAGTAGTTACTCTTGTTTGTCCTGTAGTGCAGGAGTGCCAACCTCTCCATGCTGTGACGTCACATCCCACCCCTTTGTTGACCTGTGCAAGTCATTTACGACTTGGATAAAATAACTTAAAGTCCTTTCTGGATTCCCCACTCTAAATTTATCTTCCCTTCTTTTCCACTGCACTCTTGGAACCCATTCATTTTATTTAATGGTCCCCTTTCATCCAATTTGTATTGAGGTTTTACAGAACTATGTATCCGCACATCAACAATAAGATTCTTTTAAGATTAAAAACCAGGTTTTATTCTACTGTACCTTTATCAGGCACAATGCTGACCTTCAGCAGAAATAAATCCTTTTAAAATATGCGCTGACTGTTGACACTAGATACCATTGTTAGTGCGATTATAAGCTCTGATAAACATAGACTGTACAGTATACAAAGAATTCTTATTTGACAGGAGCGTATTAGCACATGTAAATCCTAGTAGACACAATAAATTAAAGAAACTGCAACTGGCAAAGCCTTTAAAGAAAACCACAACTGGTCAAAATGCAAAGAACTGATCATATTTGATCAGCCACATCTGATACATCTATAACAGGGAGCTCCTACACCAAGGCCCAGGGAACCTCATGTTGGAGGTAGAGGAAGGATTTCACAAGCCAAAGGATCAGGAAGTCTGCTGTGAAATTGTGTCTTCTAGAAATGACAAAGAAGCTCCACTCATCATACCTCAACAATAAGGTCGCCTAAACAAGACCTGAACAAGGATAACACCAATGGATAGTCTAATGTGAAAGGGAAAATCTTAGACTAAGAACTAGGGGCAACTAAAGAATGCTGACAGCAAGAGAAATAGTCTTTCCCAAAGAGGAGTCCACTAATTGCTTGTCCAATATCAAATAGTCAGCCCTGCAATAATATACTATACATATAGGTGACATTAAGTAGATTTGAGCAGATTATACTTACATATTTAGGGGTGTGTGTGTGTGTGTGTGTGTGTGTGTAAAATAATAACTAAAGAAAAAAGGGCATAATTTTTACAGGAAGAAAAGGGGAGGTACACACAGGTGAGATTGGAAGTGGCAAAAAGAAGGGGGAAATGATGTAATTATATTTTAATTTAAAAAACTCCTTCTATGATATTTTAGGTACTTTAGTCCTTACATGAGACAGTGTACTTTCAGGTAAGAATGCTGAGGCTTATTCAGAGGAACTCTTTCCTCACTAAAAAAAGCTCAAATGGCCTGAGTTTCTGTGAGTATGTTGCTAGCGTTTTCAGTAACTCTTAGATGGTAATAACTGTTAACAAAGCAACTACGTTGCACGGTTTCTATTTTCAAGAGATTTTCAAATTGTGCTTGATTAGATTACATTCACTCCGTTATTACAACCTATTTTCAGGAAGGCTGAACCCAACAATTAAGAATGTCATCTTTTATTACTAACCCCTCAGTATACAGAATTGCTTTCATTGTAAACCTGTGAATGATTTTATTCTAATGGCATCCCGTATTTATAAAACTCTGTGCAGACCCAGATGCGGTTGTGCATGTGCTATTCAAGGTGATCTTCAACGGAGTACATAAATCACTGCTTTGGTGGTGGCCGGTCTTTACTCAACTACTTGGTGTTCCCTTAAGGGGACAAGAGGAAGCACCTATTCATTTGACATATGTGCACATAGTCTAGAACAGGGAACAAAATGAAGCCTTATCCAACTTCTGTTTGGGAAAATAACAAATAAACATAATATGGTCTTTTACACAATGTTGGGAGCTCTAAAGGAAAAGGAAACACCGAAGGGTAGAATGTTTATGAAAGGTTATAATTATACATAGGAGGATTAAGCATCACAAATACCGGATACTTAAGCCCAAGCCTACAGAAGATGAAGGAGAAAGGCTGTGAGCATCCCGAGGATTCAAGTAGAAGCAGGTAGCATAAAGACCTGAGATACAAGTTTTCAGACATGCTTTGGGAGCAGACATGAAGCCCGTGAGGCTGTACCGCAGAGAACAAACAAATTCATAATAGCAAATGAGATCAAAAGGTCCGGAAGCTGCTGGTAGGACTCTAGTTTCTACTCTAGAGAAGATGAAAAAGCAAAGGGCAATTTTAGATAAAATCCAACCCAATCTTCCTTTCCAAAAATTTACTAGCTTGCAGTTCCCATGTATATGATTATACAGGTGGGGATTCAGAAGATGCAAATGAGTTGTGGAACAAGGGACCAGTTTGAAGGTGGGGGGCATTATCCAAGCATTGTAGTTGCAAACTAAACACTCAAGACTAGGTAGCTTAAAACTAAATGTGAATACTGGCCACATTCACTGTGCTGTACATTTTTTCTCCAGATATAATTTTAATTTTTTATATATAATACTTGTATAATGAATTTTAGCCGTTTTCAGGACCTATTCCTCTTTCATTCCCCTTACCCCTCCAACTGAGGCCCTTGAAGAAATGACACACCCTTCTCCAACATGAATGCATAAAGAAAAATAAGGATGTAGAGCAATGCATCATTAAATCACTTAGCGCTGATGACCATTTTTCTGTGTGTATGTATACTATATATCACCATCCATCTTAGATATAAAAAATAGAGTACATGATTTATAAAACATGAGAGGGAAACTCCCTAAAGTATTCTAATTGTTCCAAATGCTCAAATCATGAAATTGAGATTTAAGTAGGTGTAATGTCACTGACGGTCCTGGAAGGGACTCTCCCTTGTCACTTCCGGCCTCTGTTGCTTACCAGCATCCTTTATGTTGTTTGGTTGCTGACTTATCATTCCACCACAGAGCTGTTTGTCTTCACATCATCTTCCTGATGCAAATGTCTGTTTGTAGCTAAATTTACGTTTTGTAAAGAACAAAAATTATATTAGAGTGAGGACCATTCTAATGACCTCTTTTTAAACTCATTACACCTGCAAGAATGTGTCTCCAATGGCAGGCACATTCAGAGATATGAGGGGTTAAGACTTCACTGTGGCTTCTCTGGGGAATGCAATTCAATGTCAATGGCTTAAACCAGATTGGCTTAAACCAGTAGAAATGGTGAGATCTGGCTGGATTCTGGCTGTAGTTTGAAAGAAAGATCAACAGTAATTACACACACATTTATAGAATTTTATGACTATAAGGTGATAGTAGCTACACTGCTTTATGTTACAATTATTATCATGGTCATGTATTATCACAGTTATCTAAGTAACAAGTTAATTTTTTTATGTAGCACATAGAAGAGACATTAGCCATGAAGCTGAGGAGTTGAAAATATCAAAACCATCTCTTCAGCCCCAGGGTCTTTCAGAGCATCTTACAGGCTTCTGTGTAATCTTGGTTCACTGTTCCTCACGACTTCCTGTGCCCACCCCCACAACAGTCACAACCATGTAATGAGTCTTCCTGACCATAGCTTTAGCTTCTCAGAGTTGTTCCTTCTCCTGCTTGTCACTTTCTTGTGACACCCAGTTACTTTTAGCATAGCAAATTGCTCTTTGACTCCACCATTCCTTCTGCTTCAAAATCTCTCTCCCACACTCCAAACTGAACACTGTAAGTTTTGTTTCTTGTAAGCTATCTAATTGGGTTTTGGTGACAGGCAGTGGACATCATTGCTCAAGCATATGAGTAGATATTCCACCTTTTCTTAGTGTACATAACTTTGAGTTGAACTGTCCTAAGAACTTTCCTTCACTTGTTTTTACTCCAAGTGAGTATATATTATAAGACCCCACATTGGTCTATTATCTGCTACATATAGTTTGCATAAGTTCAAGACTTGGGAAAACTGTCTTGGAGTGTATCAGAATAGATTCTTCTCAGGACCATTTGCAGTATTTCCTAAACAATGACCACAAATCCAGAGTAATAAGAAGTTTGTTACCTACAATACTTGCTTTTGATTATAAGAACAACATTAAGTGCTCTGATTTCAAGTGGCTTTGCTCTGCAGTTGGGAAAACATGATTGAGCCTCGGCACTTTCAAATTTTGATGAAAAGAAGAGAGGCTGATTGACAGATAATTTCAATATAATGTTTTTGATTCCCTGAAAGATGAGACTTCTACCTTGAAGTCTAAATATAGTTATTTAGAAGTAGGGAAGGGGAGAGTGGGTAGAACAGCTGAGTAGAAATAGCAGTGTGAGCATAGAAGTTAAAGGAGAGCTTCTTGGACATGACATGCACTTTCTTTAAGCATTAAAGACACTGTCAAATGACACAGTCAACTGTATTTTGGGAATTGGCAGACTTCAGTGGGCATGCGGGCATAAAATACTATGACAGTGGGCATGCGGGCATAAAATACTATGACTTGGACTAGAAACTGAAACTAGTTTGGTATTAATGATATATAAAGCACAAACCATGGGGATTCTAGCTTCTGGGATCATAGAAGTCAGAATGGTAAGAAAGTACCTGTGTACTTCAAATAAGGTTTAATGAGAACCACTGAAGATTCTGTTGTGGAATGGTCAGATCTTTTATTTAGAAAATTAGAGATGAGTATCAATGGCAATCTTTGATGAATCATGAGTAGAATCAGGAAGATGGGAACAAGAAGGAAATCAAATATTTGATTGAGGAAATTTAACCCTAGGCCAAGAGGATATGTATCTTATTTTGGTAAGGCAAAATAAATTATTATAAACTAGGTAGCTTAAAAAGAAAACACATTTGTCACAGTTTTGGAAGATAAGATGTCAAGGATTAAGGTGCCTACATATTGCTCCAGTGAACATCTCTGTCTTCTTGTATCCTCACATGGTAAAGAACAGAGAGAGATAGGGAGACACTTCATATGCCTCACATTACAAGGCACTAATCCTTTTATGGGCACCACACATGTGGTCTTAGTTCTTTTTTTTTTTTTAATATTCTTGTTATCTAATTCCTCCATATGTTTCCAACATGCCTCTCTCCCAATTTTATGTCTTTGTTTTATAGTTAATTACACTAGTGTTGTTCATGTGGGTATGGGTATGGGGTCATACATTGGAGTATGAGAATTCTATGTGCGGCTGATAGCTCCTCAGCTAAAGTTCCATCTTCAAATACCATCATATTGGAGATTAGGAGCTCAACATACCAGCACTGGAGGAACAGCAACGTAGTCTCCAGCACTGCATAGCTAATCTTCCAAGAAAACCTTTTCAGACTGAAACTTAGCAAGGAACAAATGCCCAAGTCTTCATGGATAATTAAGGAGAATGTATCAGTCAGATTTTTGTTACTATGACAAACACTTCACAGAAACAACTTAAAAAGAGGAAAGATTATCCTGACTCGTGGTTGCTGTGGTTATTTTGTATGGTTAGTGGGATGCATTAGCCCTGGCCTATGGTAAGGCAGTACACTGATTTGGGATGGGATGGTAGTGCATCATTTTGAGGCAATGGAGAAGCAGGCATTGCCTGTTAGCTTATTTCTTCTTTCTTTAGCTTCATTGCAGCATCCAGACCATAGGATAGTGTTTCCCACAAGCAGAATGAGCATTTCCTCCCAGAATTAATTATCTTTAGAGACATCCTCGTGCACATGAAGAGAGGTGTACCTTAGTAATCTGCCAGGTATCTTTCAACCTAGTCACGTTGATTATCATGATTAACGGCCAAGGAAAACTAAATTAGAGACCTACATACAAAGTGTGGCCAAGCTTTGGGGTTTGTCTACATAAGGACTGTTGCGATGGCTAATCTTCATTTTGATTTATTTCATTTGAAAGAAGAGTGGTGTGTCTATGCGACTCCTTTCACAGTAATTAACTAGGGAGGAAAGACCCTTCCTAAATGTGGACCGCATGCAACAGTTTTGAGATATATAAAAACACAAAGACAGAGAGATGGGTTGGTCCAGGGGAGATAAGAAACAGAGAAGGAATCTATCAAAAAGGTTGAATGAATTAAGTCAATTTACAGAGACACTTTAAAATTGTAATAATAAATACTCTGGTCCCCATTCTTCTCCTGAATTCTATCTCTTTTTAATAGTTTCTACTGGAGATGCGCAACTAAAATCAAAGCAATACATAAGCATGTCGATTTAGTCACACTGGCCAGCACAGAGCAGGGAGAAAAGGCTGGGGAGTGGCCTGGTGAGGCAAATGGATCATACTCTGCTGCACATTAAATTGAGTAGAACAGGAACTAAATGTGGTTACAGTGGCTGAGAAAGTTAGATGAGGGGATTGAGTTCTATAGACTTTCTTTTTCTTCATTTCTTAACCAAACCAGATATGAGGTGAAAACCACGGTCAAAGCTTCAACAGAAAAGAAGTTACAGCTATTGCTGGATATGAGGATGGTTGGTGCTGAAGATGGATATGAGGATGATTGGTGCTGAAGATGGGTGTGAGGATGGTTGGTGCTGAAGATGGATATGAGGATGGTTGGTGCTGAAGATAGGTGTGAGGATGGTTGGTACTGAAGATGGATATGAGGATGATTGGTGCTGAAGATGGGTGTGAGGATGGTTGGTACTGAAGATGGGTGTGAGGATGGTTGGTGCTGAAGATGGGTGTGAGGATGATTGGTTGATGCTTAAGCTGGATCTTGAAGGCAACAGGCTGTTGGATGAGCCAAAATGGGAGGTTTTAAAGAGAAGGAAGAAATTCTGTTCCTCAGATGAAAGGAGAGAGGGGAGAGAAGCACTGTTTGTATTCATCTACTGATAGTGAGGGGAACAGAGAGAGATATTGGGAGAGCTGAACTTTTACTCACAATTTCCCAACAAACAAGGCATGACCAGTTGCAAATCGCTAGAGGTAAGGAGTGGGGAGGATTTTGCAGATACGCATGGTTAGCTCAGTCACAGGAGAGAAGGCAGTGCTGATCCTGGCCAGGGCAAAGGTCCTGGGCTATCACATGTGCCCTCTGTGCTTTACTGACTACTTTTTCTCATTTGGTATGTGTGTATCGCAGATGGAGAGTGTAACTCAGAAATGGTGAGTTTGAAGGATAATTCAAAATCAGAGTCTCAACAGGTTAATTTAGTGGAAGGGCAGACTCACTGGACACAAGGACTTCTGTGGTCATCCTCAAAAGCCACCTTCATGCAGCAGGAAGCATCTGTTTCTTTTCTTCTTTGGGGTGCTATTTTAGAAGTTCATTTCTCATTGTTTTAAACCAACAGACATGGCAACTTTCTTAGAGTAATTTGTAATGCCCAGGTAACAAAACTTCTACAAGCATAATAATTAATATCCTCATGCTTTAGTGTAGTGAATTTCTTCTGAATGTTAAAGCAGATGCCAGAAAAGGCACAAGAATACAGTGATTCTGATTTTATATAAAGTTATACTGCATTTATATCTTTATAAGTCATCTGGAAGCTTCCAACTCCTTTGCTGTATCCATGCAATGACACCAGACAAATAAATGTCAGATTTCAAAAGGAAGAGAGTCAAATTGACCTTCAGTGACATGTCCGTGGCTACCTTTACTTTTTATCCAAGTGTTTAATATTTTTGAAAAGTTAGCTATTTTTGTCAAAAGTCTTCAAATTTCACTTCTGACAAATTATTTCTATAGAAAGATGATGCTACTACTACTTTGAGTATCTTTTTCTCCTCCTCCTCCTCCTCCTCCTCCTCCTCCCCCCCCCTCCTCCTCCTCTTCCTCCTCATCATCATCATCAATAGAAGCTATTTTTGAGCTCAGGATGTCCTTGAACTGACAGCAGTTCTTCTTCCTCAGCCTCCAAGGTGCTAGGATTAAGGACATGAGCCAACATACCACATTTAGTCTCCCAGCCTTGCTATGTTTATCTTTGCATAGGAGATAAAAATCCTTTAACCAGTAAGGATCTATTTTAGCCATACATAACGTTACCTAGTAGAAATGAACATTTTCTATGGCTCTATCATATCCTTAGACTCATTTAACAAATAAACACTCCCCTGGTGAGGCTCATGATGAGATGTGGAAGGAAGATTCTTGTTTCTTTGGGTGTTAAAGCAAGTTAAAATAATTTGGAGTGATTTCTTTGCCTTTACAGTGAATAACAACAAGAGGAAGACAAAAGGAAGGAATGTTAGTCATGTAAATCGATCCAAGCGCTATTGATTGTAGTAAATTGATCCATGGTGGCCACTACTCCTTGTAAAGTTATCGATTTCCCTCCCCTGGAACCAATTTCCCCATAAGTACCAAAGAGATGGGTAACCAGAGCTGCAGGCACCACTATTTCTGAGCCAATACTTGAAATTAAACAACTACATTTTAGCAGTCATTTTATTTCACATTAGTAAAAAAAAAAAAAAAAAAAAAAAGACCAGAAAAGAGTCCTTTATGTGTTTCCAGTCTCTACATACCATCTATTGTCCTAAAAATATATTTTCACTTTATAGTAAATGCCCATAATAACTGTTTTTGTAATCTATAAAGAAAAAGACTTCTTTTGTCATGCAAAGAAATCTAGATTATAATTTTCTTTGACTTTCGGTCTATAAAAGTTAACAACAATAAAATGAAATCAAAGTGAAAATGTATAGAAAACCCTCATTTCTTTGTAAAGAACATGCTATTTTTCAAATCCATAAGCCCTCAAATTTAAGTGCCATGGCACAATAAAAATGTTAACTACTGTATATTTAACCAGTTCCAAAAAAAGCCTCTTGCAAGTCATCTCCACTTGGGATTCAGGATTCACCCACATCCATCTTTTGGCTTAGTGGTCCTCTAGCTGCACTGGTTCTGAGATGTCACATGTGCCTTGTGTGTATGAGTGAGTCTCATGAGGTAGAGAGTGACAGCAGTGACTGTGTCATTCCCGTGGTTGGCAAAAACACCATGATCCCACAGGGCCATTTATTAGGTGTGGCCTAAGCATGGCCTATTGTTTCTGTTCACAGTTCCTTAGCTACAACTCAGTATTATGGCTGCTCTTATCTCTAAGAGAAATGCCATCTGTCTTGTTGCAAGGAAGAGCTGACAGTTAACTCTTGCCATTAGAAATCTAGTGTGAGGGATGGAGAAAGGAAGGGTTTTGGGTTAAAAAACATGTACTGGTCTTTCAGAGGACCAGAGTTCACTTGGCAGCACTGGGCAGCTCACTACTGTCTCTAACTTCAGCTCCAAGACATCTTATGCCCTCTTTTGCTTCCTGGAAGCACGGCACTTACATGCACATACTGTACCCCCATACACATATTTACATAATTAAAAATAAAAGTTTAATCATTCTTGTATCTAGAGCTCAAAGGAGACAATAGCAAGTCTCATCCAGGAACTGGTTCCAATCAGAGGTCAAGAGGCCAGGCAGGTGCTATCTCATTTCTCATAAAGTCAGGAGTTTGTTTTGAGACTTGGCTAACTGAGTAGAGACACTGAATGTGTGTGTGTGTGTGTGTGTGTGTGTGTGTGTGTGTGTGCATGCATTGTGTATATATCGTGTATTTGTGTGTATATATCCTATATATCCCTTGTGTGTGCATATGTATATGTATATATGGTATATATGTATATGTAGTATTATATATATGTATGTATATATATATAAATATATTATATATATACACATATTCATACACACACAGATGCATAAGATAGAAATTTAAATATAAATGTAAGTATGAAGTAAAGGGGTACTTGCCATGGGAAAGACTAGAGTCTCCTTCAGTGACTCCTCCCACAGTCTGATTGTTGGTTCCCAGCCTCTGTAATATGTACTGACTGAAGTTAAATATGTATGTGTGTGTGTGTATATATATATATACACATTTATATGCATATATGAATGTATATATGTATATATACATATATTTGACATCAATATATATATATGTATATGTATATATATACGTGTGTGTGTGTGTGTGTGTGTGTGTGTGTGTGTTTTGGCTCTATATTTCTCTAGTACTGAATTATGTCTGTTGCTCAGAAATAATTAATGATAGCACTCCTGCCTCTAAGATATGTTGAATTTAGATGATTATGTTTAGGAATATAAATGTATATTTTAGGGAATAGACATCAATACAAAAATATCATTCTTCACGATATAACTGTTATTTCAAGCGGTAGAAGCTTAAGTATACTGGCATTAAGAATTCAGAAGTGGACAATGATGTGATGAGGTTGATGAAGGCTGGCCACTGGATGGTGACTGGAACACCAGCCAGGAGAAATGTGTGCTATGTGGAAGTGGGAATATGCTACAGAATTTGTGGGAAAAGAAAAAAATAGTGACTGCTCTTGTGGAACTCAAAAGTAATTGATGAATAGTAAATTTTTAAAAGTCAAGTTATCTTTTTAGCTTAACTTTACACTCTTATTTCAAAGAATGTTTGATGTCAAGAATAAGACCAACACAAGGCTCAGTCCTTGTCTCATGTTGTTAGCTTTGTGTGCTTTCTATAGCCTGTGTCACTCTGCGCACAGTTCCATACTCTTGTATCTTATATCCTGTCCATGATTCAATGCTTATTCTTACTGTTTGTGAAGCTTTCCCCATGTTCTCATATCAACTGATGATGGCAGTTTCATACAGTTGACTTCCATTAGTAATTACCTGCCCTCTCTCTATTCTCTTTATTGATCCTACATCTTTACTATGGCAGCCTTTCTTATCTGATGTGACAGGTATCAGAAACACTAACAAACATGTTATGTTTCAGACATTCTTCATTCAAAGTCCTTTATATGGCACAATATACTATGCTTACCCACAACCCTATAAGGAAGTCATTCTTAACTTTCTATTGGCAACCGATGAAAATCTAATTTAAAAACAAAATCAGCCTAGAAAAGAGCTGATGAAACAGATGAAGGGCAAGATAAATCAGCCGTTACAAACTAGAATGTTCATTCTCAATGCTTTTTAGGTGTTTTTATTTTAACTGTAAACCTTACACATGTATGTTTCATTGCTGATATTTTCAGGTGTTAAACTTGTTAAGATGAAATCATAATTGATCCTTTGGATTTCTAGGGTTATTTTGTTATTATTCTCTAATCCTTTTTTTATAGTTCAGCCTTCATCCCCATCCTGGTCTGCTCCCACCTAACCACTCTCCATCCCATACCCTCCCCCATCTCTAAAAGGTCCTTACCCCCAAACCCCACCCCACAAGACCTCCCCACTCCCTGGGGGCTCAAGTCTCTTAAGGGTTAGGTGCATCTTTTCTCACTGAGGCCAGACTAGGCAGGCCTCTGCTGTATATGTGTTGGGGGACTCATATCAGATGATGTGTGCTGCCTGGTTGGTGGCTCAGTTTCTGAGAGATCTCAGAGATCCAGGTCAGTTGAGACTGCTGGTCTTCCCATGGGGCCACCCTCCTCCTCAGCTCCTTCCAGCTTTTCCCCAAATCAACCGCAGGAGTACCTAGCTTCTGTCCATTGGTTGGATGCTAGTTTATGCATCTGACTTTTTCAGCTGCTTGTTGGGCCTCTTGGAGGGCAGCCGTGCTAGGCTCATGTCTGTATCTTTAAATTGAGCTAAATTTTTTTTTTATGCAGATCACTACATATAGTTTAGCTGAGAGAAGTACAGCCTCACAGCTTAGACAGTTAGAGAATCCAATGTGCCATGGACATCAGTTCATACATTTTAGAGGCTGGGAAGCAACAGTCAGGCTGTGGAGGAGTCAGTGAAAGAGACTCTAGTAAGTTTCCCATGGCATATATTCCTCAACTTCATATACTTTATATTTAAATCCCTGTTCAAGTTCCTTTGTCCTTTACTGAACTCTACATAGGATTCTTATTTTATTTATTTAGACCATATGTGTTTCTTTCATTTTACAACACTGATGACTGTATCAATGAAATACATTATAGTATTGAATTATAGTACCTTAGTGCCTAACTAAGGGAAACACAGTTTCATATTAAATGGCCACTTACCTAACTTTACAAATTTTTAAATAATAATTTTCCCTTGGACCTATTTATTGTAGTTAAAAATTTATAACAATTCTTTATAGATTTCAGATATAAATCCTTCATTGAGTGCGTGTGTTTGTAAATGTGTATCTACACATGTATGTACTCACTGTATGTAATGCAATGTATCTTTGTATCATATCATATCTACACACACACACACATATATATATATATATATATATATATCATCTACCTACATATTGTATTTATTTATCTCCTTTCATTCTTCTTTGCCTTTTAATCCTCTTGCAAAGAACAAAAATATCTTATAAAATCTTACTACTGATTAGTACGTTTTTAAAATTTCTACTTACATGGCTACTGTTCTGTGTGATGCTTTTAAAAATATTATATACTAAAGTTGAGAAAGCGTTTTTATATGTTTTCATTTTCTTTTGTTACCTACCGCAGTTCTATGATGCATTGACAACTGCTGTGTATGGGGGAGGTAAAGGATGAGATGTATTATATGTGATAAAATGATTTTACCTGACATCTACACAAAAAAGGGTATTGTACCTCTAGCATGTGTTGGTACTGCTAACATCATAAGTCGGTGTCCAAAGGCATGTGCCCTGTTTCTAGAACTCTGTTCTGCTAATGTGTATAACTATGTGGCAGCACCATACTATATTTATTACTACAGTTTTAGTATTACAGTATGTGTGATATAAATTGTACAGTTTTTTTTCTTCTTAATAAACACCAGTTAAACTTTTGGGGCCTTTTGGCACATCCATGTGAATTGTACACTTAGGTCATTAAAATTTGTGTAATGAGTTTATTCAGATTTGATCATGATTGTTTTAGATCTGAGTCAACTAGGAAAAACCTTGCATCTTATCAGTAGTCGATCCTTTGTACCATAAACACGTATGCACTTGCTTTTGTTTAAGGCATTTACTTTTATGTTTCCTGTGGTTAGAATTGTCCAGAGTCCAGGTGACTATGAAGTAAAACCGTGAGTTCTTATTCTTTCCCGTTCTCAGACCCTGCGATCCTCTACTCAAATGGTTATCCTTCACGCAAAGCCAAATTCTTGAAATCACCTGCTCTAGGGCAGTCTGTTCTTACTAAGAACGCAGGACCAGTGTCCTTCTTAGACGTCTGTAGATTATACTAGTAGGGAATTGTTCTTCTCATACCAATGTATAAAATATAGAGTCTTCCAACTTAGGGTAACCCAAATTGCTAAAGATAAGAAATCCAATAGAAAAATGCTCAAAATAGACTGTGTAATGATTCTTTTCAAATGGAATAATTATTAGTCACGTGTTTTAATGAGCAAATATTATATTTAACAACAATGCTATAGATTATATAATAAGTTGCCCATGAATTTAGCACATATTTTAATACTAATGCCTATAAGTACAATTTTAAAATTCATGTCCCAATAATGTAATGAGTTCTCCTTAACCAGAGTTCTCATTGATGACAGCTTAGATGTTACTCATCATGACTCTGTAGGCTCTTTTGTGGGTGTATATATACGTGGATGTTTTGGGCATCGCTCAGTCACTTAAACTGACTATCCTTTTAAAACTGTAAATTCTAGCTCCTGGCAATTGTAACTCCAAAAAAAAAAAAATCAGTCAACAGGGCTTCTGTCTTCTTTGACTAGGCTTACTAATCACAGTTCAACTCTGTGGGGACAAAGTTGTTAGCTAGTGCTTGACTCTAGACACTGAGATTCAATTACTGGCCAGCAATGTTTAGAAGCACAAGCCCCGGTAATTAGCAGCAATTTTTTGTCTTCTCTCCGCACAGCGTGTGAGCAGTTGGCTCTAGCAGACACAGAATCAAAACATAAATAAAAGGAGCACTTATTTATCCTGGATCTATCTATAATTGTTACTGAGGATCACAAAAATCTCAGCAGTTGGTACATGGAAAATTTGACACCTAGAAAATAGGGCAAATGTTATTTCTAGAAAAAAAATTATGTGAAGAATAACTTGAAGATTATAATGTAGAATGTGTTCTTTTTAAAGAGCCAAACACCAGCTGCCTGCGTTACGTATTCAAGGTTAACTACTGCCAAAAAGACAAGTCCCATAACTTTATTATTAATAAAATAAGCAGGCTAACATCTGGAGAAATAATACAACTTGTATCTGAGGTCACACAGCCAGTTAGAACCCTGGAAAGGCCTGGTACTCCAGTGAAGCAAACACTACCAAGTTTCCTACAGAGGGATTTCAAATTGGAAGGGACAGCAATTGCTAATATTGTTTCTAGTCGTAGTCTTCTAAATTAAATAAAGGTGGAAATTGTCCAAGTAGATAAGGCATGCTTCTTTTTTAAAAGTTGAGATCCAGATACAGAGCAAAGACCGCTGAGCTAGAATTTGATAATTTGCATATGAAATGTTTGTAGATCACATTCTCTGCTTTGAACTTGGATAAATATATGCTATATTTATGACTTTCCTTAGAATGAACATAAACAACCAAGGTCTATTTTACATTCCACAGACACATATAAAACATATTTTTAGTTTAGAAAGACCTTGGAATACAACTGGTACTTGAAAGGTTGGGAGGAGCATAACAGATGCCACACAGGGAGGTGATGCTGAGGATGCTACCGGAGACAGGTTAGATACAGTGTGTTCTCCAGAGGTTCATGTATGGCAATGGCTCAAGTGAGCTTCAGGAGCGAAGGCCAGTTGGTAATAGTCATGTTATAGGGTCATCGCAGCCAGAGAGATTGATTTGAGCCCCATGGTACTGTGAGCCCAGCACCTTCCCTGAACCACCTTTTATATGGCACTCACCACCTTGAGACTATATGCCCTGTGGCCCTCTCCTGAGCCGTGCACTTCAACTCCTGGAGCTGTGAGCTAAATAAGCCTCTTTCTTTATAAAGGTAGTTTGTAGCAAAATGGAGTAATATGTTATCTAAACCCTTGATTCCTTACTCTCAGAGAGCCATTTATTTTGTAAAACCTCACTTGACAAAAGAATGTAAAACTCCATAAATTGCACACGCCCTAATAGGAAGTAGAAGATGGGCTTGGCGATAGGGGGCAGTGACTCCTTTATATCTCAGTCCTCAAACTCCACCAACCCCCTCACCAATCAAATGCAATTTTGATTCCATCTGTAAAATATTAAATTAGTAGCATGTCATCCAGATGACATGTACATGTCTTAAGTCTTTCTAGATTATTTACCTTTAAGTCTGGATCTATGGGATACTAAAAAGAAACTGTGCTATCCTATGTTAAATAAAATATAGAAACAACTAAATTTAAATAAATGTCTAAGAGCTGTGTTCATATGAAGATGCTAAAGATGCCTTTACTATGGAAACACATAATATATATATATTATAATATATATATATATATATATATATATATATATATATTCTTCTAAGGCAAAAGCTAAAGCAACATAGTATAGGTCATTTCTCACTGACTAAAGAATAATATCAAATATTATCTTGTAGGATAATATACTCAAAGTGTACTATAAACTACAAAATAAGGAGGGTGGATAGGTTTTGTTCTTGTCTGTTTTGTTGTTTTTGTTTTGTTTGCTTGCTTGCTTGTTTTTTGAAACAGAGCATTCATGACTCTTTAGCTCTGGCTGTGAAACTCACTATGTAGATCAGGCTGCTGGGCTTGAACTCATAACAATTTGCTTGCCTCTGTCTCCTGAGTACTGAGAATAAAGATGTGAGTTAATATGCTAGGCTCAAAAGTTTGTAAACACACACACACACACACACACACACACACACACACACACACACTCGGTGTGAGGAGAGAGAAAGAGAGAAAGAGACAGAGACAGATTATAGCACACAATATCAGCATCGAATAGCAGGATGAACATTGGTGTCAGATTTGGAAATGGGTTTCCTCTTGACTATTTACTAACAAGGTGAGCTTAGGCAACGTATATAATTCCTCTTAGTCTCATCTGTCAAACAGAAACAATGACTGGAAATAATAAAGTGCAGAGTTGCAAGAAGAAAATGGAGTGTCGGGCTAAACTCCTTTGTCAAGTGTATCACAACAGCCACATTCAAATACTACTGTCTACATCTGTACTGAAGAGTCAATATTCACTTGAATACATCTTCTGAATGCTGACATTCCAGCCCTCGGTGGTGACTTCTAGTGAATGTGGTTACTACAGAAGTCGTTCAGTGTTCCTCAGTGATTTTTTTAATATTTATTTTTATTTAGGAGAGAGAGAGGGAAGGGAGGAAAGGTAGAGAGGGAGGAGAGAGGAGAGAGAATATATATATATATATATATATGATTTGGGTATGTAGACAGACAGACAGACAGACAGACAGACAGACAGACGGACGGACAGATGGACAGATGGACAAAGAGATAGAATATTGCCACATATACTCAGGTGTCTGAGGAGGCCAGAAGAGGGCATCAGATTTCCTACAGCTGGAGTTACAGGTGGTTGTGAGTGGCCTGATGTAAGTGCGAGGAATTGAACTTGAGTTATCAGGAAGAGCAGCAAGCAAACCTAACAGCTCTCAAGCCCTGGATTCCTTCATTTTTTTAAGTGCCTTTCCCCAAATGTTTGAATGGAGAATATTCGTGTTGCAGTAGCCTAACTTTTATGTCCGTTATTTGGCTCAGAAAGTCCACCTTATTTCTCAGTTGTGTGAAATTGGGGAAGATTTTAAAATCTTTCTCAGACTCAGTTTTCCTTTTTTTTTTTTTTTTAACATGGAATCATGTGATGATTAAATTCAGCAATAATTCTTGGAAATTATCGAGTACTATTTCCTTAATATTGATATTTGTGTTTAATGCCCCCAAGTAACATGTGAACATTATCTCTTGTGGCTGGAATGATTATCTCAGGAACAATGCAGTCTGATGGTTCACTTATGGGACTAAGTGCTGGGACTTGTTTTCTTACTTTCTCAACAAAACACAACTGTGATTCTTTTTTTCTTTATTGGATTTTCTTGGACTCATTGACCTTGGGTATGATGAAGTTTTTATGGTAAAATCTCAGAAATAAAATGATGCTGTTCTTTTGAATTTTCTTCCAGGCAATGTGCCTAGGAGTTAACTTAAACCAATGCCAGTATTAGCACTGCCATCATTTATTCAGAAATACAAGTCATTAGGATGGGACTGGTGGCTCAGTTCTTAGGAGTACAGAGCACTCTTCAAGAGGACGCAGCATAAGTTCTCAGGATCTATGTTAGGTGTCTCACAATTGCCGTCAATGCCAGCTGCAGAGGCTCTGACACCCTCTGCAAGACCCTGGACAACAGGTACACATGCACACATGGTTAAAAATCAAAGTAAATCTTGAAAGAGAAGCTTCACAGAAATACTGGTAAGACTAGAAATAATATGGAAGCTGAAGTAAGTGGTCTGTCTTAATCACACGTGCAATAACAATTAGTGAATATAGGGACTCAGCTAAATGCACTCAGCAGGTTATGTGTGCACACACATGTTTATATTATATAACGCTAATGAAGAAGAGGCCCTGAGTATGAAAGGTATGTTAGGGATGCTGGTGAGCTGGAGGTGGAGAAAGAAATGTGAAAACAGTGTGAAACTGTCTGTATAGAGAAAATTCTTAAAAAATAAAACTTAAAACCAACATGTGAGACTTGGAAAGAAGTAGGCAAGTATTTCCCAGTGATGAGTCACTTGGTGACACTGCTCCCTGCGATGGAAAATAAGGGCAGTGGTTTATATGGCTTGATGTCGGCTATGTTTAACACAGAGTAATAAAAAAGGAAAGCCGTGGTCACTGGAAATTATGGCTAGTTTCATTCCCCATTGCTCATTTAAATACTTTGTTTTTGAGGTTATAATTGCAGCATTTCCCCCCTTCGTTTTCCTCCCTCCACACCCTCACCTGTACCTCTCCCCAGTCTCCTTCAAATTCATGGCCCCTATATTCAGTAATTGTTATTGCATGCATATGTGTGTGAAATATATATCAATACATAGGAAATAAACATATATTAATGTGTGTGTGCATGTATATATTTATGTATCCTGCTCAGTTTGTATAATGTTACTCATATGTATGTTTTCAGGGCTGAGCGTTTGACACTAGATAACCAGTTGGTGTGCTCTTCCCTCGGGAAGACCAACTCTCTTTTTTCCAACTTTCCTCCACTGCCTATAGTTCTTTGTGTAGAGTTGAGGCTTCACTGGCTTCTCCCATGCACCCTGTCATATCCATTGGTCCTAAGTATATATAGAAAATAGAATGGGGTACATTCATACTAAAAACAAGATTAAACAGCTGTTGTGTGTAAATTTTATTTACACACTTTGTGCAAAGAGCAAGTTACAATTGTGACTTAACACTTTTCTATGACGTCTAGTGGCTTTACATGGTGTGTGTATGTGTGGTGGGAGATAAGAAGG
>JANHMN010000022.1:4353006-4365463 GCA_030674055.1 Rhabdomys pumilio | reverse complement strand
TATATACATATGCACAGTGGGTATGTGTGTGTTAGTGTGTATGTGTAACAATAACAAAGAAAAAGAGATCATAAATTTGAGAGAGAGTTAGGAGTGGGCACAGGAGCAGTTGGTGGAAATGATAGAAACACAGGAATTATGTATAAAATTTTGAAACAAAAATTAAAATAGGAAAAACCAGATATCACTGACTAATTGTTTAGAGTATAGAAAATAATGAGAAAAACCCTATTGTTTGTAATACAGCCCCATCTTAATTGTATTTTTCTGAGTATATGAGGTTGTTGTGTTTTGAAGTAAAATCTAGTTTTTTAAGTGGCTGGAGAGATGATTCAGTATTTTAGAGCACAAAGTGCTTTTGCAGGGGATCTGAATTTGGTTTCCAGAATCTGTATGATACATACGGCAGTCGATCAAATCCAAGTGCCATTGTTAGTATCAAGGTTTTAGTTTAAATTGTATACATCGCATGTGGAATCTTATAACCCTCTCTTCCCAGCCTGCTTTCACTGGGCTCAAGACTCTGAGGTGCTAAGGGATGAAGGTGGCTTGGCTTATTTCAGTATCTTAGGCTTGTCTCTGAAGTCTGGAAGGCTTGGAATCACTACTCGGACTTTGGGTCATAGTTTATTGCTGGTTTTCTCCATGTGTGGCTTATTTAAGGGTCTGAAAATCCCTGGTTGCAGAAGGTCCACAGAGTGATAGCTCTTCTTCGAGCATGCACTGCTTTCTAAGTGTCTGGCTTCTGAGGGGCTGTAGTCACAAGTCCTGAGCCAATGTTGATGCTACCCAATCTCACAACAGAAGTAAGGGATGGGGAGTGAAGGGTTTAACCTTCAGTCTCCAAAGGAGACATGCTATTACTTTCTTTTTTCCACTACATACATTGTTGTCTCAAGAGGAGAAGCAGCTTCTGCTGCTCCTTCAAGTCCAGATAAAAAGACAGGGCCAGTATTGATGTTCAGGTTTCCCCAATCAGGGGAAGCTAGGTCTATGTACAGTCTCATTCCCTCACCCCCTGCAGTAGAGGAGATAAAGGAACAGCTGTAGTGTGCCGTGCAGGATTCTGCCACCCAACATCCCACACTCCAGTTCTTCTTTCCAAATTCGCTAATCCGATTCTGCTTCATTTGCCTCCTGATGCCCATCGGAGGTCTGGCGTTCTTCCAGGACTCCCTTTGCACTAGGTATTTTGGTATCTGGAACCTTTGTTCTCAATTTAATATTAGCAATCTGAATACCTTTGTCTGTTCGTGTCAGAGGGTGTGAGCAGCTGTGGGTCTAGAAAGCTAGAAAAGACTTTTTATTGAGTTCATAGGAATATTGCAGTCCTATACTATTCACATCCTAAACTTGGTAACCATACAACAATTGTATGCGATTGTTAGCCATTATATTGAAAAATTTTTTAAAAAAAGTTTCTAAGTTAAGATGTCCATGATTGTCAATCATCAGAGACACCAAACTTTCAGTGTGGAGTTTATACGCTGAGAGGTACATGGAGATGTTTCAGGGATGGCAAGACTCTGGTCTATCGCACATCAGGTGAGATACCAAGTGGAGCAAGAAAAATACAAAACTCTATGTTAAAATAAACTTTCACATAAATCCAGATACGTGTTCTATTCAGGTAACTGTATGCTTGCTTAGTATGAACCACGCATTGTGTGGCTGTCCTGTGTCATGTATGACTTTCCTGTGTGCCAGTCACCTGCTCTTCTGCACTGAGACTTAAAATGGATTTCCTTTCTCCTGGTGTCAAGCATCATGTTCAGGCTCGGTCGGCTCCAGGCTAAGTAATCACCTATTTAAATTAGTGACTTGGAGTGAGTTCGATGAGCATGTGGTGAGTCATTTGTACCAGGCTCCTTCTGTCAGCCAGGGGACCAGTGCCAGTGGAAGAAAACAGTATCCGAATTTTCCTTATTGGCATCTGTCTGATCCCAAAGGGCATGAATGCCCTGAAGGCTTAGTGCTTGCTCTGTTTCCTCAGGAAGGGTCAGAACTATGTCAAACCTTGGGAAGATCCCTAATGAAACTGCTGCAGCTTTGATGCCAGAACTGGAGATTAGTGTTACATCTGCTAAAAAGAGCCCATGTCGTATGCCACCAGACAAGAAAACATATGGTAGACTTTCCATGTAATTATTGAATCTATAGCATTTATTAATTTTAAGATACAAATTATTACCACTCAGTAGACTGACTTGAGTGCATCAGTCTAAATTTAGAAACTGTGCTCCGGCCTAGGAGGGAGATTCCTGCTTGCTTGACTTTTGGCTCTTCAGCTGACAGTGGTCATCGTTAATATTTCTTTCTGATATAAAATCTGTGGCTGTATGTTACTCCTGGGTGCTGCTGAACCTTTGAAAGGTAACAAAAGATGCCTACAAGGTGGAGGTATTTTGAGTTCAAGGAGAGAGAACCAGCATATTTTGAGAGCTGATTATGGGTTGGGACTATGTGTTTCACACGTAATTTTACTCTAGAAAACATCATGCGGAGGATGAAAGAAATAAATAATTTTGTTTGGGTGGTAAAATTGTTTAACTCAGAAAGTGCTGCACATGACAAAACATCTCAATTTTCCTTACAGATTTTAAAAATGTTATCTTATTTTATTTATTGTATCTAATATATATATATATATATATATATATATATATATATATATATATACACACACACACACGTACACTGTTGGTCTTTTCAGACATACCAGAAGAGGACATCAGGTCCGATTACAGATGGTTGTGAGCCATCACGTGGTTGCTGGAAATAGAACTCAGGACCTCTGGAAGGGCAGCTAGTGCTCTTACCACTGAGCCATCTCTTCAGGCCCCCTCCTCATAGATTCTGCCTGCAGTTACTTTTGTCTTTCAAGAATCTGAGAAAAATAAACTCACTAAGTTAACCTCTAATCGAAATACAGTTTGTAATATCTCATATAGCCATTTTTATTACCTTTGATTCATTTTTATTGCCTGTGAAATTGTGTCAGCACAATTTCTTCCCAACATTTTCAGGAGATTTTAATAGCACACTTATTTACTGAGGGATGCCCACCTAACACCACACACACTGTATATGGAATTTCATATCTAAAATATCCAGAATCTTAAGATTTAGAATTATCTCTCTATCAAAAGTGTTGTATGAGCAAAATTTGTATATTTGGAACATTTTAGAGATGGAAATTCAAGTGTTTCTAAGGTGGTCTAGTCAACAGTAATCTTAAGGATGCGTGTTGATCTGTCAGTTGTTTCTTAGAAACTTTTCCTCACAGATTCTGCTTATACTAAAGAATGTAAATACTCTCCACCCAAACCCTTGCTGTGCAACCTGCACATCTCCCCACCTTTTCAGAACTCATGAAGCCTGGAACTCCTGCTATCCTATTCATTTACAGAGGGTAATATCAAAAATGAGTTTGAAACATACTTAGAAAAGAAGAAACCATACTAAAATGATGCTATGTTCCAAAGAAATGTAAGGAATATATATTTGTATATACACAAATGCACATATACTAATATATATGTGTGTATATGTGTGAATATACTAATATATAGTATATATATATACATGCAATATATACGTATATATACTATATATATGCATATATACACACACACACACACACACACATATATATATATATACATATATATATACATATATATATATATATATATATATATATTCTTTTAAATGGGCTCATGAATTTCTTTTACATTGTTGTGTCAAACACCTTTCTTCTTTGGTGTATAAGAGTGTTAGTGTCCTTGTGTTAGATTTTGTGTATATTGACTTATTATGTGGCATCTGAATTAATTTTCCCTTGGGAAAGGGGTGTGAGGCATGAGCAGATGTCTTCATTGTAAAGCAAAGCACATGTTTGTCACATGATTGTAGATCCGTTTGCTTCTGTAACCATGATTTCGTCTCTCCCGCTCTCCAGATCATCTTCCGTAAAATTAGTGACGTGAAGAAGGAGGAAGAGGAGCGGCTGCGTCAGAAGAATGAGGTGACTCTGAGCATCCCCGTGGACCACCCAGTGAGGAAGCTCTTCCAGAAGTTCAAACAGCAGAAGGAGCTGAGGAACCAGGGCTCAGCTCAGAGTGACCCCGAGAGGAGCCAGCTTCAGGTAGAGAGCCGCCCTTTGCAGAACGGAGCTTCCATCACAGGTACCAGTGTGGTCACTGTGTCACAGATTACCCCCATTCAGACATCTCTGGCCTATGTGAAAACCAGTGAGTCTCTTAAGCAGAACAACCGCGATGCCATGGAACTGAAGCCCAATGGCGGCGCTGAACCCAAATGTCTCAAAGTCAACAGCCCCATCAGAATGAAAAACGGAAATGGGAAGGGGTGGCTGAGACTGAAGAACAACATGGGGGCTCATGAGGAGAAAAAGGAAGACTGGAACAATGTCACCAAAGCCGAGTCAATGGGGCTGTTGTCCGAGGACCCCAAGGGCAGTGACTCAGAGAACAGTGTGACCAAGAACCCCTTAAGGAAAACGGATTCTTGTGACAGTGGGATTACAAAAAGTGACCTTCGTTTAGATAAAGCTGGCGAGGCCCGAAGTCCTCTAGAACACAGTCCCAGCCAGGCTGATGCCAAGCACCCGTTCTACCCTATCCCGGAGCAGGCCTTACAGACCACACTGCAGGAGGTGAAGCATGAGCTCAAAGACGACATCCAGCTGCTGAGCTGCAGAATGACTGCCCTGGAAAAGCAGGTGGCAGAGATTTTAAAGCTACTCTCAGAGAAAAGTGTACCCCAGACATCTTCTCCAAAACCCCAAATTCCACTCCAAGTACCTCCCCAAATACCATGTCAGGATATTTTTAGTGTCTCAAGGCCTGAGTCACCTGAATCTGACAAAGAGGAAATCAACTTTTAATATATATATATACATATATATTTGTTAATATATTTAAAACAGTATATACATCTATATACATAAGTATGTATATATAGTATATACATATATATTTTCACTTGCTTTCAATATGATGAACACAATATGGATTTTGATATGTATATACTGCATGTCCAGCTGGATTCTGGCCTGCCAAAGACAATTATTCAAAACATAGATATTGCTTGTACATTATGCAGTTGACTGCATGCACACTTTACATTTATTTATAATCTCTATTCTGTAATAAAAAAGTATGAATTTTGTTAACTAAGGCAATGTAATCTTTGAAGAATCAGGGTCCAACCTGCCAATGTTGCCATGACAAACTTGATCTCAGGCTGAGTATACCATACCGAGCTGTCATTTCTTCACTATTCTGTTTAGTTAAAATTATAAATTAACGTCAAGGGAGGGTTCAGCTTTCTAAAGCTGTCAGGCCACTTTCCAGTCTCATGCCATAGGGTACTTTTCTGTAACTTAGTGTTAGGTTCCTTTTCTCTACAGGCAATGTTTGCTCCATCGAAATGACTGTTTCGTTGCCTACATCTGATGCCACTGTCGAATATTGAGAACTTATTGCTATGGGTTTTGTGCATGAACTGCATTTCCACTCAATGATACCTCTCCTTTTTAGCATTGTATTTGATAGTAATCATTAGCTCTTATGTAAAGAATTCCCTGCTCCCTCCGTCTTGGAGAATAATTGTCATCGTGGGAGCTGACTTGATCAACACCATAAATACTCAATTGTTAATATAGTGTATATTATTATAGAAACACTGCACCACAGGGTATAAGGGCCTCTTAACAATATGTTAGATATGGTGATTGTCCAAAGGCGATGAATGTTCTACATTTATATTTCCAAAGCCCGTTCAAAGGGGGGATGTTGAAAGGCTCTTAGTAAAGAAACATATCAAAATTTTAACTGTTATTGATATATAATTTTTAAAAGAACATGAGCAATTAGACATGTTTTAATTGCACATCTGTGACTCAGAAAGGATGAAATCTGGGCACAGAAATGACGACACATGAGTTTTATTGCTTGTAGAGGTAACACATGAAATGAGGTTAACTTACAAAATAACCAACCTAGAAGGGAATGTTAAAGTTGCTTTAGTAAGATAACTGCTTTTCTGACTTTATTCTGGGTACAGTTTCCCTGAGCTCTTTTGCACACAGATGCAATGCTGGCCTTCTGTTAAGCTAATACAGTAGACTACCGCTCAGGCAGGTCCACTTACAAAAGGCTTAGGAGACTAAATGTCATAGTCTTTCGGGTGTTAATTCCTCTTCTGAGAAAGTGCCTATTATTGACCAAAAGAGAAGTCACAAATATTGTGTTGTCTGTATCTAGGCCCTTGGATGGCAAACTCTCAGATTGAAATGCATACCCCCTTTTGAGAATCCGTGGAAGCATTTTCTTAAGATTCCAGCATGTTTTCTGGAGTTCTTCCTGTGGGTGTGGTTTTCAGTTGGTGAAGGCATAAAATTTAGTATCGATAATAAGAAGCTAGCATTTGCATTACCCTGAAAATGTATGTCCATCACTTGTGTACTGGTAAACTACTAATATATATATATGCACTATATTTGCATATATACATACAGAGATGAATATACAAAAGATGGTGACAAAATCAAAGAAAATATTTTGCTCTTTCATACAATTTTATGTGATTTTCTATATCCTAGTCACTCTAAAATTATAAAAAGAAGAGTTATCACAATTAGTCTGGAAAAGTACAGAACAATACTGCTTTTTACATTCTTCATAGTTTCCAAAGATGGGCCCCTTTGTTCTAGGACTCTTGGGCCGTGTATTCGGCCATTGTGGCTTACAGTTGCTTTCCTTTCTATTACTAAAAGTGAACATCTCCAGGGTCGTGGATCTCCTTGCTCTGCTAAGACACCTGCCTACCACAGGCAGAAGGAAATGAAATAACTACAGAATGAGCCTTAGAATCCAGGTTTGAGGGTTCCCTTGTTTAGCTTTTGTATTATGGAAGATATCTTGACCTTGGCTTCTGAGATGTATTGGGTTTCTTATTTGTCAGAGTCAAGTAGAGCAGATACCTTTAAAGCTGAATGATGATTTTTAAAAAAATGCAGAAATCCCTGTTCTGACTTCAGCTACATTCAAAACTAACAGTTGGTGTAAAGCCTTAAGAGGGTCAGTGAAACAGAAACTCGTTTGAAGTGTGACTTATGCCCTTTCCTGTTAGGTTTACAATCCTTTGCCGGGATGTGACAATGATCCAGACAGTTTTAGCTAACAACCTACAACATCAGCCATAATGAGATTTCTATCTGAACACATGTTCCCATAGGTGGGGAAGAAACATAATGAGTTCGAACTGTGCCGGGCTCTCAATAGGAAGCCAAAGTACCAATTGTTTACTTTTGGGTGCAGTTCCCACAATGCTTTCTTCCAGACCCCTGTCCTCTGCGTGCATGACGCCACGTGGTGCTGAATGCACTCTGCACATATTCAGCCAACATTGTAAATAGTCTTAGGTTTCCAGGTTTTAAAACGCTTAACAGTAGAATTTAGTCTGATTTTAATAAAGGGTAAATACTTGCTTGCACACATGTGATAATGATGCAATCACATTTGTGTGGCCTCAACCAACACACAGACAGGGCAGGCTCTTTGGGGGACCAGATGACTGCATGTTTTCTTCCTACACTGGTGCTCTTGGTGCATCCAGAACATTGTTTTTACTATTATACTTCTGAACAATATACTAATAGCACTCAATGGATATGTATTTGAAATGCAAGCGTTTTGCAAAGCAACCTATACATCTTTAATTCTCGTATAATAGTATGAATATGTAAGATCAGACACTGTATTCCGGACAGGCAGTTGTGACATGATAGCAGAAGTCGAATACAAACGGAATTGTGATCTTTCAGTCAAAGCAGGAAGGTTAGCTGACTTGAGTCTGGATAACTTGTAGACAGAAGAGCTTACAATAAAAGACGAACAGAAACCCCAAGTTAGAAAACGATGTCAAAGTTCTCAATGTCTCCGTTTCACATGAATGACCTTAAGATCGTTCAGGAGTAGTGGTTGAATTCATACCCAAACTTTATTGTTTAAAGGAAACTTTCTATTACACCTCTCATTGCCTACAAGACTACAGAAGCTCTAAATATTAGAAACAATTCCCTACGACTTCACATAGGTCACAGGACAGAGAACACAAGAATGTGAGGTTCTGAATAGTTTCTAGAACAAATGTCTGTGCAATGCTATGCAGTACTTTAATGGAAATATTAATTAACACAGCAAACCAAAGTGTCATTTTAAAAATTAACTCAATAGAACTCCAATTACAAGTATTACAGAATTTAAGGAAACATTGTTCCCTGTGAGACCCAGGAAACGTTTGGAAACTGTTTTTCAAGTTAATCTTCAAAGAAGTGACTGGGATTGTGTAGCAGCTGGTCCTTGTGAAATTGCCCTTTTTCCATTTTTTTTTTTATTATAAATTAAGTAATACTACCCTCCCCTTCCCTTTCGTTCCTCCAAACCCACCCATATTCCCCTCCTTGCTTCCCTTCAGATTCACGGCTTCTTTTTTTCCCCCAGCAATTGTTATTGGTGAATTTTGTTACCTTATATAATTGTCTTTTTTAAGCTATTTTTTCTGAGTCTTTTTATTTTCTCCTAAAGTTTCATGTAGACAATGAGAAAATGTCTTGAGCCACCACATACAGATACCATCAAAATGAGTACCTTCCTAGGTGAATGATGTCCTTCAGTATCCTCAGTAGACATATGAGTATTGTTCCTGGAATTCTGTTGGAAAGGGAGAGAAGAAAGTATGTTTAGATTTCACACATCTTCTGATGAGTATTGAATACTGTTTCAGATTCTGATTCCAGCTCTGTCAATCTTGCAGGATTTGGGCAGTCAGCTGTCTTTAGTGTGTTTCTGTTATCCAAACAACAAGTACCAAAACAAAGACCTAAATTACTCCCATCTTACACCAAGCTGCTGATAGGTCGAAGGAAAGTAAACCACATTAGTTGCTTGAAAGGCACTAAAACCTGCTCATGTTATATGTCCTTGGTGGCCGTGATTTGATTGAGAAATTGATGGCAGTTATTGTTGGTACTTCAAGGAAGCAGTTCAGGCCATATAAACATTTGATTCTGAAGATAAGGTTCATTCTGTTAATGTTTTCTTATTCTGCAAAGAAGCCTTTGTCCTCAGGGCCCCACACAAAGTCTTATTGTTCTATTTGCTGGGATGATTTGAGGCAGGAAAATAAGCAGAGCAGTAAACACAAAGGGAACATTGTTTTTGCACCAGAAATAACACTTATGTTTAGATCTCTCACTGGATTTTGCTAGGATTCTTAGCAAACTGCAATTTAAAAATGTGTTTCCAACTAAGGATTTACTAAGAATATTTTGAAAGTGCACATAGTTGCAAGCATAGGAAAAAAATGATTAGCTTTAAATGTTTTAAAAGTTTAACACTTAGAGTCCCAGGTGGCTAACTAATGCTCCATTATCGATTCTGACCTTTTACTATTACTGTAATTCTCTATTTATTTGCTAAGCAATTAGTAATATATATCTTTTCATCCACTTTATTAGGCTTGTGGCATTACAATTAACAGTTGCTTTACATGCAAATAAATATTTTCAATCAATTTGCTCTGAGTGGAAACTTTTGCTTACAGCCTGAATGCTTTATCAGCTTCCATCAAAAAAGTTATGATTATGACATGACAGCCATTACATTTTAGAGTTGATAAAGATTGCTTTAACATTATAGAAAATATTCTTTTTCTCCTGGACTAGAAAAACAAAGCAAAAACAAATGTTCCTCACGGTCACACAATCAATACAAAAATGTAGATTTAGGTATTAAATCAGTTACTAATGCCAGGCCACGTGCATGTGTGAGTGTCCAGGTTGGGATGTACATAGCCATGTGCATATATACACACAGAGGTGCAGATTTTACATATCTATGTACGTAGAAACACACAAAGGGGAGCACAGTTTAGATGTGGGCAGCTGTTTAGATGTTTGTAGATTTTTATCATGGTCATTGGCAATGCTGATAGGTACATTCTAGTCAACACCAGTGAGTGTACACACATTTAAAAATATGGTCCTTTGCTCTGCTTTTGTGTAATGACAGACTTATGTTTACATATTTATTTTGTCTATAAATATATATGCAGCCTTCTCAGTGAGATGATTAAGTCTAAATTTGCTACCAACTGCAAAAAATAAAAAAGTTCCTGCAGAACCACAATAACAAGACCTTTTGAGCAGAAGGAAAATCTTTGCCCCTTTTCTGTAGTTATAATGTAGTTTTCTGACTGGCACATCCTCCAGAAAAGTAAGAGGACAAAAATGTATGTGCATTCCAAATAGTAAAGGGTTTTTGAACATTTAGATAATATAAATTATTAAACTTAGCCCAACTGTAGAAACTGGACAAGAAACAGTCAGTTGCCTGTGTCTTGCATAGATTCTTCCTTAGTATTTTTCTTTTTAGGCAAAGGAAGTCATGCATAAGCTGGTTCAAGTCCTCATAAACTGTGGAAATGCAGTTTGAACAGTGATGTTCCAGTCACCTTTCCTCAATGAGCTGCGTGTCCTTGATCTCCATATCTCTATATTGTTAAGTTTAGATCTTCTGTAAAGTATACTTCTCAAATTTTACTCAATTTGACATATTTATCATTCATAAGTTTAATATCAACTAGAAGCTGCAGGTTTTTTTTAGCTACCATTCACGCCCACCCCCATCCCATGCTAAAACATTAACTTTCCCCACATTTATAGATTCTTTTTTCTCCTGGACTTGACTTTTCTCTTTAAGACGATTTCTAGAGTGAGACACTTAGATGCTCAGTCAATTGACATTTAATATTAAGATAAAACACTTTCTCTAAGTTTTAAATCTTTTACATAACAAATTGGTTAATTGAATAGTGATACCTAATTGTATTCAATGCATCAATGTGTTAAGCAGTGCCCGTGTAAATTATGATTAATAGCTTGAATTTTCAAAGTATTTTGTACTCCATAGATGCTTCTCAGCCATCTGAGAAGTAGTAACCAAAGGTCTTGAAAAAAGATGGAGTTCTCCCAACACTATTATTTCATCTTCTCTCAAAAACACTCAGAAACACACACACACACACACACACACACACACACACACACACACACACAGACACACACAGACACACACACAGACACACACACAGAGCCTCTCCTTGAATAAGTCAGCTAAAAATTTTAAATTATCTTTAGAAACACTTAAAATCGGTTAAACTCAATAATAAAGTTTGGGGATATTTGTGGAATTTAGGGGGGTAGCGAAAGAATTGGTTATTCTGTACTTCTTTACATGGCAGTAGAAGCTGTGCTTTGTTTTGGATTCTCATTAAAATTCCAAGTCCAATTCAGTAGGGAAGAGATACATGGATCAGAAATTTTTAAATAACTACCACATGTCTCAGGACATATCCTGAGATACAGTCTGTACTCTCACTTAAGATTTTCTGTCTTTTGCTTTTAGTACAAGGTTAGTGTATTTGCATGCTTTGTGTGGGTCAGGACCATTGAGGATTTGAACAATGAATGGATAAGTTAAATCTGTGCTTCATCCCTCTTTGATATAAAGTAAGTGAATGATAATCAGTCACTGAGCACACAGTGTACTGAGCGATGTATTTAAAGAGTCAAACTTGATTCTGCAGCACTCCTATGAAGGAGTAAATTAAGGAATTTAAATAGGATTGCTGTAGCCAATTAATACCCAATAAATCAGTAAAGCTGAGACTCTAACACAGGCAGTTGGAAATTAGAGAGGAAACCATCTTCCTAGGGTTGTAAGAACAGGCTCTTCCAGCATGAATTACAAATTTTTCTGGACATGTACAGTCAACAGTTCCCCAAATCAAAATAATTAAAAAAGAAATGTACCCTGGAATGTAAATGCTCTTCGTGTGACCAGAGAAAATGGCAGAGATTGTTATCATAACTGTTGTGCCATGAGCCAACAATTAAATTTCCCTTCACTTCTCCCAACAGTTGAGAAGCAACAATGGGGGTAAACTGAGAAGTGTAGTCCTAAGAGACAAACAAAACTCATCACAGACATGTATAGTTAATAGTCTTCAGGATGAATTATCACCTAGGAGGTAAATTAAAGAAAGTGGTACTTGTTCAAGATTTTTTTTTAGTTTACTTTTATTTCTAATAGTGGAATTTGAGTGAGACTCCAGAAGGCTTTATTTTTTTAAAGTGGGTGAGGGATGCTTATTGGATTTTAAAATCTTTTTAGTGATTTTTATTGATGGCCATTTCTTGCCAAACCACTATTAAAATGCAACTTCCAAAAAAGCTATTTCTACTTAGAATGGAGCCTTGTGTTCTTATTCCCAATATTAATGCACTTCTCTCTCTCTCTCTCTCTCTCTCTCTCTCTCTCTATATATATATATATATATATATATATATATATATATATATATATAT
>JANHMN010000022.1:4341462-4352996 GCA_030674055.1 Rhabdomys pumilio | reverse complement strand
TATATATATATATATATATATATATATATATATATATATATATATATGCTTTAAAGACAGTAAATAATTTCTCTAATGAAAAGAGTTAATGTTTAAAATGTGATTGATTTTTTTCTATCTTTTGAGTTTGAATGAAGTGTCTTGAGGAAGCAAAACACAAGACACCTTGCAGTCTGAGAGTCTCAGTCCAAGCTACCTGGTGAGGGCCAGGAAGCAGAGGGCAAGGTGAATAGCACAAGGCTTTCTATCTCACTGGGAGGAGCCCCGGGCCCTTTCTGGTTAGGTCATTTTTGTCCTTGGCATTTTCACGTGAATGAGGTGCTAGATGCTCATTATTCACCTGTGCTAATTGTGGCATTTAGTCAAAGAACACTGCCAAAAAGCTGCAGGGTGTGAGGGAAAGGATGTACTTATCTCTTGGCTGACTCCTACTTGTGTGATATCTTCTTAACAGTTTTTGTTTGGCTAATATCAAAATTCTATTGTCACAACCATGGTTTTGATTTTAATGAAACATTATGTTTGGAAACATGTCAATGATTTGGGGCTTTTAACATGAGAGGATGCTTTTGTACCTATGTTCAAGTTCTTGGCTTATTCCACAAATCCAGGTCTCTACTTGGGTAGTTGGCTTGCATCTTGATTAGATAGTTTCCAAAGGACTGGTGTTTATGCGTGAATCACTGGCTGATAAAGAACCAGCATAGACAAGGCAAAAAAAAAAATCAACTCAGTGCCTGAATAAACCAGACTGAGTATTTACACTTAATAATTGATGCAAATAGTATATCGTTATTATCAGCGAAATAGTCTTTGAAATGTAATATTGAGTCACCTCTTTCCATGGTGAGATGTTTCACTGAGTAAAGGAAACCGATCATTGTCAAAAGCTGCATAAAGATCTGAGTTGGTCCCAGACTTTCCCAACCAAATTGATGAAAATATTCCTGAAAATAGCACAGTTGACCAAGTAGAAAGATGAGCTATTCAGTGAACTATGCAAATCAGAAAAATGATCCTTTGATAGTTCTGTGTCAGAGTTTGATGGAACTGATTCTTTTATTGTATGTCACAAGTATGTACTGTTAAAGAAAATCTAAATGTACTCTATTTAAAATCAAGTATTTAATGTATTTCATTTCAGGCAAGGACTGCTTTTTTGACCCCTGAGGGAATGTTTCATGCCATGTCCATAAGAAACATTATGATGTTAAGTTGGCTCCCTTTTTATAGTGGATTCATTGGCATCCTCTCTGAACAACTGCCTTCCATGCTAAAGCTAGTCACAGTTAGCGAAAGGGAAAACACACACACACACTTCACCTAAGAAACCGACTCAACCCATCACTGTCATAGTGCATATAGATGTCTCTCCCTAGTGACAGGGTTAGGGTAAGTGGGACATTAGGTTAGAATCATTTTAATCTCAATTCTATAGGTTGTGATAAACATTCAGTTACAGCTAACAGTTGTTTCCTGTTGTTTATTGAGATAACAGTGACTTCAAGAAATGCTTGGTACTCTGACAACATTAATGAATTATGCGTATCTATGATATAATGATAATTCTATATTTCTTTTAACTCTATGTGTTACTGGCTTTGTGTATACCAGTGATACCATTTTGTACCCTACAATGTAAACTCCTGACTGATGTTGGTACAGGGATTTTTTTCCAAGTTCTCAAATGTTTCTGCTACTGTAACCATATTTGTGGATATTAAAAATGCTTCCTAAGGTTTAATTCACTGGGAATATTTGGTTTATGCATTGACTAAGGAAAAGGGTCAAGAATTCATGGAAGATATTTTTAATACCAATATGCTAAGCAGTACTTGTCTATAGTTTTCAAAATTTGGTTCACACTAGGCTGATCATGCTTTTCTACTTAAATCAAGACACTGCAGTGTGTAATATAGAGATTTTGTATGTACTATCGATTTATCACTCAACTGCTAAGAACTTATGTGTAAACACCTAAAATTGGAGACTTCAGGGTCAATTCGAAAACCTTGTGATCAAAATTCAATTGCAGTTGGAAAGTTTGTCACAATTTTCAGTTTATTGGAAATTTGTTCTAAAGAAATAGTTGTTTCCAAAAGCGAATTGGCAGGTGGAAGTTTCTAACCCAAAATAATCCTGGGTTTTAGCACAATAAACTGTATTTCATCAGGGAGGATTAACTTTGCTTTTTTTTTCACACTTTATTTAAATGTGGATATTTTTTCATGATACAAAATAAAATGTGCATTTTATGAAACTTATTTGAATTAGTGAGTCTTTTTTTTTGGAATTTTGAAATTGGTTGCATATATAAAAAGATTTCTATTGCAAAACCACAAGAGAATAAGTTTAGGGCTCTGTCTTGATGCTTTCCATTGCTGTGATAAACACCATGACCAGGCAACTTGGGGATTAAATTGTTGCCTTCATCTTGAACTTCCAGGTAGCCATTCACCACCGAAGGAAGCTGAGCAATGACTCAGGGTAGGAACCTGGATGCAGGACCTGGAGGAGAAGCCATGGAGAAGTGACACTTACAGGCTTGCTCCATATGACTGGCTTTGCTGCTTATGTCTTCCAGGACTGACTTCTCATTGGTGGCCCCACACATAGTGAGCTGGACCCTCTCCCATCAATCATTAATCTAGAAAATGTCTTCATCAGATTGGCCTGTAGGCAAGTCTGTGGAAAATTTTCTCATCTGATGTTCCCATTTCCACAATTATCCTAGCTTGTGTCAAACTGAAAAAACTAACAACACAAGAGGCCTTTTGATATTAACTTTACTAAAGTCATTTTAAATTTGAATACCAGGCATGGTATAAGTAATAAGATTCATATTTGAAGTTATGTTAAGCTCTAGTAGTAAATTTCTATGAGTTATCACTGTACTATAAATGACAGCTAATCATCTGGTTTAAATAAAATTTGATATTTTTAATTTTTAAAATAAAATTTACTTTATTTTAATATTTCTTAGTCCTATCAGATATTAGAAATTCTTCTAATAATACGAGATTGGGGAATTATTTCAAAACATACATAGAATGACATGGTGCTTTCTTTTTTGCATAAATAAAGTTTTTTTTTCTCTAATCCCTACTAAAACCAAGGGCAAAATGATAGATGAAGAATATCCTATACAAACTCGATAATATATGAAGTGTCACATGAGAACAATGTTCTGGTTTTTAATTTAGGAAAGCAGAGTTTCTGGTGCAGTCTCTTGAAATTAGCTACTTAGTTTCAAAGGTGGCACCTGAAGGAAGAGCTGGGGGAGTTCTTTTCTTAAGTCCCACTAATCGAAGAATCAAGGCTGTGATCGCAGGTACCATATCCTCGAAGAAGAGTGTGTGGAACACACTGCACAAATGAGCAGACAAAGCTCCCTTCACCTTTGTCCCCATTTCTTTACGACATCCCCCAAGGATAGCATTAAAACAACTAGAGTGGTTTAGAACGATACCCGTGTAGAGCAGTAAAGTGCTCAACCCTCGTTAGAGGAGCTGCTGTTTTGCAGTCGATGGACAGTGACATGGAGACCCACCACTGGTCAGTGTTGCCGAGAGCAAGCAACTATGGAGTACCTGGCTCTAAGAGGGATGCTTACATTACATCCCTCCCCTCAAAGTTCAGGGACATCTAAGTGGAAGAGGAGGAAGGTAGATTGTAAGAAACAAAAGGTGGTAGAAGACTTTGGGAAAATAGTGTTTTCTAGACCCAACAGGGCAGATACACATACATACTCACAGTAATTGCGATCTTATGATTTGTAGGAGTTCAAGGCAGACAAAATCCCAGCAGGAAGGAACCCCATAGCTGAGGAGCTATTGACATGTGAAGAAGTTTCCACGTTCTCCATCTTTAAATTCTTGCCCCAAATTTTATAACCAGACAAAGAAGGAAGGCAGTGACTCTGAGCAGGAGTTCTCTCCCTACTGACTTTACCTGCTTGTACCCTCCTCTTCCCTGTAGTCTCCTATTGTGCTACCAGCAGGTCAAGAAGAAGAGGCACTCTGCAGGTAACCCTCTAGTTTCAGGTAGTTTTGGGTCCCCTGCCTGGCTGGAGAAAAAAAAAAGACCGAGTAAGGGAAAGTGACCAACAATTACAATCGCCAGAAAATCCCCAACAAAGAAGAGACATGGGAGGTAGGAGTTGGGGAGCACTGGCGGACCTGTCAGAGGTCTCTTTGTTTGCAGGAGTGTGCTTCACTCCTTGAGTAGCCTAAAGTAGGCTGGGGACAGATCAAATGAGATAATAGAGTAAAAGTACGTTAAAGGATAGAGTGGGCTATGCTGAGCTTCCATTGATTTTCCTAGCAGGCAAGAGTAGATTTCAGGCTTAGTTGAGGAGGAGTCATAAATATTAATAACCTGCGCTGACACCCAGCTCCAAATAAAGCTTCAAGTTCTCTCTTCCTGTATGTCTAGAGAAAACTGGGCAAGTTCAAATTTTCTTAGAAACAATCAACACCACACACACACACACACACACACACACACACACACACACAAGCACATACGCACGTGCACACACACACCCTTCTTCTTATACTTCAGGATATGCATAAAATTTATTAATACACCAGCTACTTAAAAGATAGCCCAGATTTTGTTAATCTAAAAATGAAATTGATATTGTTCAGAGAGTGGTATTATTTGACATTTTCATTCCCAGAGTTGCAATATTTTATGAGATTCCTGACTCATAGACTAAGATTTGGGTGTTTATAGTATGTGCTAATTTAAAATTCATAACTATAAAATAAAAACCCAAGCTCAAGCTGAAGAATGTGTATGTATGAGAGAGGGAAAGAAGGAGGGAGAGAGAAAGGGGAGATTTAATCAAATTATATAAGCATGCTCTAGAATATAAAGCTGATATTAAGTTTGACACTCCATCTTCATTGGAACTACCTACCTCTCTTCCATGTCTGGCAGATGTCTGTCACTTCTACAGGATTTCATCTTTTGTGCTTTCATTGTTGTTTTTATTGTTCTGTTGAACCAATGTTGTATAGAGTTGAGATTGTCACTATTTTGTGTATGCTATGCTATGCTATGTATGTATGTATGTATGTATGTATGTATGTATGTATGAATGAATGGGTGGATGAATGGGTAGATGAATAGATAGATAATTGGATGGATGAGTGATTGGATGGATAGATGAATGGATGGGTAGATGAATGGATAGATAGATATTGGATGGGTAGATGAACAGATGGATTTATAGATGGATAGATAGATGGATGAATATTGAATGGACAGATAAGTGGGTGGCTGGCTGGATAGATGGATAGATGGATGAATGGATGGAGGGGGAGGAGTAGATGGAAGTACAGATGGGGGGCTGGCTGGGTAGATGGAAGGATGGATGAATAGATGAATGGGTGGATGAATATATAGATGGACAGATGGGTTGGCTGGCTGGCTGGCTGGCTGGCTGGCTGGATAGATGGCTAGCTGGTTGGATAGACAGATGGATGAGTGGTATGCTGTCAATCTAGACAGATAAATGGATGAATGATTAGTTGAATGTGTGGTTAAGTGGATGAGTGGAGTGAAAAGTAGAGCAGTCAGATGAGTTTTCTCTACTTTTGCATGTAATTCTCCCATCAACTCCATTGGAGAAACAAAGCTTTAGGCTTTGGGTGATAAATATTTTTTTTTTTTTACTCTTACCTAGATTGAAACTGTCAGAAAGTTTTCAAAATCAGATCTCTGACTCTGGGTCAACCTTTTTGCTTTTTATATATTTGCTATTTTAATATTCGAAATGATTCTCAGATCTAGACAAAACCTAGCTATTGTATCAGCAGTCATAGAAATAAAATAAGTGTTAAAACTATTTTCAGGAGATCTTTGGTAATTGAGGACATCTCCAGAAAACTATATAATTATAGAATTTCAGGGTTTTGCAACTTTCTGCTAAAGTTACCAAAGCAGAAAAAATTGCTAAGATAAACCCTAGTGTGTGGCCTGCCTTTTTATAGAGAGGGACAATTTCAGTTTCCAGTATTACCTCTTTCACTTTTCTTCTTCATGATGTCTGTGTGGAGAAACCTCACAGAAGCATCAAGTTTAGGGCCAGCCTCTTAGCTGCTGTAGCTCTGAGCTTAAAAGAATGGATTGTGTCTTCCTCTTTCACAGTACCCTGCAGTGTTTAGAAGTTTAATTCCAGTTGCCAGAATTAAAAGTTTTAAAGGAAGACTTTAATTTGCAAAGCATTCACACAACTAAGTCGCTGAAGAAGGAGCAGATTCTCCATCTTCTCTTGTATTCAAGATGAGTAAGGTCCCATAAATCACAACTGTCTGAGAATATGCATCACAATGCCTTTCACCCTATGTTCTGCCTTGATAACTTGGTACTGCACAGGAACTCCAGAGGAAATATAGGCTCTGTTGTTCTTAATAGATAGATGTGTTCATCTGCTCCACTCTTCAGAGGAAAGTACTTTCTGTCTGCCAATTTTCTTACTAGTTGCTCCAGGCCTCAGCCCAATGAGCTTCTACACCTTTGCTGTCCTCATGCTTACTCAAGCCAATTACATCCTTTCTCGAAACTCCCTCCTCCCTACCTCCCAAATGCCTCGATCCCTTTCTCAGTACAACCCTAATGTAGGCTTCCATGCTCTGTGAGGTCCTCCATTCTCCAGGCTACGAGTACACATGACCAAGAGACCACTGTTGACTTCATCTGTCCAGCATTATATTTGAGGTTTGGCTATTTTGTCAAAACCTCATCTGTGACACGACTATCAAGTCATTAGAATACAATGTTAATTCACTTTGCTCAAGGATTGTAATGTATATAAGCTAATAATGGTCACCAAACTTACTGAATACATGCCTCTTTACTTTTACAGACTGCACAGTGACTTTAATATATATATATATACATACACACAAACACACACACATATGTATGCACATGCTATGCAAATGCATACACATGCAATATATACACACATATATATACAGATAAATATAAGTACATAAATACACATTAAGATCTGACATTAAGTAAAGTAATAAATACTGGGTATACATTTTAGATTCTAGTTTTCAGTATGTTGTCTTAATTTTTTAACAGACGAGGTTTGGTCAGCTCAGGTGAGTATCAGGCATGTAGTAAAACTTAGACTCTTCTCCAGTTCAATGCTTCCACCGTTCACTCTACTTCACATTGAAGTTTGTTATGACGTAATGTGGCCTTTTCTTTCTTGCAAATGTTTTTTCTAAGGTTTTCCCTTGGAATGTCTTGTGTTATTCAACAGGCATATAGTTCTCTGAACCACCCAACAGTGAAGACCATTGTAGTTCTTCAAACGCTACACACTCTTTTGGTTACTTCAAAGAGTTTAAATTTGTCACATGTATTCATAGTTTTATTTTATTTTATTTTATTTTATTTTATTTTATTTTATTTTATTTTATTTTTGCTCCTAGGAGATATTTGGCATTTTCTTGAAGCGTTTTCTTTGTTTACAGTGGGACAGGAATACTACTGGCATCTACTAGGAGCCACTGAATATCCCGCAGTATGTAGGACAGTCTTAACCCCAATGAATATTTAGCCTTGTGTTTCCAAAGGGCTGACACTGAGAACTTTAGTTTAGATCACATATAGGCTACTCACTCTTTTCAAAAGATACAAACTGTGGCGTGGTGAGTGATTTACCCATGATGGAGTCAGAGGCTGACTTACTCTGAAGACAGAGCCTGAGAGAGTTTCTGCAAACAGTTCTAAACATCAGCAGGTGGGACAACAGCACAGCAGAGTCAAAGTGCCCTGCGTTTTCAGCTCATGGATGACGTGCATACCCACAGCCATGGTCTTGACTATGAGCAGAGCATACCTACAGTCAGTTCTGAAGCAATAGCCTGACTGGGATGCTACAGCCTCCAGCCCAGTGGGAGCCCTCACAGAACGCTCTTACAGTCCACATTAATAGTCATGTTTCCATCCTTTCATCGGCTTCTTTCACGTGAAAAAAAAAATGGACGGGTGAACTTTTATTTTGGGAAGATTATTTTTTTAAGCCGTAACATGACTCACGCATTTCTCATGTTGTAAATGTTAGCACCCAATGCACAATAGCAAAAAACATAAGGGATCTAATAAATGTCATCAAAAATGCTTCCAATGGATTAATTATTATTTTAAAAGTGGGATTCCATGGTCTAATTATGCCAAGAGCCTGCCCAGCCCGCCCCTATGTTCCTTCTTACGTGTACACAGCTCCGAGCGATGACCTAAAAGCCATTGAGCTGATGATGTGCACTGCAGGCAGTGATGGCCCATGCAGGTCAGTGCACAGAGGCATGGCTAATCCTGCTCATGTTTGTTTCTTTCTATCCCTGCTGCCGGAAGGTGATGGCCCAAACCTAATTACACAAGCATGCATCTTCTCACAGCACTGAAAAAAAGAAAGAAAAAAAACCAAACAAATCAAACCAAACCAAACCAAACCAAACCAAACCAAACCAATCCAAACCAAACCAACAACAAACAAAACAAAACGAAACAACTCACAAGGCAGTAAGACCCACCAAAGAATTCCCTCTCTCATTTCTTCATGAAGAAGGTGACCCCAGGAATCCACCTCCCTTAGTACTGACAGTGATTGACAGCTCATTTACAAATGAGTTTGCAGCATCAGCATCAAAGCCAGGTGCACAAATCTACTAGAGATACTTTCATTGCAAAGGCTTTATTACCTTTTAACAAATGATTCTCAAGAGGTGACTTTTAAATAGTATAAGTTGTTTCACTATGATTAGAGAATTCCGTGCTTTTCAGTGAATGTATATCAGATACAACTATCCTAATTCTGTTCTAGAACAATTCAGTAAATATGAAATGAGTTTTCACATCAATCTATAGTCAATTTTCATATCCATACTTGAGATATTATTGATTTGCTTTCTGTCTCTTTGAATTTATACTTACTAAAATATTTTCCTTAAATACACTAACACAGTTGTCATTGCTGTGGTTAATAGTATTCTGGGGGTTAGCCACAGCCCATTTATTGCCACTAAATATCTACTAGATATTTCATTCATTTGATTCACAAATAAAAGACAGAGAGACCTTTAGATTTATAAGTTTTAAAGCACAGCTGGCTAGATACCAACTCTATGCTATTTTGTCTACTTCCTAATGCTGATCCCCAAGGTATCAAGGTATCACTTGCCATGCTCTTCCTGGGCTGCTCTTGCTCCATCAGGCCAGCCCTCATGACATGTGCTCAAGATTCACCTACCCCATGGTGACCTCCTTGCTTTTTCTTCTTCTCAGGCTTTCTCCTGTGGTCCCTACCTGAGACCCCCAAGTCCAGGGACTGAAGCTCTGCCTACTTCTCTTCTGCTCAGCTACAGGCTGTAGGCATCTTTGTTAATCAATCAGAGATAACTTAGGGGACAGGATTTACATAACTAAAGCTAGAGTATGTGAGGACCTCCTTGTCCTTGTGTGTAGCAAGCACAACCAGATCTTGGGGACCAGTATTTAACATCTGAATACATATCAACACCAGACCAACCCACTACAGGGGATGGTAGCATGTGCTTTAATCTCAGCACTAAGGACGCAGAATCAGGGGGATCTTTGTGAGTTCAAGATCAATCCAGTCTGCATAGCAAGTTCCTGGTCACAGGATAACACAGTAAGACTCCATATTTTAATAAAGTAAGTAGAATAACATAACCAACACAGAAGTATTTGTATAATACTTAAAATATTAAATCACTTAAACTATTTTTGAGACTAAATCATGTTGTTGGATACAAGCATAGTTCAATTGGACCACTGTGTGATTTTCTAATATACTTTTTTTCTCCAGTTGACACACATTGTTATCGATCCAGGATTCGTTTAGGGAGGTTATGCATAGTGCTTTTCTGAACATTTGTGTGGACATATGTTTTCATCTGTTCCTGGTAGAGAGATAGAAATGGAACCATCATGGGGCCTTTGGTAGTGTGCACTTTATTACAAGAAAACCAAATTGTTTCAAAGTGACTTTGCATTTTACATTTGTACTGGCAACATGCAGTGGAGTGAGTTTCCCCACATTCTTAAAAACACCTAACATTACCAGTATTTTGTATTGTTATACATTCCAGTGGCACTAAAATAGTATCTTGTTGCTTAGAAGTATTTTCCTAGTGACTAATGATCTTAGAAATCATTAATATCCCCATTCCATGTCTTCTTTGGGGAACTTTGTAATCGTATACAATTCACTAAGAAAATAGTAAACCTCTTGTTCTCTCTTGTCTTCACCTATTTTTTTGGCTCTTGTCTTGACAATTAATTGATGTATGAGCTATTCAAGTATGGCTTTTTCATACATTTTAGTAATCTTTGGGGAAAGAGTTCAGATAAAATAGCATTTTGGGGCGTGTTCCCTTGGAAAGGGAAACCCCCCTTGGAGCTCAACATGTTCAGATCTTCCCAGGATCTCACTCCAGCTACTCGCTAAATATGGCTGCTTAGTGCTGAAAATTCCAAAATAGCAGTTCCAAAGACTTAATCTCACGGATTTTATTAGTCACAGAAGGAAAAGCAGTATAGAATGCACTACTCAAATGATTACTAAATTAAATCCTAAGAAGCTTCAAATGTTAGCATCTATTCAAACAAGCTTTATTTTATGTGTATGGGTGTTTACCTGCACATATGTTTATGTACCACATGTGTCTGGTGTCAGCAGATGCCAGAAGAAGGTGTTATACTCCCTTAAAACGAGTCACAGATGATTGTACACCTCCATGTGGGTGCTGGGAGTCAAACCATGGACCTCTGCAAGAGCAACCAAGTCTCTTAACTGTTGAGCTATCTCTTCAACCCCAGATGTGAGCACCTTAAAATCAAAGATGAACATCTAGGTAAGATCACTTCCTTGCAGCCCGAGGAAGTCAGTGCTGGGACCTCAGGATCTTTCCAATCCTTCTGTCAAATCCTCTATCCTTTGGGAAAGTTATTTTCCTCATCAGGCTGAGCAGCAGGCTGTACTTTCTTTGGTAGTTTTTTTTTTTTTTTTTGAAAATGAAAATAAAAAGTTCCTCCTCCTTTGCTAAGACAGGAAACATGATTGTGTTACAATATTCTCTTTAGAGAAATTGTGATTTGACTCACAGGCTTAAGAGATACAATATGGTTTCATTTTAAATCTTTGTTTGTTGATCTGCATTGTGAATATGTTAGAAAGTTAGGAAGAGAATATCACCATCTTTTGACAACTTGGCAACAGATCATCTTTCTGGAGTACCCTGTAGGAAGAAACTTGAATTACTTTGAAGAGAGTTGACTCCTTCACATTTAGACAGATTTGTAGTCGCTCCAGACTAAGGCTTTGTTATTTTGTTATTTGGGAAGTGTTCCCTTGGAAAGCTGGAGAAACCTTGCTGCAACAGCATGAGAAAGCGAAGAAGAAGAAGAAGAAGAAGAAGAAGAAGAAGAAGAAGAAGAAGAAGAAGAAGAAGAAGAAGAAGAAGAAGAAGAAGAAGAAGAAGAAG
>JANHMN010000022.1:4274089-4341452 GCA_030674055.1 Rhabdomys pumilio | reverse complement strand
AGAAGAAGAAGAAGAAGAAGAAGAAGAAGAAGAAGAAGAAGAAGAAGGAAGAAGAAGAATAAGAAGAAGGAGAAGGAGAAAAGAAAAAGAAGATTTTAAGTATAATTGTTCTGAGCTTGTGTATTGTATACTATATTCTCTTTAACTGATAAAAATAAATCTTATTACTATTCTGTTGATTCTGTGAGCTGACTGTGAGTAGGCGAAGACCACATCTCCTGAATACTTGCTCTGTTTTAGCACCTGCAGGGAACCATGCTTTTAAAATACACTGAGCAAGTATTTGAGAGTAACAAATGTTCAATGTTACCTTAACATTTAAAATGTCAACACTGTAAAGAATTGAATGACTAACTTGGTACTCAACTGGCTCCTTCACAGAGTCACTGTCTTCTACTCGGATTTTAAGGTATTTAATATATATATATATATTTCTGCCTTTTGTTTCACTGTGCTTAAAATGAAGAAACCAGCATATTATATGGTAATAACATTATAAAATATGCAAACTTTTGAACATATAACCATATAATCTTCAATTCTATAATTTCTGAAACTTCGTATTTTATAAACATGTATTAGTTATATCTGTATTTCACAGAACCACTATGGATAAAGGATAGGAAGCTATGTGTCATACAGATAATATTAATGACTGAGAGTACATGTAAAATGTGGAGTGTGTATACAAAGGGACTGATTATGGAAGCAAACATCTCAAACTTCCAATAGAAACAATGGAGTGCATATTTCTCAGCTTGCATTTCAAGGAATGTTGATACATGGACAAAAAAAACCCCGAAAAGACAAAACAAAACAAACAGACCCCCCCCCTAACACCAACAAGTGGACAGACAGTACCTCCTTGAACCTCAGTGGGAGTTGAAGTAGGTTTGGGTGATGTATGCATGGATTATGCACTTTAAATATGAGCTCTTTTTGGTGGTGAGATGATGAGGATAAACCCTAGAGTTTATCCTCAGTCCATTGTGTTGTCTAAAGACCTTTCATAAAACAGAAATGTTTAATTTTTGTTAACTCTAATGTTTGGATTGTAAAATGCTTTCTAATCAGTCATGTGAATTTTTTGTTTGTTTGTTTGTTTTTTTGTTTTGTTTTTGTTTTTGAGACAGGGTTTCTCTGTGTAGTCCTGGCTGTCCTGGAACTCACTCTGTAGACCAGGCTGGCCTCGAACTCAGAAATCCGCCTGCCTCTGCCGGTCATGTGAATTTGTAATGAACTTTCAGATCTAGAATGATTTCTCCAATGCTGTACATCTAAATCTATGGTCTATTTTGTGTCAGACTTTGTAAAAAATTAAGATTCAGTTTGCCATTCACCTCTTTGCCACCAAATGTCTGAATGTTTAGAACCATTTGTGGAAAAGTTTTCCTTTTCTCCACTGAACTATCTTTGTAACCTTTAAATATAATTAACTTAATATATTGATCTGTCCATTTATTTATGTATCTGTCTGCCACTTCTATATGACTTTGTTTATTCACGTTATATAATAAAAATTTAAATTAAATAGATTAATTCTATTCTATTCTTATTTTCTAGATTATTGTTTTATACTTATATATGTTTGAGAAGATCTGATATGTCTGATATTTTTATTACATTCAGGCTTTCCCAATCCATAAATATAGTATATTTCTTTACATAGTTTTAAAAATGTTTTTAATCAAAATGGAATTGTTTTTAAAATATAAGTCCTGTACACATTCTCTTAGATTGATGGCTAAATTGCTGACTTCCTTTTAAGAGGTTGTAATGGTGTCATAGTCTTAATTTGATGATCATGTTTTTATTGCTAGTGTATGTGAATATAATTGAATTTTGTAAATTTGTTTTCTATTTCATGGCCTTGATAATTAGATTAGTTCCAGTTCCAGTTCTGTAGTCTCCTCAGGATTCTCTACGTTCACAATCACAGTCTGGAAATAGGACCAGTGTTATTTCCTTCTTTCTAGCCAATGTGTCTTCATTTTTTTCCTTACCTTATTGCATTGGATAAGATCAATGAAGATGCTGGAAGCCATGAGTGACCAAGCCCATCATCAGGGGACAGCAAGGAGTTCATCAAGACAGGAGCAAAAAGCCAGGCATCAATTTCTTACATTAAACTTTAGATGCACGTAGGAAGGACTGGTGAAATGGTTTGCAAGCATGGAGGCAGACTCCAGTGCTGGGGTAAGTAATATGCTCCTGTGTAAGAAGAAATTAAGGAGATAAATTGACAGGCAGAGATGATGCAGATCAAAATTCCTGTTTCATGGTTCTGTGCTTTCCCACATACTCAAATGTGGCACTCATATTTTATATTCTGATATGTTTTAGATTTCTAGTCTTGGTTTAGAATCCAGAGAGTAAAGTCTTAAGGGAGTGATATAGCAGAAAGTGTTTTTGTTATGAGATGGTGGGCTCAAAATGTATGTATTCATGTATGTATGTATGTATGTATGTATGTATGTATGTATGTAAATAATGATTTATTATTTTTAATGATTATTTTCCCTTTCAATTTTTATTTTTCCATCTTTATTAGCAAAGAGATACTTTCTTATAAACTATCCTTGTTTGGCATTGGCAAACCTTTCCTTTCATGGATGAAGGATGTTTAAAGACACCAAGAACCCAGAAAGTATATCTAAGTTACTTGTAAAGATTGGCAGATGTCAGCAGCTGCCTTCTTCCTTCATTGTAAACAAGAGTTGATACAGGAAAATTCAAATAATTGTTGACCATAGTGCAGTTACTGAAGAGGTTTGTTGAGAAGAGACTTTGATAGATGCTAAGCTTGCAGGCACACACAAGACAAGCTGAAAAATGGAGTTGTTATGGGTGGTTGCAGCATCTTTCTGTGAAATCATATCATGGATACTTTTTTCATATGGAAACTTGCATCATTTTCGAGGGGATTTTGTTGTCATGACAACAAGTTTTGCAGCAGCATTTTCAGCTTCTATAGTTAGAATTACAAAAAAAAAAGAAAGAAAGAGAGAGAGAGAGAGAAAAAGAGAGTTGGATACAAAGAGCACAGGTGAGCTTAGTTATCATATTGGTCTAAGGTCTGCCTGTTTTATCCCAGCCAGATGCACATCTTCCCTTTGCAAAATAAATAGTTGACATCTTGGGAAAACAAATTGGAAACACTTAAGTTTTCACTCAGCTTCGGTACTGTTAGGTTAAAAGAAAATTGATGGGAAATGCACAGTGACATAAGGAACTTCAAATCACTTTGTTTAGGAAAAAATATTGATGAATAATATTGGGTCAAATACAGTTGAAAGTATAACTGGGTGTGAGAATACCGTTAAGGGTGTGATGGTGATTTGCACTGGGCATATTCTTTTATCTTACTTGAAAGCATCATTAGTGTAAAAAAAAAACAACCCAACAACCATAAAAAGCAGAATGGTCCTGTTTCTCCTTCACAGAAAACTTCAAGAGAAATGAAAACTCTTCTCTGTGTGTTGGTTTCTATTTTTATGCCATTGTAATATTTTCAAAGCTATAGTTTTATAGATAGTAATCTTTAAAATAATCAACACGTAAATTTGTATAAGAGATAGTCATGATCATTTTATTCCTAAGTAGAGAGGTAATTATTTGCTATTTTTTAGATAATTCAGTATCCTAGCTCCTTAAAGATTTAAGAATTATTATTTAAACCCATAGTATATTATAAACATATGACAAACATAAACTAGTATTTACCTAGACCTCAATTTTAATGATTTCCTCTCCTTGAGAACATTCTTTCTAATCCCAGGACTAAAGTCATCATTCTGTTTTATTAAGAATACTGATATTCTAAAATAGTTCATTTAGTTGATTCACTGTCCTACTAATTAGAGTATCTTTTACTATGTGACCAACTGCAGCTAGATATGGGGGCCCTGAACAACACAGAGACTGAGAACACTCATTTTGTGATAAGACTGGCTTGCAGTCTGCCTTCTAAAATTGTAGAATGAAGCTGTATGTATTCCACCCATCTCTGTGTGGCTACACTGGAGTTTTGCTGGACTCCTGACCTTTTCAGTTTTCTAAAGTACTATTCCAAGCTGAAACCTTAATTTTCATTGCAAAGATATCTCTGAGATTCCACCCACACTGTCTGTAGATGTGGAAGAAAACACTGAGAAAAACAAGCTGGGCAAAATGACTTAGAAGAGAAATTGGGAGTCAGAGGCTGGGGGATCTCTGTGAGTTCGAGGCAAGTTTTTCTACATAGGAAATATCTGGAAAAGAATTACATGGGAGGATGTTGTTCCCGATAGTTTAATATGTAGAATAACTACTCAATAACTGTGCTTGTAATTTATTAGCCAAGACTTAGCTGTACTGTATCAGGTAGAGGCAAGGATGACTGGGAACACTCTGAGCTTTAGCAAGGTAGTTAATGAGGCTGGCCAAGTCATCCGTTACTGTGGCTCCAGTGGAAACAGCAGAATACCTTTTGGGAATTGGCTTACGGCTGCCAACATAGATCATGAAGAATGTGGATAATGATATCTTGCACTTAATGTTTCAAAGTAGTATGGGAAAGAACTGAATGCATGAATAGGGGAATGACTTGATAAAAGTGATCCTGTCCCTTAGTGTGTACAGACAGGTCGGCAACTCATTGACTAGATTAATACAGGTGTGTGAAAGAAAAGAAAATTTTTACTACATTAGCTTCCATACTTATGATAATCTTTCCTTGTCACCAGGCTCCCTTAGTGCTATTGCTGACCCTAAAAATATTTAGGATTCTATTACTTGTGAAGGACTAATTTTGAGTTTGTTACAACCAAATAATGAGTAAGATACTCCCCTTGAAAGGTATAGAAAACTTACAAAAAATATAGAAAGTTTTTATGACCCCTAGACCTGAGGAAAAAAAAATACAGGCCGGCTGGTTCACTAGTTCTACCAAGAAAGCAGAACTAAATGTGAGATTTTAGGTCTTCACTACCCCAGGATACATTCTACATTCCTGGAGGGGTACATTATCCCTGAGTCAGAGGACACTTGCTGGATTAACATTCAGGAGAGGAAGAGAGAGGCTGATTAACATTCCTCAAACATCAGGGGAAGAGAACCCGCCTGCGGGTGGGGAAGGCCCAAAGCACAGATGGTTGAGCAAGGTTACATTTTTTTCAAAAAGATGTTTCCGAATGACTCTGACTGAATTACAGGTTGGGACTTTTTGGGACTTTCTATTGTTTTTATGTTATGTTCCCTTGGCTACCCCCTCACTCCACCTGGTTTGTGGTTTTACCCTTTAAAATTCCTCCTCCCCTGGGCCACTGGGTCAATCCCTCTGCTCCTGTGTGAGTTATGAATTGACCATCAGCCGGTTGATCCCAAAATATACCTCTTGCTGATTGCATCTAGATCAGTCTCTTGTGAATTATTGGGTGGCCATGACATCCGAGACTTGAGTAAGGGATTCCTCTCTCAGGGATCTTTCACCCTCACGTTTACTGCAAAAGAATAAAATAAGTAACCACTATTTAACACTTAACACAAGTTTCATTTCAGTTGTATTAGCCATGGTTCTCTAGAACAGTCGTTCTCAACTTGTGGGTTGTGATGTCTTAGGGAGTAGCATATCAGATATTCACATTATGATTCGTAACAGTAGGAAAACTATAGTTATGAAATAGCAACAAAATAATTTTAAAGTTGGAGGTCACCACATGAGCAACTTTATTAAAGGGTTATGAGGAAGGTTGAGAACCACTGCTCTAGAAAAACACACCTGACTCGTGTGTGTGTGTGTGTGTGTGTGTGTGTGTGTGTGTGTTGCATGATTTATTAGAATGGCTTAAAGATCAAGGTACAGCTAGACTAACAATGGCTCTCTACAAATGGAAGGTCCAAGAGTCTAGCACTTGTTTAGTTCTTGAGGCTGTAAGTCTCAGTCAATCATCAGTATATGTCAGAATCCCAAAGAAGTAGGCTCTAATGCCAGTGAAGGACTCGGACTCGAGAGTGAGTGTGAGAGCAAGCAGGCAAAGAGCAAGAGCTTTCTTCACCATGTCCTTTACATAAACTACCAGCATAAGATGTGGCCCAGATTAGAGCTGATCTTCCCACCTCGAAATATTTGGATTAAAAGTGGGTCATCCCACTTCAAAGGATTTAATTAAAGAAAATTCCTCACAGGTATACCCAGCTCTTTGGGTTTTATTTAATGCCTGAGGTGATCATGGTGACAACCAAGCATTGCTGTAACATCAGAGTATAAGTTGAATTAGAGATAATGCTAAATTAAGGTAAAGAAACAGTGAGCCTATTTGAACATAGAGATGGCAAGGGGACAGGTTCTAAATGAGACGCTGTTTTGAGTCAAAAGTTGTCCTGACTGAAATGATAGTACTGATAATAAAGAAAACTCAGAAGCAAGCTGCATATGTCCAATCCACATTCTAAGGTCTACAAGATATTTCTTTGAGAGGTGTTGGAAGTTTGCAGATATTTATAGATTCAGACTCTGGGTTCGAATCTTAGCCACACACTGAAGGTATCACCGTTGACAGGTTAGTTAGTTTCACTGTGTTTCTGTATCACGGCACAGCGCCTCCTCCAAAACTTTCTGTGAGGGTGAAAGGATCGAATAACAGTTACTAGCTGAAATCATTTGTTAGTAATGTCATAATGTTCGTCATTGCTTGATACCCATTCTCAAAGCCATTGTGGGGGGCAGGAGGTAAGTGAGGCCTGGTCTATGAGGAAAGTGGGAGGAAACACAGCTAAGATCATACAATGGCCTGCAATCTAGCCATTTCAAGATGACACTTGGTGTGTAGGATCATACGCTTCCCAGATAAAGAAAACAGAATACCGCAACAGCTGGAAGGCAAAACAATGAATACACACTTTCAAGGGAGGCGGGGTAACAGAATTCAGGCTACAAAGGATTCCTTTCCAGGTAAGGAGGCTGCAAGGATGTAAAGACATTTCATTTGCTTACAACAATTAAAAGTTTATACAGAAGAAAAGGGATAATCGAAGTAGGTTGAGCAGCACAGGAAAAGCATGAGATTGGATGATGTGATACAAGATGTGAAACTTGTTAAAAATGGAGAGGACAGAACAGCTAAGGGGGAGGAATGAAAAGGACAGAGGAGCTTTATATGGGTAGATGGAGGTAGATCAATTTAAAAAAGCATTTATAAAGAAATACATTTTAAAATGCTGTTGTTTATGATAAAGGAATCAATGTTTCTTAGAAAAAATACAGCGAACTATGATCTAGTCATTCAAAACAGATCATAACCCTGCCAAAGAAAAGCAGGGTTAAAACTTTAATTTATAGCTCAGTAGCTTGGTCTCAAGTGTCTTATTTCTCCTTTGTCGTTGTACATTGTGCATTCCCTTTGAAAGGGTAACAGCCTGTTGAATTTGTATTTTAGACATTATAGTTATTCTCACGGCCTTAGTGCTTCAGTGGCCATCTTCACACATTAAACCTGCCACTTAGATATAGTTTCTTATAATGTATCCTTAAGAATAAAATAACAGAGTCAAAGAATACTGGCAATTGGTTTTGCTCCATTTAGCTAACTGCTTTCCTGCAGGTTGCTAAGCTTTGCGTCCTCCTGTCTCGTTCCATGACTTCGTGACTTCAGGGGGAGCAGTTTTGAGGTGAGAAGGAAGTGCAGAGAAGGCAGGTTTGAGACCGATGGCATGATGTCAGTGGAAAGATTGTTTGAAAAGACAAACGGCCTAAAGACTTCCCAGCAGATTTGGGGAGACAATAAGAACTGAGGAACTTATTCTGAGGCTCTTGCAGTGAGAGACCTCTTCACGGCCCGGGAAACGTTTGGGAAGAGACTGTGGTGCATGTGGAGTTCTTGTTTCCAGTCAATGATTTATCTCTCCACTGTGTTAACAAAAGGTACCCAGACAATTTACATTTGCAAGCTTATGTATGTTTTTCTATGAACAATAGTTGTTAAATCTTTCTTTTTAATAAGAAGGTAAAAGACAATTGACAGTGTTCTGTTTCTACAGTTATGTTACATTAATCAAAAAATAAATCTTTATTGAGCCTTTGTGTAAGCAAACCTGGAATAGAAATAAAGAATTCCTCATCTTGAATACATAAATCAGTGTCTGAATATTTCAAATATATTTTTAAGACACCAGAGAAACACGCATACATATTAATTCTTGGAGAGTTTGGTACATGCTTTGATCAAATTCTCCTTCCTTCTTCTAACTCTTCTCAGATGCCTCCCCCTTCTGACCTACCTTTGTGCCCTTTTTGTCCCTATCAAGGACAATAGATGCTGCCTAAATATTCTTGGATGGGTGGCCTTCCACTGGAACATGACAGACTCATTCTTAGAGGGGCCACCTTCTTAGAGAAAACTGGTCCTTTCTCCTCCAACAGCTAAGGATAGACATTAGCCTGTTGACTAGGAGTGGAAATTTAGGCCTCATTCAACTCTCTATGTTGGGATTTGGTCTGGCTCAGTCTTGCACAGGTCTTGTGCACAAAAATATTTTATCTGATTAACTTGCTACTAAAGCGTGTGTGTGTGTGTGTGTGTGTGTGTTGTATACATATTCATGTATAATGGGGGTGCATGCACACCTGTATGTGGAGGCCAGAGGTAAGCACTTTATATTTTCAACAGGATGTATTAAAAATCCTGAGATGGCCCAGTGGATAAAGTACTTGTTCTGTAAGTGTGGAAACTTTTTGTCTGGACCCCTGTCTGTGCTTGCCCAGCCCTGGGATTACAGGTGCACACTGTACTCTTGGCTTTTTAATGTGGCTGCTAACGATCCTTTACATTTTTCTCTGATTAACATACTCCCAAAGTTCATTTGTGTGCGGGTGTGTACATGTAGGGGGTTCTGAACAGCTAATATAGCTAAATCGGAGAACCCCAAGTTCAGAGAGACTCTGTTTCAAAACCCTTTGAAGACTGCTGAGAAAGACACAAAAGTCACCCTCTGGCCTCCTCATGCTCACGCCCACCCACACGTGCAGACATAGACACAGAAGTGATCAGAGCAGTCTTTTGCAAGCTGTTGCATCTATTGATCATCCAGGCTGCTTGGAATTTTGGGAACTCTGAGTTTATTAATTAAGTAATCTTTTACCTTCACTATGCATATTTACAGGTTTATACAGTGTTAAAAGAAAATTCTCTGCTTTCTGCTTAGCTTTATAAACAGTCCAAGTGTGTCTTTGTTCTTCTCCCCACCACAGCCTCTCTTTTCTTCTATATTTACCCCAAAGTTAAGAGTTAAAATTTTGTTATCATTAAGTTTGCATCTCCAGCACCCTTCTTTGACACTTTTTACCTAGCTAACACTGAACTCCTGCCGTGTGGTAGTTTGGTCTGTAGCTCACTTCTGACCCTGACTCCAGCATACCTTGTAGCTGCTGTCCATGGTAGAACCTAATGCTTACCTCCACAGATATGTACATAAGTCCTCTTTGTAGGTGTTTTCTTTAAACCAGCCAATCCACAGGCCCAGAGAAAATACCACAGTGCTTAATAAAAGCTTAGGCCCAAGGCCCTTTCATGTTCTTTGGCCACTACTTAAGTTCTCTGCTGCCTAAAGGTTTCTGAAAGCTGCAGGTCAGCATACCTAAACTTGTTTAAATTTGAAATACAAGCTTTTTTTTTTTTTAGCATATCTCTGTTTCATACATTTCTGTATCAGCTCCTCATTGTGACTTGTCTAACTGATGTACTTAAATCTGATTTTCTCTCATCAACAGCTATCTTAACTTTTGTCTACTCTAGATAAAGACCTAAAGAACAATGTAGAAAAAAAACAAAAACACACAAAAAGAAACCTATAAAAATAAATATTACAATATTTTGTTTCTGTGTATACATCTATGTCTCTGTACAGAAGGCTATCTTCTTAAGAGAGAAGCCTCCACTAGTCCTTCTAAAGACCAAGACAAAGTTTTGCATATTTTAAGCAGACTGTAGATCCCGTTATTAAATGTCAGTTGTTTTCACCTAGAGCCATGGATGAGTTATGTTTCTTCTTAAACTGAAAGGCCTATGTTCTCCAGACCAAATCTGTGCAGTTAGCCATCTCTCTATGTGTAGACACTTAAGTATCTTCTAACCCATTCCTAGCTATTGTGTTTCATGATCTGGTTCTGTCTTCATTGTTGACCTTTCTGTGTTGCCCCTAATGTGGCTTATTAGTGTTTTTTTGGGACACGGTTGCTATTTTCCTTCTTCTCTGACTTTTTACTCGGGACTCTTCTACACCAGATCAGCAGGTGTTGAACATGTTTGAAACTTCCTTCTCCCTGGCACCTGTCTAACTCTTCACCAGAGTTTAAAGGAGGCAAACATCTTCCCTTTTCCTGAGCTCTCTTTCACCCTTCCTTGAAGTGTCTTAGAACACCAGCTTCCTGGTATCTAGGACAGATCTCGGTCCTTCGAAAAAGAGATTTAAAAAATACTTTTAAATGGTGAGTCTTCAAAGGGAAAATAGAGCTAAGAATATTAAAGGCTGCTGTGACATAGGAGAAGGCCTTGACAGCAGCTGGTACATTTTATGTGCAGGTTGTAAGAGATCTGCTCAAAGATAATTTGGGTCAGAGACAAAGCAGCAACAAAAACGATGAACAAAACAAAGGGTTATTTTGTCCTTTGAGATATTATTAATTGGACATTAGCATAAGGATTGTATGCAATTTAATGAGACATATCTATCAAGTTAGCCTGCTGTCAAGAGATGGGAGGCAAAAAGGAAAAACAAAACACTGGGCAACGCCCTTCTAAATCTTAGAGTGTGGCTCTCACTCATGCTGTCACTCAAGTGGTGGTTGGGTGGCAAGGTTATCCAAATTAGGTTTTAAGGCAGATTAACAGATGCCAATCTTTTCAGAGTAATCCAGAGCAAACCCTATCTTAAAAATACAAATTGCTGTTATCTCATTGGGAGAAAGTGGCTCACCTCCTTGTGTTTAATATCAATGGGTTGCTGACATACTAACTCCCCTCCTATTGGCTTTTTTTTCAAAATGAGGGATGAGGGTGACATTTGCTGAGATGCAGGACATTAAGTAAAACTTGAGTCACCTCCTTCATTTGGGATGAGAGACACAAGAAATTCAATAAGAGTCCTGTCATGTCGCTGCTTCCTTTACTAAAGCCTTGAGCCTATAATAACAATAAAAAGAAATGAAGAGAATCGTGTAGACTTGGCCCTAGTCAACTATGGCCATGACTTTCATGAAAGGTTTCACAATCTTGTACACCAATGTACATTTACTATATAATATTACTTTTTTTTTTACCCTTGTAGCCATCTGTGTCTATGAGGAAACAAATAACAGACATATTTATAGCTCTTCTATCATTACATACGACAACAGTAAACACCAGCTCTTGAGCCCTATATTTGCTACACTGGGAAGTCTGCAATTATGTATTTATTTGGCAGACACGTCTGGCGTTTTTTACAACCCCATTTGGAGCTTATCATGTTTAGGAAAGGAAAATATTTTTCCAATAATTTTCCTGGTCATTATTTAGAATACATTTTGTTATTAAAGGAGGTGAAACAGATCAACCCGTAACTGGGAATAAAAGAGGAGATGAATGACAAGGGGGCATGAATCCTGTGGGTCCTTCAGGCAACTGGGCAGCGGACAGTCCTTTTTCTGCTGGTATTAGAGTATCTCGAAATCACACTAGATATCTTCACAAAGCAACATCACTAATTGCCCTGGATGACAATGTTGGCTGGGGACTCTTTGGGTAACACATTTCTGGCATCATCTTTATACCAGCATGCAGGGATAAACATTACTATTAAAAAATATGGCTCTTGCCTATGTGCTGAAACTGATGATCATCTGAGACAAGCCAACTCTTAAAAGCAATAACTTAACAGTGCCACATTCAGAAAGATTCCATCTACGTTATTGAGGGGTATTCGAAGCTGCTTTAACTTTATTTTTCTAGACTGAAATGATTTGCACACCATAGTTTCTAAGTCTGGCTTGTTTTTGTCAGTAGAGTGTCTAATGTTTAATCTGTCGAGCAATCAAATTTTCCCTTTGCCATCTTTCGTCTAATATCAAAAATATCTATGTTAACACTGTAAGAAAAAAAAACACTGTTTTCAACTTTTAAAAATTTTTATAGCCAAGAGTTATCAATTAAAGCACAAAACAAAATAAATCAAAACAAAAGGAATTATTCAAATTTAGATAGTTCATTGTGTTAGGAAATTTTGCTTAACAGTAACTGAATATCAGAAACAGAGAAATTAAATGGGGGGAAAGGCCAGACTAAATTATTCTCCAGCTCAGAGTTCCTGAAGGACAAGATCACATGGCCCTGTGTACATGGGTAGGACTTGTCATAGAAGAGGCATGTGGCATGTGGCATGTGGCATGTGGCATGTGGCATGTGGCATGTGGCATGTGGCATGGTTCTTCTCAATTTATCGTAAACAGGAAACAGAGCAGACCAGGGATAGCAAAGGCCAGGGAAAGGTATTGCTCCCAAGGACACACCCACAGTCACTAAGTTCTACTTCCTGCTTCTCAACCCCTCCTAAGAACAGCGTCATCACACAATGATTCGTTACCAAGGCACTAATCCATTCATTAGGCCAAGATACATGAACTAACTTTACTCTTGAAGTAAAACACTAAGTTCTGTAATTTTGCTTTGTTTTACTGTAAAGAGAATTAAAAAATGTAGACAGAAACAGAAAACAGAAATTCGAAAATAGAAATTTGCCATTACTACATTTGTTTGTTATGCATTTATTTATGTATAGTTTTATATAAACACATTTAATCAAAAATCTATTATGATGGCAAGATACGTTTAGAACTTGGAAAACGTTTTATCCTGGATATTTATTACTGATGCTGAGGAATGATAAGGATAAGCCTACCTTCTTCCCATTACAGTTGCACCAGGATAGACTTCTACCACCTAAAGCCTCAGTTCACTTACTACCTGATTCCTGGTAAGTTAAAGTAGCACCTTCATGCCTTTCCACTAACCTCCAAATGCTTTAGATCTGGTGCAGAGTGGGTGTTGTACAACAGGTTCTTCTGAGATTGAAACTGCAGGATAGGTTTCATATAAGCAGGAAGGTAAACAACTCAAGATAGGCTCAGGAAGTTCCTAACACTTACCAGATTCAATAGGGTCTTACTCGCCCCTGATAAGCAATAAAACTTGCCAAGGATCACTCTCAGAGGAGCCAAGCTGCAAAGAAGACTGAGACCACACCAGCTGCCTGGAAGAAGTTTAGACAAAGTGAGTCACTTGGTACTCTCCAACCTGTTGAGCTGCCTGCAGGCTGTGCTTTGTGCTCTAGGTTCCCAGGTTTGTGAGTTGTCACCCATGCTGGCTTGGGCTTTGGTGATGCAGTTGTCTTTGAGTCATTTCTGCTCTCGTAAATAACCTATCAGTCATGCTCCTCTAAGTAACCTCATTAAAACTCATTGCTTTACCAAGTTAGACTTTGGTGATATCTGTATTGTGGGGTATCTATATGGGCTAATTAGACGTGTGTGTGTGTGTGTGTGTGTGTGTGTGTGTGTGTGTGTGTGTGCTGTTTCTTCCAGGAAAAGTTCTGTCCTACAACAATGGGTCAACCTTTCATCCTTGCCCTTCTTCAAGTGACATTAACTGGTCATGATGGAATGAGGGATTGACATTAAGTGACCATCCTGGTGTGACAGCTTTCCTATATGTATTTCTTTCTCTGAAACTCTTGGAAAGTAGATTTCTTTCTGACCTAATAGTCCAAGGATAATTCTAGTCAGTAATGATTTACCCTCAGATTTCCTCTGGAGATTGACTGGGCTCTGCTCTCCACTGTACACTGCATTTCAGAATTAAGAAGTCCAGTCATTTCTCTCCATCTGTAGCTCAACTAGAAGAGATATTTTCCTGGTTCAGGTGAGATGCATTAAAGTTATCCAAAGATAATACTCACCCAAAAACTCTTGACTCCTCTGCTGGTGAACTTCAAACAGATTCCCTTGGTGAGCGATGAAAAGAGAAGTTAACAACTCAACAGAATTCATGATATTAAAATGAGATGTTGCTAAACCTGGACCCACGCCATATTGCTGATGCAAGTTCCCTTTATGAACTCTATCACAATTTTGACACGAGTGTTTTAGTTTTCTGGGTTCTGAAGGTCTGTATTAATAGAAACCTATATGGTTAAACAAACAAACAAACAAACAAACAAAAAACCCAGAAGAAATAGAAATTTGCCATTACTACATTTGTTTGTTATGCGTTTATTTATTTATTTTAATATGTCATTGTTGTCTATAAATTGTAGGTAGATTTCTGAGATCTCTTTTACTTTTTTTAGAGGATAGAAAATTAAACGTGACAGTGGTATTGGTCACTACTTGTGAGTTCATTAGTTTTGGAACTCTGTTGTGCAACTTCCAAACATATTAGAACCCAAAGCCAAGTTTAGTTATTATAATTATATGCATATTGGGGTAAAGTTATTAAATTTCAAGAAACTGACAAAGTATATTTTACATGTGTTAGCATGTCAACAGAAGAGAAAGATGATAATACTCGTATAAATAATTCCAATGGAATTACTTTATTCCAGAGTACACAGATTAAGAAATAATTCTTCAGATTCAAAGCTCTAGTTAATCACTGGACAAAATTTTTATTTCATACTTACATCCTCTAAATACAAACACCATGCAACTGGAATCAGCCTTGCTTCATTCTACATATAGATCACATGACCTGTATTATAAATATGCATTCTATGTACAAATATTATACAGCAATTATATACATACACACACACACATAATCTGTAATTCAGAAAAGTGGCACCCATTTGAGGGTAGAGTTTTATTATAATTTGTAATCTATTTGATGAAATTTATTTTTCAAATTTCATCATTTATCTTCCCCATGAATTTCCAGCTCTACTAACTTCGGTAATCAATTGATCTTAGTGTGGAACACTCATGGTACCAGCCCTGACCTCCATTAAGGAGCAAGAATCTCAAGACACATGCTCTAAGGTTTTATAACTCCAGATTTTCCCCTCACCAAAAGACCCTTGTTGAGCTCATTCCATTTTTTTTTAATTCAAAATGGCTCTTAACTCAAAGAATCAAGTATTAATGGCTCTGTCAGTGGATGGGATTGGGGAAGTGGAATAGGGGCAATCTCATGTGTATGTCAACCTATTCATGGACCTTAATGTGATCGTATTACTGGGGGTTGGTGGAAGTTAGGAAGGAGGATTAGCCCTGGGATGGAGTGCTTTGCATCCTCTTCCTTTGTCTCTGTCTCCTGTCTACATGAAGTCAGCCGCTTTGCTCCACCGTGTGTTCCTCAACATAAGGCTCTGCCTCACTATCACAGCTTGAAGCCATGGAGCCACATGACCACAGACTCCTGCCTTCTGAACATTTCCCCTGTCCCTTTCTCTCCTTGTGGTCAGATTCTCAATGATGAGTTTACCTTTCCCTCTATGCTTTTCCTAGTGATTTGTCTCTGAGAACATTAAGTTTACCTTTGAAAGGTGTAGTATTCATTCAAAATGTGATGTATGGCTTCCAAAATTGTATTTAGTCCCTTGCACGTTCCAACTTCTTTTTCCTTTCTGGGTTATTACTTGTTCTATCTTCATTTTTCTATGTCCTAGAAAATCATGTTGGAACTCTCTGGTCCATGAAGATAAGGCTTTCTTCCAGCCCCTTTATTTTGTCCTTGTACTGGGCTTCTTAGCTTTGTCTCTGGTCTAATCAACATGTATCCCTCTAGCCTGTTATTATAACCAGGCTCTGGGCTCTGAATTCTTTAACTTGTCACCTATATTTATCAAAGCAGTGTTCAATCTGCCTCAGGGATAGGGACCTTCATCAAACTGTGTGACACAGGGGTAATGACATAAAGCTTGAATTTGGTGCCATAGACTTGTGTGACTATAGGCGCTTCCCCTAATTTCCCTTCCAATGTAGTTAAAAATGAAGCTTTTACAGTTTTAATTGGACAACATATCACAATATGCACAACAGAGCCTGACAGGCTCCTGGATCAGTAAAATTTGGTCAGGAAAGCAAGTCATGAGGAGTCAGATAAAATAAGGGAGTTGTTAGAGGGACTGGTACAGTGCAGCTGAGCAGGCAGGGGAGGAGATCAGCTTGTTTCTAACTTCTGGAACAGACCGCTACATCACTGTCTTTGTGTCTAGGATGTAATGGCACCTTTGAGGCGCTGTCCACTGCAATTCTGTACTTCTTTCCATTGGACAGGCTGCTTAAGTGGTTTTTATAAAGTCATTTGCATTTGCATTTGGTGATGTGCCTGAAGCGGTCAGAAAGCTAGCGAAGAAGGGGGAGGGTGAATGGACGAACTGGAGTGAGCTGGAGCCTGCGTGGTACAGTGGAGGAAGACATAATGCCATTACCTGTGAGGCTTTGATTTTGATGAGTAGGAGACTTGAAAGACAAGTTGATACTGTGCTTCAGGGCCCTAAGAATAAGTCAAGTTCAAAAGTAGAAGCCACTGCTGGAGACACGGTACAGTCGAGGAGAGTACTTACTACTCTTCCAAAGGACTAGAGTTTGGCTCCTAGCACCCACATTCACAACCTCTTAGAATTATAGTCCTACAGAAACCAATGAATTTTTCTGGTCTCTGAGAGTACCCATAGAAATATGACAAACAAATAGAGACACTCACATATTGCCTTAATTGCTTGGTTTCTTGCTGTGATAAAGTGCCATGACCACCAAGGAAACTTATAGAAGAAAGAGTATCTTTGGATACCATTTTAGAGGGTTAGAGTCCAGGATGGCAGAGCAAAGACATGGTGGCAGCAGCAACTGAGAGAGCTTACATCTTGATAAGTGGGAGGCAGAGAGAGGAGGAGATTTGGAATGAATGGCTTGAGAGTCTTTAGAACCTTAAAAGCCTCTTCCCAGTGACACACCTTCCCCAACAAGGCCACACCTCCTAATTCTTTTCAAATACTTTCACCAACTGTGGACCAAGAATTTAAACATATAAGTCAATGGGGGACCTTTTTCATTTAAACTACCACCCATAAATACAAATAAAATTAAATCCTAAAAGATGCGGAAGCCTGGTGGGGTGGGGGTGGGGTGGGGACATCCTCTTGGAGACTGGGAGGTGGAGATGTAGGATGTGGAACAGTCAGAGGGTGGACTGGAGGGGGAGAAAGTCTGGACTGTAAAAAAGATTAAAGAATAATAATAATTTTAAAAAGCTGTGGAGGCCCAAGATAGTAACAAAAGAGATGTCAACAGGAATAGCATATCCACAACAATATACATAAACTGCACTGCGGTCTGAAACCACATTAATCTTCAATCTAAATGAGACTGGATATCTTCAGGATTCCATTTCACACAGAGAAGAGAGTTCTGAGAAATGTACTTGAAACCTAGATAAGATGACTTAGCACAGAATAACCATGAGCCTTTGTCTCTCTGCTTATCTGTGGCTTGATTCTATAGCTTAAAAGTACCGAAAACTTACATATAGATTCTGCAGGTCTTGTTTAAATGTATTAATTGAATTGGGGATCTTTGATTCTGTTGGCACAGTCAGTTTCTTCTATTTGTGAGGAAATTCGGCATTTGTTTAAGGCTTTAGTCTTTGTTCTTTAAGCTGGGTCAGGCAATTTTCCTTCCCTCTGCTCGTTATTCTTCAGCTGGGATTTAACACCATCTTCGAGGCTATGACTGTAGCGATTTTGTACTTCTCTTAAGACTGGTGGGAGGGTAATTGGTTTACAGTATTTGAGGTCCCTTTAAGCTGCTTGGTGGGGAGAGGAGCATCATGAAACCTAAATTCACAAACTGTTTATTTAATTGTTTAACTCGGGCTCACTGCCGATGGTCATGATAAGAGCAGCGTGCATCCTCCTGTCAAGGACAGGGCTATTTTAGTTTTAGAAAGATTTTCAGACCTTTTAAAACCTGTATGAGCTCTGAAGGTCTGGAAGACATGCATTTTTCACCAGATTAAATAATACATTCAAGTGTAAGTGGCTTTCAAAGTGAGGAACTGAAGAAAAGGCCACCAGGGGAAGCTGCTCTTGCTGTGTCTCCAAGGTGACTGTCACATAGCAATAGGCTTGCCCTCTGATAGGGCCGGGGAAATAGTGGTCTCTGTGGAGAGGTATGCAGCAGTCAATAGACCCCCTCCCAAGCTGTCACTCAGACTGGATCTGAATTCCTCAGGAGAGACTTCATTTTCAGGGGAAACAATGTATTTCTTTAGCACTGAAGTAAAGAGACCGCTGCTTGTATTAGACCGCTGCTTGTATCAACCTTCAAAATTAAAAGCCAAGCTTACATCTTAATTTTCTGAAGATGACTCCTCTGAGGTCTTACACTTGCTGAATGTCCAAGTGCATAAGGCAGACGAGTGTGATAGGCACATCTGTGACAAGTATATTATATGGAGCAGGTAGCATCCTTTAAACCCTCTTCTGTCTCTTCAGACTCAATCTTTTTCTCTAAAACAACTTAGCATAGAGCGTGTGCATGCACAAGTGACTGTGCGCATGCATGCATGTGTGCATGTGTGTGTGTGTGTTGTGTGCATGTGTGTGTGTGCGTGTATGTGTGTGTGTGCGTGTGTCTGTGTCTGTGTGTGTCTGTGCACATGTGCTTGTGCATCTATCTGTGTGGAGGTTGGACGTTAAATCAGCTGTCTTCCTCAGTTGCTTTCTCACTTTCATTTTGGAGTTAGGTCTCTCAGTGAAACTGGAGTTTACTGATTTGTCTAGACTGGTGGGCTACAAAGCCCCAGGGATCCTCCCGTCTCCAACTCTCCGGTGTTGAGATTACAGACAGGTATAACCACACCCAACTTTTTGTGGATGTTGGGAATCTGAACTCAGATCTTCATGCTTTTGCTGCAAAAGCTTTGCCAACAGCCACCTCCCCAGGCTCTAGCAATGTTTGGGATATCTAATGAAATAATCTGCCAATATTCTGTCAAATTCAATATTGATTCTGAATTTGAACACCACATAGAAGTGATTCCAACTGCTCATTTTATTTCTATTTTCTAAATTAACAGTTTGGATTTTCCGATATCAAACATGTCTAACACGTCATCAAATCATTACTAAAGACAGAAGATTGTCTTAACAATTCATGAAGCTCAAACACAAACCTAAAGAAGTCCTCCAGCAATAGTCTAGAGAAATGTGAGGGTGCGGGAGTATAGGTGTGGGCCAGAGGCAAAGGACGGAGTGGAAGTTTTCTCACTCTGATGGACAGTGTGGGTGGAGTGGTGGACAGAAAAATCCAATTTTGCAGTTTTACAGCGTGGATCATTGGGTAGATGGTAACTGAAGGATTTGAACGAGCAATCAGACAGGAGCAGGTGGGAGATGTGAGCAGGGAGTAACTAGTATTTGGAACTAACTGCTGCATGGTTGGGTACATCTGCGGAAGTTCTTTCTGGCTTTCCCATTCTGTAACCATCCTCTTGAGTACCAACAAACACCCTCCCTCTTCGCCATCTGCATCGGTGAGGAAAACCGCAGCTGCTTCCTTGTCCCTGCAGTTGGAAAGCCTTGCGATGCTGTCAGCATTTCAGACTGGTTGCTTGGCACTGGTCCGCGTGGTGGGTGGATTTCCTTGTGGTTAATAATAGTGGCGTTAGCTGTTTTCAGCACTTGGCATATGAAGCAAAATTTGCTGAAATCAGGGCACCTGGGGGAGCATCTTCAAATTGTGTCCTTTTAAAATGTTAACTAATGAACTCCAGTTGATGTCTTCCCAGAGCCCATGGGATTGTGGGTAATGAACACCTCAAACTATAAGGTTGGTGCCCTGGATGCGATGATAAAATGTGCTTCATATGCACTTTTAGAAACTGCATAAATGTTCCAGGTCAGGCAGCACAGTAGCTGTCACAATCTGTCGGCATCTTGTCACTCTCGAGTTTTATCCTCTGCGTAGGACTGTGTTTGTTCAGACTCTGGATTGTTCCACTTCTCCTCGTGAGAATATAGTATTCTCAGTTCCATAACTGAGAATAACTGGTATTTAATCTAGACTATCGATTTTTATGATCAATCCAAACTAACTCTGAGGTAGTACACAACAATTAAAATACTCTTTACATCCTTATGCAATGGGCAGGGAATAGGACGCGTTTCTTGCATGTGTTATGCTCTACTATTTTAAAATGTCTACATACTATAACTTGTGATTACCACCGCCCTTGTGTACTTTTTGTGTTTTTCAGAATCTCTGCCCGCATTCTTTAGCGATATTGGTTATACAACTTTCGATCTAGTTCAGGGGCAGAGCACTTCCTCTCTTGTGCAAGGCCCTGTGTTTGATTCTCTGCACTAGAAAAAGAACGGCTATTTGTCGTAAGTGTTGTAGTATATGCTTCCATTTAAGTAAAAATGAGATGAAAATAAACATGTCTAAGGCATCAATTTAGAAACCTAAATAAGGCCCTGTCTTTAAAAACTTCTCAATATGTCATGTTTAAAAACTTAATGTCCCAGCTTTTGCCAGTCACTGAATTTTAATCAATTCCATTTATTTGTATTTAGTGCCTTTTAACTAAGATAGGATGATTAGTCCTCAATGTCGAGAACTGAACAGTCAGGCGGTTGTTCAATTCTTAATTTCAGGGCTTTCTCATGTCTACTCCCATTTCTCCACATCTACCCACTGGTTTGGTCTTTATCTACATCAAATGGCTTGAAGTCCAAGTTTTGTGTGTTGGTCAGCCCACTCTTCATCAGCTTAAATAAAATTAATCTTCTCTAAGATGAATTTCTTCCTATTAATTCTCCTTTTGAAAAGCATCAATTTCTTAGTCAATATGAAATTGAACCTGTTAGCCCTCAAGGATTCTACTGGTCAGGAGCTGCTTCTCCAATTCAACATTGTCTGTGCTTCCACTGTTACGTTACTCTCCTCTGCCTGTTGCTGTCCCTTGCCTAACATGCCCTCTCCTCGTCTATTCAAAATCTATACAATATCGGAATTCTCTTTTCCATCCCATTCTTGCTCTGACCTTCCCCTTGTATGGTCTCTGACTTAGTCTCTGTAGCTTAGTAGCAATTAAAAAATATTTCAAAACATCCAAGGTAGAAATAAACTTGCACTTTTGAAAAAAAGAACTCTTTTTATTATTATTTTAAACCGTGTGCATTTTTTTTGTTGTTGTTCTGGTGTTTTTTGGTTTTGGTGTTTCTGTTTTTATTCTTTGTTTTGTTTTTCCTTTTTATTTTTTTTTTTTATTTTTGAGAGACAAAGAACATGAGGTTGGGAGGGTAGAGAAGTGGAGAGCATCAGGCATGGTTTAGGAAAAGGGTTAGAACATAATCTAAGAATATTGCATGAAAAATAAATAAAATATTTAATAAATAAATAAGGTTCTTAGCTAAAAAAACCTCTCTGTTGCTTTAGCTCTCTCTCACACTCTCTCTCTTCCTCTGTGTATGTGTGTGTGTGCATGTGTGTGTGTGTGTGTGTGTGTGTGTGTATGTCTGTGTATAAGTGCATGTGCATGTATGTGTCCATATGATGTCTGTGGAGCTCATAGGATATCATAAGGGAATCGGTTCTATCAACCATGTGGATCCTGGGAATTGAACTCACGTCATCAGGTTTTTGTGGCAAGCACCTTTACCTGATCAGCCATCTTGCCAGTCCAAAAACTATTAGTTCTAGGGAAAAACACATTTCAACAAATGTAAAAAACGTATTATTTAGTAAGCAGTTGTGTATCTATCATTTTTTATCAACATTTTCAACCCAGCCAGTTTGCTCTGATTGAGTGCCTGGCTATTTCTCTTTCCATAAAATATTCAAGCAAATATCAGGCATCCTATTACCTAACTTGCAAATTTACCAAATTTGAAAAAAGTTTGACATCACTAATCACTTCTTTGTAACTGCCCTGGGCTGATGAATCTACCCTACAGTGGTCAAGAGAATCCATACAGTCAACTTATCTTTCTACGTCTGTATTTGTGCCATATTGGTAATTATTTATATGTGTATAGTTTTATGTATTTAATCATACATGTCTTTGTTCATATAAATATCTTCACTTCTGCCAAAATAAATCACCTCTTTATATCTGTGGGTTCAAGATCTGAGCATTCAGTCAACTGCAGACTAAAAATACTTAAGAAATGGCTTTATTTTGTATGCTAATTGATATGACTTGATATCGCTGTCCCTATGGGTCCACAGGCGAACTCGTTCTATCATCCACAGACTTTCTCCTTGTTCTTATTTTCTAAAAATACAGCATAGTTTCTATTTGTAGAACACTCGTTTGTGATAAGTGCTGTACATAAGCCAGAGACAGTTTGAAGTACCTGCGAAGATGTGTGGTGTTTATATGAAAATCTTACTTCATCTTAACAGTATTTGGGCAACAGTGAAGCTTGGAGTTGGTATGGTCCTGGAACCATTCTCCTGTAAAGCCTGAAGGACAGCCATATTGGTTTGTGTCTCTGTATATCCATAATTGTATTTGATTCTTCACCAGTTTTTGTATATACTTTCTACATACTAAAACAGGTTCACAATGAAAAGATGTGTCAACAAGTCAGGCCAACATTATTGAATGAGAAGACCTCACATTCTATTGTTCATCTGTCTAAGACCTAATTACAGACTGAGGATGGCATCTTTTCTACAAGAGGGTTCTCATATTCCTTAATAAGGAAACACAAAAGCATTCTCCAGTGAAGGAATGATAAAAATCTTTAGCTAAAATACACTTGGCAACATCTCATTTCCTGTCCTCTTCCACGTTGTGAATTGTCTCGATTCCCCTGAATGTTCCATGCTGTGTTTGTCACATAGATGTTATGGGAAGCTTAGTCAGTTGGTCCAGGGCCTTGCTAGGCTTAAGATACCTGTAGTGTAGACACAAGTGAACACCTCCCATCTCGGCTGTTTGCACATCCCTTGCACTCATAACACTGAGGAAGCTTTAGATCCCTGCACTAGGCTAGACAAACTGCACACATGGGTTACTTATGACTGGAAAGACCGGCTACTATCATTGGAGGTCTCTGGCCAGCATCTTTGTTTTACATGCTATTCTCTGTAACTCTGTTCTGAGTTCCGATTGGTAGACAGAAGTCTCCTTTAGGTTCAGTGAATAGCTTCTTGATTTTATTTTGACAATTCCAGAAATTTTCCTGAAGGAAGCTGTACCAGTACTCTGTCACCACCATAAATGTGACAGTGCAGAGAATCAGGAGTATGTAGTCTATCTCTAGAAGGGTGTGAATGGTATTATTATTGTGACATTTTGTCACTGAAGACTTCTCTGACATAAAAATGGGTTTATACTTCAATTCAAATAACATTCATGAGGGTTTGGGATTTAGCTCAGTGGTATAGTAGCTTGGCTGACAAGCTTAGGGCTTTATTTGGTTTAGGGAAAAAAAACAACAGGAACAATTGGAACAAAAGCAAGGAACATTTATGAGAGCCTACTGTGCTTCAGAGAGCATATCATATGTTGTGATACATGGATTTTCAAAAAGATTGTCCCTGGGGCTGAAGAGATGGCTCAGTAGTTAAGAGTACTGGTTACTCTTTCAGAGAACCCAGGTTCAATTTCCAGAACTGTATGGCTCAGAACCAGCAGTAACTACAATTCCAGAGAAACCAACTCACTCTTTTGAGCCCTGGGGTACCAGGCACACAGTACAGACATGAAGGCAAACAAACACTCATACACAAAGAACAAAGTAAATATTGAAAAATTGTCCTGTCCCCTACCAATGGATGGTCATGTAGACATTGAAAATGTCATTTTAATATGATATAGACCAAGTCATTTTTCTCTTAATTTCTCTCTCCCCCCTCCATTCTATGTCATGTTGTCCTGAGGGTCTTGTCATCTCTGTGACTTTTTTTTGTTGCCTCTGTGAACTCCTTTTTTTTCTTACACTCCTATACTCCCTGTCTTCTCCTTTTATGGTACATGTTCTCACATGCCGTCTCACATACTCTACCACAGGATTAACAGCATCACTTTCTTGAATTACATTCTAGTTATGTATTTAAGTTTGTACACATCCACTCTTCCTTATTGGACCTGCTGTTCCTCTCCCATTGGTGTCTGCTTTCTGGATGACGGTGTGGCTATTGGCTAACACCCTCCCTCACCCCTCCCCTCAATCTCTGTGCTGTGTGGTGCAAAGATTTCCCACCTTTTGTTTTTTTCTTTTTCATTTCTCAAATCCTTCTCCCATTTTCCATTAACATTTCAATTTCAGTACTTCTGCTTCATCTCTTCTGGGGAATGCTCTCAAAATTTTATTAGATGTCCCTGTACTCTTTGCCCTTTCCAATCAGTTCCTCACCACAGAAATCCTTACAAACTACACAATGAAACACAGAGACCAGAAATAAAAAGTGAGATTCTCCTGATTAAGATTACTAATGACTTCCTGTTGTCTGTATGGTCAACCAATCAACCAAAATTCTCTATTCTCCAAATGTGGACTATTCACATTTCATTCCATGACTTCTTTTACCCCTTCCTTTACTTATCTGCACAAACCCTGAGACATATAACCATTCTGACATTCACGATTTTTGACTGTTTTTCTCATATCTAAAAATCCATTTTCCCAGGAAAGTGTCTTCTTGTGCTAAGACACAGCATTTCTCCCTGCTATTACCTTTACCGGTGTACATATTCGTACCTTCAGTGCTCTCTGCATGCTCTGTAATGCATGCTCATTATTTCCTGCAGCACACACACACCTCGTTCTATTATGACATTCACTGTAAAGACCAACTTAGACTCACCTCTGAGTTACCAGTACAGAATATAATACCTGATCCACAGAACATATAAAATAAATGCATGTTAACTGAAGGAATGAAATGAAAATTGCATGTATTTAATGCAAACCATATATATGTATACATTTGGTATCTGCGCTCATATATACCTTATCTCCCTTAGCCCCCTCAAAATACTTACAAGATTATATTCCATAAATCTCCTTGTACTGGCTAGTTTTATGTCAACTTAGGCACAAACTAGAGTTGTCAGATGAAGGAGACTCAACTGAGAAAATGTCTCCATAAGCTCAGGCTGGCGGCAAGCTTGTAAGGTGTTTTCTTAGTTATTGATGTGGAGGGGCCAGCCTACTATGGATGGGGTCATCCGCAAACTGGTGGCCTTGAGTTCTGTAAGAAAGCAGACTGAGCAAAACCTGGGAAACATACCAGTAAGCAGCACTCCTCCATGGCCTCTGCATCAGTTCCTGTCTCTAGGTTCCTGCCCTGTTTTAAGTTTCTGCCCTCAATGCTTTTGATAATCAACGGTAATATGGACTGTGGGAAACTGTGAGTGAAATAAACCCTTTCCTCCCAAAGTTGCTTTTGGTCATGGTGTTTCATCGCAGTAATAGTAACACTAACGAAGACATTTCTAATAGTTTGTCATAGACTTGGCAGTTAGTTCCAGTCGTTCAGATGTGATACAGCCTGGGTTAAATCGAGACATTTAGAGTTAAGAGGTCCTGAAATGAGCCATAACTCTAACTTCAGGTTGAATGTTAGTGCTAAGTGTCCTTGTTGGAGTCTGTAGATTCCCCAGCATTTGAATCCTACTTCCTAGTTCCATCGTGGAGAAGAGCTCCGTGAAAGAAGCTGCATCCACCATATTGCCCTCTGCACGACAGATTCACTGAGGGAACATCAATGACTGTAGAGACCTGAGTGTTGCAGGTACGGGACCTAATTACAATTTACCTTGGGCTCTACTTTGCTTTTTAAATAGCCATCCCTGCCATGTCTGTGTCTGCCCTAATATCCTGTAACTAGCAGATAAGGCCTTTGGGAATCTGTCAACTTAACAAAACTCTATTTCCTGCCTGCCAAAAGCTGTGAATGTCATCTGTTAGCGTCTGAGGTGCATGCCAGAGGCTTTCCTGCTTTGCTTTAGTCTTTGTTTCCACCAACACACTCAGACTTTGTTCTGTTTCTGTGAAATTACTTCAGTGTCAGAACATGGAATTTGGGGTAGTCTATATCAGTGTTCTGAGGCTGTAATCATTCATATGTGGCTTCAGAATTACCCTCTTTGAGTGAAAATTGTATTTCTGTGTCAACACTATTATGAATCTGAATAGGAGTCAGAGCCTGAATCCTAACCAAAGATGTAGGAAGCTTGTTTAATTTAGATTTAGATTTAGGTTTCTGTTCTTCCTGCTGTTGCCTAGAATCCAGCCTGAGATCCCAGCTTTGTTAACCAGACTCTAAAACTTCTAACCATGGACCACACTTATTTACACAATTTCCCCACTCACTTTCCAGGCTAGGTGGTGCCACTCCTATCATGTCATCTTTAACATCGGAGGAAGCCCTGTGCTCCTGTCATACTTCCCATGACCCCAGCGCTTCCTGCACATTTTCTCATTCTGTTCACTTTCAAACCTTAGTCTCTAAACTTCCCAGTCTCATTGATAATAGAATTGCTCTTCTGTCAGTCGGTCACTTTCTGTTTTTATTTTAGCTAACAAAAATGATTAACAATGTTACTGTTTTTATAGATAGAAATGAATGTTTAAGTGGGAGACTATGTGCTAGCACATCTCTAAATTCAAAACGGATGTGTTTTCTCCATTAAATGCATCGAGCGATCAACACAGAAGCAAGGTTTTCTTCTGTCATTCGATGGGGAGAAGGCTCCGGGTGAGCAGTATATGTAATTTATGGACAATAAGCATTGCTTTGCCTTTGGGTATTTATCTCTTTTACATGCCTTTCCCCAGGTGCCATCTGAAAAGAGAATAGTAGGCGGCTAATGAAGGTGTTCTCAGTGGTATTATTTGCAGCCTTGAGAATAAGGAATAGAGCAGTTGTCAGCAATCATAACCAGATGTTAGCAAAGCTCTGTAAGCCTTAATGGCTGTTGTTTCTATACAGCTTTCAGAAGGAAAAAAAATCAATAACACTAAAAAATTATCTATGGGAAGCATTTGCTGGCCTTTTTTTCATAAGAAAATTACTATACAGAGACTCGATTGTGCTTTTTGGATATACTTTGAAAGTTGAGAAGCTAAACAATTACGTTTGTACTTGCGTGCTTGGATTCTGTGAGGATTTCCATGAATTATCCTTGCCACACATCCTTGTCTTTAGTAGTGAAAACTGCATGGTGCCAGACTTTCAGCAATGTGAAACAATGTGAGAGAAAACCAAACTCTTTTCATCTGAAAATATGTAACACTAAATGGAACCGATGAGAAGTCTCAAGAGTTGAGTTTTTGAAGCTGTAGATTCTTTCTCCATCTTAAAGTGGATCTCCAGTGGCTGGCTGTAAGCACAGTGAGTAGTGAGTATGTGAAGGCATCCAGCTATTTCCTTCTTTGAAAGCAGCAGATTCATGGTCAGACCCAACAACTTAAAAAGATACTGGGATCTAAGCAAGGGTTAAAAGCAAAATTCTATAGTCTCTACTACTACATCTAAGGATGGGCCCTGTGTCACCCTATTAGACACTCCACCAATAGCGTCTTTACCATGAAGTTCTGACAGACAAACAAAATCAGTGGCAATAGTCTTTATCATTCAGGAGTTGGGCCTCTTGAGACCCCTCTTGACAAACAACTAAAGGGTGAATATCCCACGTCTAGTACTAGACTTCTTGTGTGGTGGCCTACAGATTTTAGGGATAACATTATTCCCAGTTCATGTCTTTATTTTAAGCAGCTGACAGAAACAGAGGCAGAGCCCCACAGCCAAACATTAGACAGAACTTGGGAAGTCACATGAAATAGTTGGGGAAAGGATTGAGGAACCCAGAGGACATAGGGACTTTACAAGAAGACCAACAGAGTCAACTAACCTTGTCTCTTGGGTGCTCCGAGAGCCTAAACCACCAACCAAAGGACATGCAAAGATTGGTCGTAGGGCTCTACATGTATGTGGGTCCCCCAATAACCTGAGCAGGGCTTACACTGCCTCTGTTGCCTGCCAGTGGATCCTGTTCCCCTCAATGGGCTGTCTTATCTGGTGTCAGTGGGAGAGGGAGGATGTGCCTAGACCCACAGCGATGTAAAGTGCTAGAGTGCACTCATGCCAGGGGTGGATCTCCCTTTTCTCAGAGGATAAGGGGAGAGGAGCAGAGGGGAGGGGTTGAGTGAGGTGGGACTGGGAAGAGAGGGGGAACTGAGATCTGTGATGTGGACGTAAATTGAATAAATACATTATCATACAAAAGACCATTCAACAGTAAAAATTAAAATAAGTAAATAAATAGATAAATAAATAAAATAGTTTTAAGAAAACGTATGAAATAGTAGGTTTCCTTAGATGCTTTACAAACATTTCCTGAGTTAGTTACTTCTCCTTCTAAACCACTTCTCTCATCTGTGCTTCCATTTTCTTTCCCATTTAAAGCCCTTCCCCCCACGAAAGCCCCTTCCCCGATTAAAGCCCCTCCCCCAATTAAAGCCCCTCCCCCAATTTTTCCCTTTCTCCTTTCATGCCATGTTACTTCTACCTTTTTCTTAATCTCTTCTAGACTTTGATTGTGTTTCTTCTTTTGGAAAAATTGTATTTAAATCACTTTCCAATTTTTAACTGCTTGTTTTCTTTACAATGAATTGGATTCCTAATGTGTTTTGACTCTTAATCTCTTATCAGTTTGTTTTTGCAAATTTTGTTCATTATCTTCACTTTATTGATTATGTATTGGCTTTGCAGAAACTTTCAAAACTGATGTGGTCCCATTCATATTTCTAAATTTGCCCTGTTGGCTGTGCTTTTGGGGATATATCCAAAACCAAAACCATGTCTCAGATCTATTTAATGTGGTCCTGTATCTGCTTTCTGTTGTTATTGCTAAATCCATCACACTGATTATAAAGAACAGAGACTTTGTTTACCGCAAACATTTTGAGACAAGGTAGTCTGAAATCATTACACTAGTGTTAGGTTAAGGACCTCCTTGCTCTATCTTTTATGGTTGAGGGCTTCATGTGATAAGCCAAAGCAAGTTATTGTTTGAGATTATAATATAATCCCATCTTCCCCCTTATACTTGACCCCTCCAGACCCCCCCATTTCCTCCTCCTTGTTCCTTTACAAGTTTATAACCTTGTGGTTTACTAATTGTTGTTACATACATATATGTATATGTCTATGCATGTGTTTCTGTATTTCTAAGTATACAAATACAGCCTGCTCAGTCTATACGATATTAATTGTATATATGTTTTGAAGGCTAACCATCTGGTATTATATAACCAGTTGGTGTGCTCTCCTCTCCTGTGGCTATTTCTCCAGGTCTCAGCATTCCTTAGTTGTCTGTTGCTCTTTGTGTAGGGCTGAGGCCTCATGGGCTTTACTCTGTCGACTTTAGCATTTTTATTGTTGAAGCCCTTGCTCGTCTCATGTTTTAGCTTCCTAACTTCTTGAAGTCCCTAATGCTATTGTGAAAGGCTGCATCTGACCCTTTCAACCATAGTGGTCTCCCAAAGGTAGAGCCCTATGGTTAGTACTGTTAGCCTATGAGCTTAGGAATGTTGTCTTTTTTAAAAAAATTGGATACTTTATTTACATTTCAGATGTCATCCTCGTACCCCATTTCTCCCAACCACCCCCAGGAACCCCCTATCACATCCCCCCTCCTCCTGCATCTATGAGGATGTGCCTCCATGCAACCCCCACTCCCACCTCCCCATCCTCAAATTCCCCCACACTCAGCATCCAGCCTTCATGGGACCAAGGATCTCCTCTCCCACCCATGACCAACAAGGCCATCCTCCCCTACATATAGAGCTGGAGCCATGGGTTCCTCCCTATGTGCTTCCAGGCTGGTGGTTTAGACTCTAGGAGCTTTGGTTGGTTGGTATTGTTGCTCTTCTCATGGGGCCCGCAAACACTTTGAGATCCTTGTCTTCTCTCTAACTCCTCCATTGGGAACCTCTTGATCAGTTCAGTGGTTAGCTGTGAGCATCTGCCTCTAAATATGTCAGACTCTGGCAGACCTTTAAAGAGACAGCTATATCAGGCTCCTGTCAGCATGCACTTCCTGACATCCACATCAGCATCTACCTTTGGTGACTGCACATGGAATGAATACCCAGGTGGAACGGTCTCCAGACTACCCTTCCTTCAGTTTCTGTCCCAGGCTTTATTTGCTCCCTTGAGTATTTTGTTACTCCTTCTAAGAAGGACCAAAGCACTCACAGTCTTCCTTTTTCATGAGCTTCATGTGGTTTGTGAGTTGAATCTTGAATATTTCAAGCTTCTGGGCTAATATCTACTTATCAATGAGTGAATACCATGTGTGTTCTTTTGTGATTGGGTTACTTCACTCAGGATATTTGCTAGTTCCATTCATTTAACTAAGAATGTCTCGAACTCATTGTTTTTAATAGCTGAGTAATACTCCATTGTGTAAATGTACCACATATTTTTGTATTCATTCCTCCGTTGAAGGACATCTGGGTTCTTTCCAGCTTCTGGCTATTATAAATAAGGCTGCTATGAACATAGTAGAGCATATATTCTTGTTATATGTTGGAGCATCTTCTGGGTATATGCCCAGGAGTGGTATAACTGGGTCCTCAGGTAGTGCTATGTCCAATTTCCTGAGGAACCGCCAGACTGATTTCCAGAGTGGTTGCACCATTTTGCAATCCTATGAACAATGAAGGAGTGTTTCTCTTTCTCCACATCCTCGCCAGCATCTCCTATCACCTGAGTTTTTGATCTTAGTCATTCTGACTGGTGTGAGGTGGAATCTCAGGGTTGTTTTGATTTGCATTTCCCTGATGACTAAGGATGTTGAACATTTCTTTAGGTGCTTCTTGGACATTTGAATTTCCTCAGTTGAGAATTCTTTGTTTAGCACTGTATTCCATTTTTAATAGGCTTATTTGGTTTTGTGGAGTCTAATTTCTTGAGTTCTTTGTATATATTGGATATTAGCCCTCTGTCAGATGTAGGATTGGTAAAGATCTTTTCCCAATCTCTTGGTTGCCGTTTTTTCCTATTGACAGTGTCCTTTGCCTTACAGAAGCTTTGCAATTTTATGAGGTCCCATTTATTTATTGTTGATCTTAGAGCATAACCCATTGGTGTTCTGTTCAGAAACTTTTCCCCTGTGCCTAGGTATTTGAGGCTCTTCCCCACCTTCTCTTCTATTAGCTTCAGTGTATCTGGTTTTATGTGAAGGTCCTTCATGCACTTGGACTTCAGCTTTGTACAAGGAGATAAGAATGGATCAATTTGCATTCTTCTACATGTTGACCTCCAGTTGAGCCAGCACCATTTGTTGAAAATGCTGTCCTTCTTTCAATGGACAGTTTTAGCTCCTTTGTCAAAAATCAAGTGACCATAGGTGTGTGGGTTCATTTCTGAATCTTCAATTCTATTCCATTGATCTTCCTGCCTGTCTCTGTACCAATACCATGCAGTTTTTATCACTATTGCTCTGTAGTACAGTTTGAGGTCAGGGATAGTGATTCCTCCAGAAGTTCTTTTATTGTTGAGAATAATTTTTGCTCTCCTGGGTTTTTTGTTATTCCAAATAAAAAAATTGCTCTTTCTATCTCTATGAAGAATTGATTTGGAATTTTAATGGGGATTGTATTGAATCTGTAGATTGCTTTTTGCAAGATGGCCATTTTTACTATATTAATCCTGCAAATCCACGAGCATGGGAGACTTTTCCATCTTCTGAGATCTTCTTCAATTTCTTTTTTCAGAGACTTGAAGTTCTTGTCATACAGATCTTTCACTTGCTTGGTTAGATTCACACCAATGTATTTTATAGTATTTGTGACTACTGTGAAGGTTGCCATTTCCCAAATTTTTTTCTCAGCCTGATCATCCTTTGAGTAGAGGAAGGATACTGATTTGTTTGAGTTGATTTTATATCCAGCCACTTTGCTGAAGTTGTTTATTAGGTTTAGGAGTTCTCTGATGGAAATTTTGGGTTCACTTAAGTATACTATCATATCATCTGCAAATAGTGAAATTTTGACTTCTTCCTTTTCTATTTGTATCCCTTTGACTTTCATGTGTTGTCTAATTGCTCTGGCTAGGACTTCCAGTACTACATTGATTAGGTGAGAAATGTTGTCTTTACTACACAAACTAAAGGATACTTTCAAGCTATGGTATAAATCATGGGGCTTTTTTTTTCATTTTTAATGTTTTATTCTCACATCTTAACAGTTTATTTTGCTTTGAATTGATTTTTCTGTTGGGTAAGTATAATTCAATATTTGATGATTCAATAAAGATATGATTAATTAATACTGCTAATGAAATAGAATATCATTTTGCATTATGTGTTCTTAACACTTTTATCAAAAATAAGTAGAATGTAAGTGCATACCTTTAATTTTTATTTATCCATCAATGTATATTTTATGTTATTACCAAGATGTTTTATTACAGCTTTATAGTATGATTTTAAAAGTAAGCTCGTGTAATGCCTCAGACATATTTTTGCTCAAGGTTGCCTCGTCTACCCTTGTATTTCCATAGGAATTCTAAAGTTTTTTTTTTCAATTTCCATAGAAAGTGTTATTAGAATTTTAGTAGTTATTCTCACATGTCTTTAGATTGCTTTGGGTAATATGGGCAATAATCTTCTAGTTCATGAGCACAGATGTTTTTTTGCCTGTGTATTTTTTTTTGTTTTTTTTTTTTTGTTCTTGTCAAGAATGTATTATAGTTTTCAATGTACAGATCTTTCATTTCCTGGCTTAAAATTTATTTAAATCTCTTTGATTTTTATGCCGTCATCTTTGTAAATTTATGTTTTTTTCTTGAATTCTTTCTTGGATAAATTCTAGTCAGCTGTTGGGACTTACATGTTGATTATCTGTCCACAGCTGGGTTACTTTATTAGACCTAACAGTATAATTGTAGTGGATTTGTTCTTCTCTATATTAAACAACATTACCCACAACCAGGGAGGACACAGCTCCTTGTCTGACATATTGTTTGTTGGGAAGGCTGTAGTCAAGCTCTCGGGGTTACTGCTCTGCTTTATAGTGTTCCTTTAGACCCATCAAGAACTGTTTGATGTGTTTAGGAGCTCCAATACTGGATGCACATACATGGTCCCCTATGTTCTCTCAGAAAATTGACCCTTTCATAAATAATAACTTTTTATTTCTTTTGACCATATCCCTTCCCTCCCTCTCCCTCTCCCTCTCCCTCTCCCTCTCCCTCTCCCTCTCCCTCCCCCTCTCCCTCTCTCCCCCCTCTCTTTGTCTATTATATCTAAGTATAGCTTCCTCTGCTCTTTGGGTTTACATATATGGCAATTTTCTACCACTCATTTTAAGTGTGTGCTTCCTTAAATATTAAGTTGGGATCATTTAAACAACACACAGTCTGCCCAGTTTTTATTTCATCTTATTACTTTATCTAACTTTTTGATTGGGAAAATTCATCCTCTACTGCCTCCAGAGTCCCGAATAGCACATTGACCCTGCTGCTTTATTAGTTGTTCTGTACTTTATTTGTTTCTTTCTTGTTGACATTGTCACTTGGTAATTATCTCTACATCAAAGCTTGGATTTCTTTACCTCCCTTGTAAATTTGCTGTGGTTTTGGGTTTGTGGTTACTCGAGCTTTCTTTGTGACAATATTCAGTTACAATTGATCTATTAATTTCTGTTACATGAAGAAAGTTTTAACTTTTATCCTCTCTTTACAAAGGAATACAAAAGAGATTTTGATGGCAGAGTTGACATTTAAATTTATTTATTTATTCCAAACTATGAGCCCCTACTGGTCTCACCCTTAGAGAACCCTTCACTCCATCTCCTCCTCTTATCCTCTGAGAGTGTGACACCCTGACCCCGCCCCTCCAATTCTGGTGCATAAAATCTATGCAGGGTTAGGTTCATCCTCTCCCATTGAGTCCAGACAAAGCAGTCCTTTGGGGAAGGATTACACAATCAGGCTACAGCTTTAGGGACAGCCCCCCTCCAGTTGTTGGGGGACCAATGTGGAGACGAGCTGCACATCTGCTACATATGTGCTATGGGGGGCTTCAGTCCAGGTACTGTATATTCTTTGGTTGATGGTTCAGTCTCTGAGATAGTATCTTTAATTTGGGTGCTTTTCTTTATTCTTGAGAATTTTATACACATATACAGTGAAATATGACAATACAGAGCCCCATTTCCTCCCTCCAGTTTCCTCTACATTTTCTCCCTTACTAACTTCATATCTTTTTCACAACCTCCAAATCCCCCTTACTGAGAAGCCCTTGGTTGGTTGCTATTTTAATTGTTAGATTGACCCAATGTGAAATCTCCTTGGAAGGGAAAAGAAAACTCATGAAAGATTGTTCAGTTCAAATTGGCCTGTGGGAATGTCTGAGAGGAATTATCTTGGTTAGTGGGATGGATCTGGTAGCATCACCCCAGAAACCAGGGTATCCTGAGCTTTATAAGAATAGAGCAAGCAAGCCAAATACTATCAGTCATTTAATAATTCTGCTCTTGAGTGTGAGCTTAATCAAGTTGATTTAAGTTCCCTATCTGGTCTTACTGTAATATCCTTATGTTATTTATACATTTTATCTTGTTACTATGGAAATACTCTTTAGCCTTGATTTTTTTCATTTTGTATACTTTTAAATTTATTTACTCTTTGAAATTATAATATAATTACAACATTACTCCCTTTTCTCTCTTCAAATTCTCCCATATACCCCTTCCCATTATCTTTTAAATTCATGGCTGATTTTTCATTGTTATTGCATATATATATATATATATATATATATATATATACACATATATATATATATACATATACATATATATATATTGCATATGCATATGCAATAACAGTGAAAATGTATATGTATGTACGCATGTTCTTAAATATAACCTGCTAAGTCTGTATAATGTGCTTGTATATTTTCAGTGGTGTAAGATTCAGCATTGGAAAACCAATTGTTGTGCTCTTCCCTGGGGGAGACTCCCTCTCCTGCCTCTAGCTTTACTGATTTGCCTATGAATCTTTATGTTGGGTTGAGGCTTTGTACCCTAGATTTTGGATGGTTTGATAAAATGTATGTGTTGCATAATCTTGTTTGGATTGATGTGTTAGAAAATTTTAAAAATGGTTATTTTATGTGGTTATTTCATGGTTATTTTAGTGATGTGCATGCATGTGTGTTTGTGTTGGAGTATGTGCACACAAGTACAGGATTCACTGAGGCCAGAAGAGGATGTCGAACCTCCTAGAGTTGGAGTTGCAGGTTGTTGTGAGCTTCCTGATATGGTACTGGGAACCAAACTTTGGTCCTCTTTAAGAGCAAGTTCTTTAGACCATGGAGCCGTGTCTCCAGCCCTTGATTAGAAACTTCGAAGTTTAGTATATTTCAACACTTAGATCTTACTCCAAAACTGGAAAACTTCTGTTGTTTTGTTTTTGTAAGATTGGCGTGCTATCTACTGCGCTAACAAGACACTGTGTTGTTTTGTTTGTAAAAACAGTGAGCCCCACTTTTCTGTTTCACAAATTCCTGGGTTTCCATGCTGTCTTAGTCCACTGCTTTTCATTCCTTTTTTTCTCCTGACCGCATATTCTCTAACAACTTGTCTTCAAGTTCCCACATTCTTGCTCCAGCTCCTCCAATCCTACTCTTTGTGCTTTGAGATACAGTTTTCATCTCATTCATCATCTATGTCCAGATTCAGATTCTCCTATATATTGTTCATTTTGATCATTTCCTGTTTCTCTGTATTTTGTTCAAAGGCTTCTCTGTTTTCTTAAAGTTTGTTAAACTCCTTAAAGTAATTATTTTGATGTCCTTGTGAGGTTACCTTATATATCTACCCCTTTGTGGGGGGTGGGTTGGGGTGGGGATGTCAGTCAGGTGCTTTTTCTTTTCATGATGTTATAACTCCTTTATTTATGCCCATGTATCTTTAACATGGATGAGTGCATACTGGGAATGTAAGGACCTGCTCTAACCTTTGAATTCTGATTTCACAGGAGAAAGCCCTTTACTAGCCAGCCATTCCAAAGAGTTCAGAAAGGCTGCTTGGAGGGTCTGAGATTTTGCTTGTTACTGGAGACACAAGACAGGCTAGATGCCTGTGTACATAAGTGATAGACTGAGGCAGGTGAGTCCCTTAGTTCAACTTTCACCTGTAGACTTGGTTATTAGAAAGCTAGTTTGGGGTTAACAAAATTCACCATAAAAAATAAAACAATAATGCTGGGTTATTCTGCAAGCTTTATTTTGAAAATGCTTTGAAAACAGAGACTAAAACATTAATGCTATGTATGTAATAAATTATTAAGAATTTGATAACAAATTATAATCTGATAGACAGGCATAGTAATTTTTAAGAGGGAAAAATCAAGATACACAAGGAAAAAAAAACAGTTGTTTTTATCTTAGTAACAACACATCTAACCTAAAAATAACTTATAACTTTGAGATTCCTTACAATTAAATACCCTACATTTGAATTCAGCCTGAAGGCAGCAATTAATAAAAGAGCTAGAACAAATCCCTTCACATTTTAGAATCATTATCTATTTTGCTACTTCTTAAGCAAGAGAATTTTTCATCGTAATAGATGCCCTCCATAAAGCGACTTGTACCTTTCTAATTGAGCTTGTAAGCCAAAAAGATGACTAGGATTATGGATTAAAGTGTAGGAATATTTTATGGTTGTGTTAGCAGAGAAAGGTCAGACATTGATAGGAGCCTATGTGCAACACCATTTAGGAAAACATTCACAGTCAAATCTTCCTTGGCAATGTTAAACTGGGCACATCTGTGTCTAAAATAAGATGCAGCATGAGCTTGCCATCATAGTCTTGTTTTGCTTTTGCCTTTTATTCTGGGCAGTACAGTTGTATGAGGTTGGAAGTTTATTCTCTATCCTTTGACTTTTCTTCCCTGGTTCTAGTTTCAAGTTGCTGGGTTCCACACTGGCCTTGACTGACACGATCAGTTGTTCAATTTGGGTTAGATTAGCAATTCTAACAGAATTTTTTTTACCTCTCTTTGGATTTCCATGATGTTCTGTTTAGGCTGGGGAATGCAGCTCTTGGGTAGAATGTTTGTCTAATATGCAGGAGCATCCGTATGCAATCTTTAGCACTGACACAAGAGAAAAGTTGTTTAGATGTAGTGTCTTTAATTATTTCCTTGTTTTTAATTTGTTCTATATGAGGAATTATGTGTTAAGGAGGATATACAACTTATCTCCTTCTTGATTCATCTACAAAGATGTCTGTAAAGTTTCTTTCCCAAGATTGTCTTGCTTTGGTAGAATGGGCTTTTGTAATGATTTTTTGCTTTTGTTTGTTTGTTTTTAAACATGTTTTAATCTAGAATCACTCATCACTTGAGAAGAGGGTCTCAAAGAGGAATTGTTTAGATCAGGTTAGCTTGTGGGCATCTCTACAAAAGCGTCTTTGTTATCTTAATTGATGTGGGAAAAGTCAACATGAAAATGGATGTCACCATTCCCTGGTTTCAGGTACTTAGTCTATGTAACAAAAGGTAGCTCAGCACTAAGGATACTTGCACTCATTATTTCTCTGGTCTTGACTCTGGTTTGGTGTTAACAGTGTCTCAGTTTCTTGTTAATTGATTTCTTTGCACTGTAAGTTGGAACTGTGAGCTAAAAAAACCAGTTCTCCTCTAAATTACTTTTTTCTGGGTATTTCATCTCAGCAGAAGATATGAAACCAAACATTGCCCATACTCCAAAAGTCACACAGACCTCATTATTGCTCATGCAGACTCAGCACGAGGACCTCAATATTGTGAACATGCTTCATATTTATCATCTCTTATCTCACCCTTGCCAAATTTTAGGAAAACTATTGTCTATGAAGACAGGGTTCAACATAAAGAAATACACATACACAATGGAATTTTAGATATCAAGGCAAGGTCAGAAGAAGGTATAATATTTATACAACAAGGGGAAAAGATTGGCTCATGCATATGCTGTCTATTCCTTCTTTCTTTTTTAATCTACAAAACCATAATTAAGTTTTATTCAGTCAGTATAATGTTCAGTCAGTATAAGCTAATTATTTTGTTAATTTATTTTTATTTATATCCCCAATATTACCCCCTCTTTCACCACCCTCCCATAGTTCTTCCCCCACAATCCTCTTCTTTGCTTCTGAGAGGAGCATCAAGTCTCTATAGGATTAGGTGCATCCTCTCCCACTGAGGCTCTACAAGGCAGCCCTCTGCTACATATGTGCTGGGGGCCCGGGGCCTCGACCAGGCCATGTTTGATTAGTGTCCATTTCTTCTTTAACCTTAAGTTTAGAGAGTCTGCCTGGTGTTTGTGACTTACCAAATTGATGTTATGCACGGTGGTGAATAGGATTATAGGAATCACTGTTTAGGCACAGAGCAGAATCAAGCATTTTACAATGTGGGATCAAGTGACTCTCTGGTTTACAAAAGACAAACAGAAGTATCACAAGTATTTTAAAGATGTTTTAAGAGAACATCCATTATCCTTTCTATTATATTTGCAACCACAGTAGTCTAGAAGATGGGATTTTCTAGCTTGCAATCTTAAGAACAAAACAGGAAGGGTGCCCTTCCAAAGAGTCCATAAAGAAAAAAATATCATGAGTTTTTGTACATTAAACCAAAACAGTAAGTTCTGGAACAAGTTTAATCTGGTTGGTTATACTTATTAGTCAGCAAACACTGATGAATTTAGCAATGAAGAGAGCATTCATTTTCTTTGAACATGGTGTGATTTAGAATTACAAGGTTTGCCTATGGGACATTTCTAAAGCAAACTGAATAAGAAGTGCAGCATGCACGTCTCCACTTCATAACTATAGAGGCAACGTGGTCAGCAGCCTCACAGTCCACAGTGACGACTCCCTCGCTATGGTGAGACAGACACACACACTGTGAACCAAAATAACCCCTTTCCTTTAGTTACTTTTGTCATTTACTTTTTTTGTCACAGACATGAAGAAAGTTTCCTCTATAGCTACAAAGGTAGCTTCCTTTGCAAGTGGGAGAAGATGATAAAGATGGAGAGGAGAGCTTTGGTGGATGTTAGAGCACGTTAGAATAAGAATAGGCTCTGCTTTTCCATGCCAGGGACGCATCACGGTGAACGAGGCAAGAGGAAACAGCATCTTTACTGCTTTTCCTGGGGACCTAAGTCAGTTTGGACTTCATGTGTCTTTCTATTCCAGCCTTTTTGTTCCTGCTTGGTTACCCAATGGGAAAGTGAGGTTCAGATTAACTGTGAACAGAGTTTAGAGTGAAAAGCATTTCAATGAATGGCAAGGCCACTGTTCTAAGAATACATACATAGATAAATGCTACTAAGAGTATGCAAGAGCTGATCAACTTAAGGCAATGATCATTGCTTTAGTTTTCAATCAAAATATACATTAAACAACAGAAATTCATATTTCTCTAAAATATGAATTTCTTCCCTTTTCTCCCTCAAAACTTTATCTTGTTCTCATTTATGAGTAAACATATGTGAGAGTGCCTGCGGCACCAGAAGAGAATGCTAAATTCTGTGGAGCTAGAGTTATAGGTGCCTGGGAGTTGTCTGATGTGGGTATTAGGAGTTGGAGTTAGGTTTTCTGCAAGAGCAGCAAGTGCTCTTAACCCCTTTGCCATCTTGCTACCCCCTTTAATATGTGTGCTTCTGAAAGGTTAACATTTTTTCTTCCTTCATTATATCCTTTTTTCAATTGAATTCTGTCTGTTATATTATCCTTTAAAGATACTGCATAATAGGACGCTCCTTTCATGTAATGGGAGGGCCTTGCAAACGAATATTACACCATAAGCAAGTACATAAGCTATGTTAACTGTTTACCAGTGTATTACATGTTTTATAAGGATTAATTGTAATTAGCAATATTAACAGTTGTAACTCCTACTGCTACTTTGCACACAATCAATCCAATGATTGATCTAATAATGTTAGAAGATTAGAGAATGGATTTCTAATCTATTTAGAGCAACTGTTCTGACTGAGTCTATGACTTAGTCTATAATGGCTTTTAGAACACCATCTGATACTTCTCATTCAAAAAAAAAATTTTTTTTTGATCAAGGTCTGTGAAGCTGTATTTTCTCAGGCAATTTATACAGGCAGGGAAGGGAATAATGTGATTGGGGGAATTTCACAGAAGCTGGGCGTTTGCCAGGGCAGATATCTTGCAACCGCCAAAGTTTTTGTCTGGCTCAGGGTGCAGCAACCACTTTCCTTAGGGCGCAGCGACCACTGGCCACCTGCTTTCTCAGGAGTCAATAGCTGAGGAAAAACAAAACCTAAAACTATTCTTTCGAAATGGAGTAGGGTTGGCTCCCAGCATCTCTTCTCTTTTTATTTAATTTGTGTGAGGCTGGAGAGAAGACAGACACCTATGAGTCTTGTCGATGAACGAGCAGACACTAACCAAAGGGGGAAAGCATTGACCTGATTCCTCTCATGGGGAACACATGGTTGTTCTTCCCACAGCTTGGGTGGCTCTTGGTGTCTTTTGGAGAGGAGGGGCAGAATCTGACTTGGTGGGAGACCCCCACAATGAGTGGTCCGAGGACTGACACCAACCCTTATGCAAATTAGGTTTTCTTCACGGGGACTCAGAAGCAGACAATTGTGTCCTCCCCCTGGTGTACCTTATCATGCACCCCTTGCAAGAAACCATGCTGTGTTTGTGCCATGTCGAACCAATGTGCACAGATCTGAGTTTTATGCCACTCCTAAAGGAGTTACGTCATTGCAAGGCTCAGCCAAGCCTCTATCGGCCAGATCAAGTCTATGATAACGTACTTGTAGGGGTTAGATGCCAAGAAGTCAATTTGTTGTTTTATAAAGCCAGTGAGTTTGTTAAAGGCCCAAGGGCCAAAAGCCAAAAGGAGAAGGAGACGACTACAGGACCCAGGATGGAAGGGAGAAGGGTGGTAAGCCAAAAAGAGGCCAAGAACCAGTTTTTAAGCCACCCCTCTTCTTGTTCTCACTGTTTCTTTTGCCATTCTAATCTCTCTCTGATCTTGGCCATACTATCTCTAACTATCCTGGTGTGGTCAGTATATAAACAGCATTCCTCCTTGAGGGCAGCACAGAACCCCCCATCCCCCTTGTTGAAGGAAAAGCAGATTGAGCCCTCTGCGATTTTGGAGGACCACTTCAGACACTGAAACGAGAGATTTTTCCAGATTAGTGATGCCAATCTCTAGCTGTTCGATGTTCTTGTCAATGGCCCATTGAAGTTCTGAGTAGTGCAAGTTTCGAGGCTGGCCTCAGGATTTGAACCTCCAACAGTAAACACCATGGGTGAGTCATTTTTATCTGGAAAGAAAAAAGAAGGGAATTCTCAGGGAGATCTCTCTTCCCTGGATCTCAGTTGTTATTCGTCTTATTTACAATTGGGCCTGGCTTTGTCGAGGTATCTATTTGTTTCACTAATCTTTCTGGCAACCACCTAGCTTCACTTTGTTTTGTATCAAACAGAAATATTGATCCTTAGCCCCATATGAGAACTGGGTCTGGACCATTCCATTTAAAGGTAAGAGAGCCCTTCCACATAACTGTGGCATAGTTTTTATTAGTCTCAGAGTGCCAGATTTATTTATTTTATTATGTGAGTACACTATAACTGTCTTCAGACACACTATAAGAAGGCATCAGGTCTCATTACAGATGACTGTGAGCCACCATGTGGTTGCTTGGAATTGAACTAAGGACCTTTGGAAGAGCAGTCAGTGCCATCTCTCCGTCCTCGAAAATTTTCTTTTCTTAAAGTAGGAAAGGCAACAGAGTCAGAGACAGCGCCTGTTCCAATTGTTAGGAGACACACATAAAGACCAAGCTGCACATCTGCTACAAATGTTTAGGGGGCCTAGGTCCAGCCCCTGCATGCTCTTTGGTTTGTGGTTTAGTTTCTGTAAACCCACATAGGCCTAGGCAAGTTGACTCTGTGGGTCTTCTTGTGGTGACCTTGACCCCTCCGGTTCCCTCAGTTCTTACCCAATTCTTCCACAAATCTCCCCAAGTTCTATGTAATGTTCGGCTATGGTTCTCTGCATCTGTATCCATCAGCTGCTGGATAAAGCGTCTCAGAAGACAGTTATGCGAGGCTCCTGTCTGCAAGCATAGCATAGTGTTATTAATAGTAAAAGGGGTTGTCTCTCTCCATAGGGTAGGTCTCAAGTTGGGCCAGTCATTGGTTGGCCATTCCCTCAATCTCTGCTCCATCTTTATCCCTCCACGTCTTGAAAGCAGGGAAAATTTTGGGTCGAAGGTTTTGGGGTTGGATTGGTATCTTCCTCCCTCCTCTTGAAGTCCTGCTTAGGTACAGGAGGTTTCCATTTCAGTGTCCATATCCCAAGTAGCAAGGAGTCTCAGCAAAGGTCAGCCCCATAGACTCCTGAGAGTTTCCCCCACCCCAGGTCTCTGGCTTGTTCCACAGATGTCCCCAGGCAGATTTTTGTTCTCCTTCCCAGCCCTTCCCCCATTTGATAGCCACTCCCCCTCTCCCACGCATTTCCTACCCTCCATCCACTTCCAATATATATTTTATATTCCCTTCTGAGTGAAATTCAAGCATCCTCCTTTGAGACCTACCTTTTATTTTTTTTTTTTAGCTTTGGTCTGTGGATTATAGTATGAGAATCCTGCACTTATAAGTGAGTACACACCATGCATCTTTTTGTGAATCTGCTTTACCTCACTCAGGATGATGTTTTCTAGTTCCATCTCTTTGCTTGCAAATTTCATGATGTTTTCCTTTTCAGTCTCTGAGTACTATTCCATTGTGTAAATGTATTACATTTTCTTTATCCATTCCTTAGTTGAGGGACACCTAGGCTGTTTCCAGCTTTTGGTTATTATGAATAAAGCTGCTATGACTATATCTGAGCAAGCATCCTTGTGGTGTGGTGAAGCAACTTTGGGTATATGTCAAAGAGTAGGTCTTGAGGTAAAATTATTCCCCATTATCTGAGAAACTATCTGAGAAACTGCTAAAATGATTTCTAAAGTATTTGTACAAGTTTCCATTCTCACCAGCAATGGAAGAGTTTTCACCTTGCTCTACATCCTTGCCAGTGTGTGCAATCACTTGAGATTTTTGGTTTTGTTTTTTGTTTGTTTGTTTTTTTTTTTTTTATCTTAGCCATGCTAATGAATGTAAGATGAAACCTCAGGGTTGTTTTGATTTGTAATTTCCCTAATGACTAAGGACATTGAACATTTCTTTTAATGCTTCTGGGCCATTAGAGATTTCTCTGTTGGAAATTTTGTTTAATTATGTACCCCATTTTTTATTGGGTTATTTGGTTTGTTGATATTCGGTTTTTCTATTTTCTTGAGATCTTTATATATTTTGGACAGTAGCTGTCTGTCAGATGTAATGTTGGTGAAGATCTTTTCCTATTCTGTAGGCTGCTGTTTTGTCCTATTGCTGATTGCTTTTGGTAAGATGGCCAATTTTACCATGTTAAGCCTACCAAGCTGTGAGCATGGGAGGTCTTTCCACCTTCTGATATCTTCCTCAATTACTCTAGCTTTGTTTCTTTACATTTTACAATCAAGGTGTGTGGAGTCCTCAGGAATAGAATCTCATCACCTAGATGGAGTGGACCCAAGAGGCAAGAGACTGGATGATTTTAAGGGCCTCTGGGTCTCCTTGACCAACAGTTCATAAAATGTCCCACACATATCATAGGGTTTTGTTTGACAACACAGAGTTTGCAGGGAGCAGCATTAGCCAGTTCACCTCCTTTGTAACTCCTTTTCAAATTACCCTTTGATTAGTTACAGAATGATAAGTCTCCCTATGGCTTTTTCATGCAGTCTTCAGGTTTTTACTCTCTCTCTCTCCCACTCTCTCTCCCTTGTATCCCACCCCCACCCTTGTTTAAACCCTTCAACCCAGGTTATTCTCCCTCTCAACTTTCTGATCATCTACATTCTGCTATCTCTCCTATCAGGACACATGTCTTCCTCCCTCCCTTTCTAGTTTCTTTGATTCTAAAGGTACTCTGACAAACAACAACAATGACAACAGCAGCAACAACAACAACAACAGCAATACCTAAAGATTTGAAGCTAGGATTCACACACAACAGAGAATAAACACTGTTTATTTTTCTGTGTCTTGTTTACTCTGTATAACTTTTCCAGCCTTATTCATTTACTTGCAGTTGTTTTATTTCATTTTTCTTTACAGAAAAGTAAAATTGCACTGTGTATAACCACATTTTTTATGCATTCATCAATCAATGGAAGTCATTTCTACTTTCTAGCTATCGTGAATAGAGCAACAGTGAAAAATGGATGAACAATATCTTACTTTTTAAAAACTTTTTGTGTATTGTGATATTTATTGGCCATCAGATATATAGCTGATAAAGATTTTCTCCTGGTTCCTTCTGGTCTGGGCCTGAGCACTGAACAGATTCCAGACTGCTACTCTGCCCCCAATCTCTAAGAACCCAGAGGAAGCAGAGCTCCCAGGTCCTCTAACCCTGGCATTATCTTAGGTAAGCAGACAGCAAAGCCTGCCCCAAACAGGGAGTAACTGGGACCAACAAGAACCCAGGAAGTCACACCTGGCCTGGAGCACTGAGCAGATTTTGGGCCCCAGCTCTTACCCCAGTAGTAACTCCCACCTCACACAGTTCTGATAAAACCAAGACAATAGGAAAGACAGGCTCCAGTCAGAAACAGGGCAGGTAGCACTAAGGAGATCCAGATGGTAAAAGGCAAACGCAAGAACATAAGCATCAGCAACCCAGGGTACTTGGCATCATTAGAACCTAATTCTCCCACAAAAGAAAGTCCTGAATTCCCCATAGTACTAGGAAAGCAAGATTCAGATTTAGATAGAGGACTTTAAGAAGGGCATAAATAACACTCTCAAAGAATTTGAGGAGACAGGTAGACAGGTAGAAGCCCTTAAAGTGGAAACACAAAAATCCCTTAAAGAATTACAAGAGAACACAATCAAACAGGTGAAGAAATTGAACAAAACCATCCAGGACATAAAAATGGAAGTAGAAGCAGTAAAGAAATCACAAAGAGAGACTACCCTGGAGATAGAAAATGTAGGAAAGAAATCAAGAGTCATAGACACAAGCATCACCAACAGAATACAAGAGATAGAAGAGAGAATCTCAGGTGCAGAAGATACCATAGAAAATATTGACACAACTGTCAAAGAAAATGCAAAATACAAAAAGTTCTTAACACAAAATATCCAGGAAATCCAGGACACAATGAGGAGACCAAACCTAAAGATAATAGGTATAGATGAGAGTGAAGATTCCCAACTTAAAGGGCCAATAAATATCTTCAACAAAATTATAGAAGAAAACTTCCCTAATCTAAAGAACGAGATGCCTATAAACATAGAAGAAGCTTATAGAACGCCAAATAGACTAGACCAGAAAAGAAATACCTTCTGTCACACAATAATCAAAACACCAAGCGCACAAAACAAAGAAAGAATATTAAATGCAGTAAGAGAAAAAAGGCTAAGTAACATATAAAGGCAGACCTATCAGAATTACACCAGACTTCTCACCAGATACTATAAAAGCTAGAAGATGCAGGACAGATGTCATACAGACTCTAAGAGAACACAAATGCCAGCCCAGGCTACTATACCCAGCAAAACTCTCAATTAACATAGATGGAGAAACCAAGATATTCCACGACAAAACCAAATTTACACAAATCTTTCCACAAACCCAGCATTACAAAGGATAATAGCAGGAAAGCTTCAATACAAGGAGGGAAATTATACCCTAGAAAGAGCAAGATAGTAATCCTCTTCCAACAAATCCAAAAGAAGATAGCCACACAAAGATAATTTCACCTCTAATAACAAAAATAACAAGAAGCAACAATCACTGGTCCTTAACATCTCTTAACATCAATGGACTCAATCCTCTAATGAAAATACATAGGCTAATGGACTGGATACATAAACAGGGCCCAACATTTTGCTGCATACAGGAAACCGGCCTCAGTGACAAAGACAGACTTTACCTTAAAGTAAAAGTCTGGTAAACAATTTTTCAAGCAAACAGCTCTAAGAAACAAGTTGGAGTAGCCATTCTAAAATATCCAGCCCGAGAACACAAAGGGAGGGACCCATGGCTCCACCTGTATAGGTAGTTGAGGGTGGCCTTGCCAGGCATCAGTGGAAGTGGACAGCCTTGATACCTGAAAGTTCTGATTCCCTAGTGTTGGGGAATTGCAAGAGCAGGGAGGTGGGAATGAGAGGATGGTGGGAGCATACCCTCAGAGTAATTGGAGGAGAGAAGGTGGGGGTAAGGGGTTAGGAATCAGTGGAGGTAGAGGGCCTTGGTGCCTGAAAGTTTAGATTCCCTAGTTTTGGGAAATTTGAGAACAGAGTGGTAAAAATGGGAGGATGGTGGGAGTACACCCTCATAGAAACTCCCAGAATTATATGGATTAGACATGACAGAGGCAGGCCGCCAGAAGACTAGATTCCAGCATTCAAACAAAAAATTATCTTAATACTAAAATTTGTTTTGAGAATTGTATATTGCAGAATATACAGCCTCGGTGTATCTACTCATCAAGTGAGCAGAGCAGACCTGCTCGAATCTCTGATGTCCTGGAATTGCAATGAAGACACATATGTCAGAGGCTTATCAATCTACTTTCCCCCTGCCCCTCTTCAAATATCTCAACACCTATAATCAGCTTGAAGAAGTTAATGAAGAGTCAGCGCCCCTATTCCCTGGGTTTGGGGACTGAGGTGGTTAATATAGAGCTCTCTCTCTAGGGAAAAGTAGTGGTTTTGTTGGAACAGGGAGGATTAGCTAGGATTTATTGCATAGCCATAACCTATTTGTAGAAATATGTATAATTGTTATTAAGATGAAGTTATAATTTCTTAAATGGTACAAAATTTACTTTGATTTCAAATTTAAGGTTTTCATTGGTATGAGCTTCTTATTGACATAAAGTGAGATTACTATTGCTACTCTCACAGGCATTGTGCCTATATAACACATTTAGGAATACAAGGCTTAGACCCAGTCCTTCTTTAACTTTTTAAACTGATTTGAGATGGTTAGCCTGTGAGTTAAGGGCCTATAACAAATTCATGGCTCTGAGTTTATTGCTAGGGTGTTTTCTATATTTTATTTAGCCTAGAGGAATTAACAAACAATAGTCCAGATTGCCTTACATGGATAGTTGGCTTTCAAAAGGTCAGAAGTCCACAGAATTGATGTTATAAACATTTCTGTATTAATGTCCATTTTGATTAGAGACCTGTCTGCTCCTGACAGCTTCCTGTCTTGGATTCTAAGAAGAAATTGAGCATCTTTGGAGTTACTCCAGTTGTGGTGAGACAGCCATTAGGCAAGAATTGCCTCTTTTCATCTACAGACAAATCACTGTCCAGAAAAGGACACACTTGCGGAATAGTCAACCGATTATATCTGCCAAGACAGAGGAATTAGCCCTTAATAATTCTGCATCACTAAGGTCTGTCAGATGATCCTGGGCCAGAAGGCTGAAGATCAAATGCTCCAATGTTCTGTAGCATAGGTACTGTCCAGGTGCTTAGTGTTCTTTATTATTTGGCTAAGTTTTAGAAGCTATGCTTGGTGCTTCTCATAATTTCAGTTAACTGTCATTCTGGATTTCTTACGGGGTTGAAGACTTATAGTCTCATAGCCAGTCCCGGCTATTTACTTTGAGAGAATAGGTTTGAGAGAATGGTTTTCAGCTGACATTCATTCTAAAGCCAAGAAAAAAAGCCAGCTTCAAAATAAGTCTTTTAGATAGGAGGGACGACAGAGGTTCTGTTTAGTCAACAAAATGATGGACTAGGTTTTAGGTCTATCTTGTACCTTACTGACACAAATTGGTATAGTTATGCTCTAATTGTATTCTGAGAGAAAAGTTTTATTTTAACAGGAACAGTGATATGTAGAAGGAGCTAAGGTGGGAGAAGTAGGGAGAGGAAGATAAGGAGGAAGGAGAGGAGGAGAAGGAGAGGAGGAGCTAGGTGACAAGAGGGTGGGGGACACTGAGGTGGATGTTTTCGTGTCCCTACCAGTCAAAGATAGTTGATATATCTAGGTTGGGTATTGGGTTACACTTCTGATTGATACTGAGCATTACCAAACTTATTAAGCCTTTGATTAACACTAAAAAAATATATATATATATATAAAAGCAAAAAGTAGAAGTGGGCATGGGATAGGGATTTTTCTAGGGAGGGGAAATGGGGAAAGGGGGTGGTATCTGAAATGTAAATAAAATATCCAATAAAGATTTTCACATTAAAAAAAAAAGATTTTCTCCTACTCTGTATTCTGTTGATTTAGAGTGGTTTGACACATGCAAATAAACTCATCATTAATTATATATAGGCTTAAAGATAGAAGTCAAATGATCACCTCAACAGAAATAGAAATGGTATTTAACAAAATCTGGTGGCTTTTCAGTGGATAGAGTTTTGGAGACACTGGGAGTGGAGGGAATCATTGCTGCTGTGCTGATACATAGATATTTTAATGACTCACATGTGTGAAATGATAGAGCAGGTCTTTAGGTTTTGGTCACATAGCAATTACTAGTATGTGTTTCTTTTAAAAAGTCATTCTGCTTTTTTTGGGAAAAAAATTGAGTTTGTTGAAGTTTTTCTTCTTCTTTCAAAGGAGATTAGTAGAACACATGTGAAAAAAGGTGCTCAGGTTGAGAGCCATTTAAGGACAGTATTTTGATCTCTCAGGCTTAACAAGCAGCGTTTTCTTTTAACGCATGAACAAGCAATAAGAAGCACTTCCTTCAGCAGATGACCCAAGTGTCTGAAGAGATTAAGTCTTTTCAACTCAGAGGCACTTTGCCCAATCTGAAGGCAAGTGCAAACCGTATGAAAATAAACCTAGTAGGCTGCATTAGAGGAAAATCACACATGAGATTCTCAGCTAATAAACTCAGTAGGAGAAAATGCTTCTGACTTTTAAAATGTTTATTATTTTGTTTTTGTTTCTCATCTCTTTGAGTGTAGTGATATCTGTTCAACATCGTTGGCTTGGAAAATTTATGTAAAATTGAGGTGCAATACATAATGAATGAATCAATGTGCATGCATAAACACACACACACACACATCTGTATGAGTCGATTCTCTAGTGTACATTCTTCAACCTTCTAGATTCTTTAGCTGCTTGCTTTTGACTCCAGCATCCTGGCTGACTACCCTTTAGGAGACTTTCTCTGTGCTTTCATCTTTAAACAGTTGTTTTGCTTAGAGTCATTCCAACTTCTTTTTCTGCATTTTGCTGAAAGAAAATTGGGACAAGGCCAAATCTGATGATTCAGCCAGCTCCAGAAGGAAGATTCTCCACACAGTGCAGTCGCTGTTCTCCTGGGAAACAATTGGTGCCTCATTTCAGTTTGTGTCCAAGTTGTTATTATTTCACTTGTCAAATTCCAAAATCATTTTTATGCTGAGATGGAAGAGTATCTATCTACATTGGACCCTAGGCAAACTAGTTTAGCAAAGAAAAGAAACTGAAGTAGATTTTATTCAACCAACAGCAAAAGCACTACACCACAAGAAATAAATTACAAGTATCTAACAGATACAATACCTAAATGAAGGAGACTTGAAGCCGTTGACAATTCACCTTAGTACAGTCATTGGGAGGGATTTGACTTTGTAATTCAGGAGTCATTCTTGGTACCCAACACATACAATTTCCCCACTTTAACAGCGAGTTAATGATCCATGTGGATATTATGGCTTCATTAGAGTCCCTAAACTGCAACTAAAAACAAGGTCATTTTTACAATCACCCTACTGTGGATCCAACCTAAAAACTGTCACAAATAAGGCTTCGGACACACAGCATCTTATTGATTACTAATGTAGAAATCAGAGTGAGAAGGATATTGTTATTTTATTGATCAGTAATTCAGCACCTGCTGTGTGTCAGCCTATTTGTAAAGTTTTCCAGGTTGCAGTTTATAATCACAGATGAGTAAAAATTCAGAGAAGTGACAAGGAAGTGCATTAAGATTACTGAGGCTTCCATAACCAGCATCAATTCAATGATGGCAGTGACAGGAATTCCTCAGGAAAATTCACGAATATTTCTTGAAATGAGAGACAGAAAGTAATCTTAAAAGTAAGGTTAGGAAACTAATTAAAACTTAATGACAATCTACTCGTGACTCAATTGCAAATCTCATGCAGATAATAGTGCAAAAATGCCTGTGATTTGCCAACTTTGGTTACCTGGGAACTGCTTATATTCTGCTTACTCTTTGAGCCTCCTCTTTGACATAAATGACATGGAGACAAATCAGTCTCTATTCTATAGACTATGAAGAGCAGGTGAAAGAATGCACACAAACCAGTAAGTCAAAGGTCTTGACCAAGGAAGGTTTTTGCAAATATAGGACTTGGGTGACTTTTCCTCCAGATTCTTAGTTACATAAAAAGTAAAAAAAGACCAACATTTTGTAGCGATTTTGAGACCTTCAAGACCTGGTGCTTGATGATGTCTCTGCTCTTACCTTACACCACACTCTCCTGTACTTCATGTGTACTGGCCTTGTACACTGGCTTTTTCCTTGGACCCTAAGGGTCCTCTCTTCATGACTTCTGCCCTCTTGTTGTATTTTTAAGGATGACCCTTCCTAGAACACTCCAGAGGGACCCTGCTTCTACTGTGGTCTCAGCCCAAGGACTCCAAGTAACATTTCTTGCCACACAGGAAAAAAAAAAAAAAGATCATGCCATATCGCAAACCATTACTCTATCTTAGAAACTTAGCTTATTTACTTCAGAGGTAGCAGACATGATTAAAAGATAAGTTTCAGAAAATGATAAAGTCATAACTCTTTTAAAGAAACTAAAATAACTGTCCTAAAGATTCCATTCTACTTGTTAATTAATAACCAGACAAACATGATAAGTAGGGTGTACTGCATGTAAATAAGACACATTTACAAGTATTGAAATGCATGTGTAGATGGAGATTAAATTTGTTTTTGAAGGGCATAGGAAGAGAGGGTTGAGGAAAGGAAGTCACCTCCAAGCAGGTGTGTAAGAAGTGTTTTGAGTCGCTCTCTGACTGACAGCTTGCAGCACTGCTCAAGTGCTCAAGAGCCACCAAAGCCTGAAGCCAAATGTTCTCACTAACCCAGCATTTCCCACTGAAGCCACACCTTCCACAAACAGCCATTCATTCATTGAACTTTCTCTCTAACTCACTCACCTATCAACTCAAGCACACTCTCACCCACAGCTCTAGGGCACAGGGATTTGCTTTAGTGAGTGACTGGGAGCAGGCTACCATGTAACTGCTATTGGAACAGGGGAAATGTGAGAGAAACAGCTGATAAAATGGTTGTCCTCATAACTTTTTCATCTGTCCTGAAATTTGTCTGTCTCTCATTTTTGTTAATTTCAACACACATAGAGAAAAGAATCTTAAAACAGAGAGGAACCCAAATATTAACAGCTTTTAAGTCTAGTGTTGCATAAATAATAAAACTGTGAGTTACAGTGACTCGTTGAAAGATGTTGGCAAAATCAGTACGAGAACCTGCTTTGTGAAGAGTCATCACAGGACTGCTCCCCCAAACTGTATGAGTTTTGTTTGCTTTCTTCTTAAGAACGAAGACTCTAGTAATCTCTTCATGAACAATAAAAAGCTAAAGAAACTAGGTTTGTGAGGTCAAGGCCATTGGACATTTTTATCAGCTGGGCGCCATCATTCTCAAAAGCATGTGTTGATTTGTAACTGGCAAAGTAGTAATTTAAACAACCATCAAAATGAAAAGTGAAAATTGAAGAAAAAATAATCTTCTCAGAAATCCTTGAGAATATATCCATGGAATACTCAGTTTATGAAATACTAAGTCAATTCATGATCTTGTAGGCAGCCTGGCTGGCATTTTGACATGTGCTTCTCATGATCATGCCTTCAAACTGGCTTTAACTCTACAAGTGTTTATACTGCCGAAAAGAAAGTACTGTAAACTACAAATATAAAAAGCACAGTTTACACTATATCAAAAATGTTTCACTCTAACCAAAGAATAAATTGAATATATAGTAAGTATAGCTCCAGGCAAAACATTGTCATTCGGAAGGGTTCCCCATGGAAACAGAATTAACCAAACATATCAAATGTGTGCGTGATGTGCATGGTGTGTGTGTGTATGTGTGTGTATGGAACTTCAGATATGAATATATATATATATATATATATATATATATATATATATACATATATATATATGTGTGTGTGTGTGTGTGTGTGTGTGTGTGTGTGTGTGTGTGTGTATCTATCTCTATCTCTATCTCTATCTCTATCTCTATCTCTATCTCTATCTCTATCTCTATCTCTATCTCTATCTCTATCTATCTATCTACATCTATAGTTAGATATAGATATATATGGACTGTTATATATAAATATTTTTCAAGAGATGTGCTATAACTTATTCAGAAGACAATTATAGGACAAATATTTATTATAAGGAACTGGTTTATACAACTATTGATGCTTTAAAAACAGGTCTATAGAACTACAGTTGCTCCACTGGAAACTGGGCAGGGCCCATGGTATTAAACTAGTGCTAATTAGAAGACAGGAAAAGAAGTCTGCTGCCAGTGACATAAGGCAAGGTGGTATTTGAACTTGAGTCTAAAGACAGGAAAAAAATAAAAAGCCCAGGCTCAGGCTGTCAGAAGAGTTTTTCTTGGTTTGGTAGGATTGGTTCTTTTCATTCCATTTAGGCCTTCAGATGATTGGGTAAGGCTCACACACACAAAAAAAGGGCAAACTATTTTACTAGGTCTCATTAGGTCAGGCTAAATTCTATCCCAAAACCACACAGACTATAATAGTGTTTGACCAAATATTTGGTCACCTCATATACAATGTAGTTGACATATAATGTGACAATATATGAATATCTGTAAAAGATAAAGTTTAAGTCTCATGATGGTTTAAAATATTGTCCAGGAAGCTTTACTTTTGCTGGCTAATTTTCAACGTAGTGGAAGATGATATGTAGGCTGCAGAGGAAAAGACAGATTCAACATTCTTATCCATCTATAAACCCTGAGAAGTACAATGATGACTGGTGTGGCAAGAGGTAACTGTGGATAGAATAGTGGCATGAATGCTGTAGATGCAAACAGCCATTCTCTGCTTGACTTTTTTACCATCTCCATAGGAGTGCTCAACCACAAATTATATATCAATATAATTTCCCACCCACTCCAAGGTCAGGGACCATCGTGGAAGAGAAGATTGAAAGACTATTACAGTCAAAGGTCAAGGAGGAGTGAGCAAAATGGTGGCTCTTCTAATGGCACTACTGAATTTAGAAATTCCCAATAGCTGTGGTTGCCTGCATAAAACCTGTATAAAATTAAATATTCTATCATGGAGTCAGAAGGGACACATGGGCCTTCATTCCTACCTGGAAAAATATTGACTGTAAATGACTTCTAAAGATGGAGAGTCAGTTTTCCTTAAGGTATGGCACCTGGTAGGTTGAGTACACTCATGTATGGTCTCACACATATGGGCAGCTCAGAACGGATTCAGTGTGTTATTAAACCAAACCAAAACAAAAGTCAACTAGACATGAAGTTGAGAGAGTAGAAGATAAGGGGTGGGTCTGGGAGGAGTTGGAGAAGATGTGGAAAATGAATACTGCCAAAATATACTGTAAGACTGAATTCCAGAGTGGTTGTACCAGATTACAATCCCACCAACAATAGAGGAGTGTTCCTCTTTCTCCACATCCTCTCCAGCATCTGCTATCCCCTGAGATTTTGATCTTAGCCATTCTGATTGGTGTGAGGTAGAATCTCAGGGTTGTTTTTCTCATTTTCACATGGTTTGTACAAACACACTAGTTAGGCCAAGGCAAGGTTTTAAAGCCACTGTTTGTTTTGTATTATTTATCAATTACAGATAGCCAAAACTAAATAGTAAAGTATGGAGACTTAGATGGAATCTCTAATACAAACCTTGACAATTCAGGACTAGGTTTTGATATTTATTTTTTGATATTATTTATTGATTGATTGATTTAGATTCATTCTCTACATTTTTATTCCAGAGATTATAATATCAAATTCTCATCTGGGCTTCATAGTTCTCTGCAATTCCAGGATTTATCCAATTGGCTCATAAACTCTCTACTTATTCTCTACCTTTCTATGAAAGTAAATAAAGTAATAAAACAAAAATATGGTTTCAAAAAAAACTTTAATGTTTTACCTACCGGGAATCTTTCTAAATTGTAAAATTTGTTCAACAAAAGAGACCCTTCTAAAAGGTAGTTTTCAGGCAAGGAATCCAAATATTTTTAATTATTGTTTATATACATAGTTACAAAGTTATTTTTTATTAAAACTATTTATAATAAGAAAATAATTCTCGCAAGGTCAGCATACTAGAGCTCCCCTATGAAGACATATAAAAACATTCCCACCTGATGCTAGAGCACACAAAAATTTTCTTTCTATACAAACAGAAAACTTCTCTAAATGTCAAGATGTTCCTGGCCCTGTTTCCAGCTGCTTAGCCTCCCAGTAAATCCTGAAATGCATAAGGCAGGTAACACATATTGTCAGTACATCAATAGCGATTAGTTCAGCACTAATTCAGATTGATTCATGTGATGGTTGTCCTTCTCTGAAGCCTAAAAATAATTATAAAATAATTATCCTTAAAATAATCTTCCACAAATGTGAAAATAATTTTTATTTTTTGCTAGGCATTATGTATGCCCTTTCTCTTAAATCCTACTGTCCTCCCAACTCCAGCATTTCTAAATTCACACTGCTGTAATTTCTTTGTTTATCAGAAACTTCTCCTGCAAAGGATACTTTATCTCAGCTCTTGCAGACAAGATTCGACAGGGTTCAGGGGTATTTGGGTTTGAAAATTAGACATTTCTCTATTCTGTTCCATACACCAATGCTTACTAGCTGTGATATGGTTCTTGTGGCTTTTTGGCCTTAGGCTAGATAGTTGCTGCTTCTTCTAATATGGCTTCCATTTTCTCTGCTGGGACACAAAACTAAACAATAACAACAGACCCCAAGGACTACAAGGTCTAGAATCAGTATTTTTCCTAGCAATGTTTTATCTAGGAAAAGATGTTTTCTCCAGGGCTGCTGGTTATTCCCATTAGCTGGCAGAGTGCTGTGTGGCCACTTCAGAATAAGGAAGGGATTGGTTGACTCTTTTTCGAGTTCACAAGGTCAGAAGATGAGCGAATGGCAGAGAAGGGAATCTAGTGGTGCCCATGGATTTATCCTCTGCTCTGCCATTTGAGTACACAGTCCTCAGTGGGAATTCCAACAATGGGAAAAGCTGGATTTGGCTCCTTTATCTATTCATCTTATTTCAGTGTTATAACCTATTTAAAATTATATTCCATTGTTTAGGCAGATTCATTGTTTATATTAACTAATGATGATTAAATGAGACAACATATAAAGGAAAAATCACTAAAAGTGATCCATGCATGACTTGAAAATACTAATAGTAATAAAAAAACATAAGCTTTAAGATAGTTGTTGTCTAATATATTCTATATGTACAATGATCACAATCTAAACGGGGCAAAGAAACAAAAAGCTGAAATCTAAACAGAAATCAAACAAAAACCTGAAAGTACCACCACAAAGCCAAGGGTGATTTTCATCTTATATGTCTATGTGACCTTAAGGCAGCAACATGAACATGGGGAGCAGCTTAAAGATGTGCAAAATTAAAAATGTGAACACCAAACATTCAGAATTCAGAAGCTAACATCTATCGTTTTTGTCGGTATTTTTGAGACAAGATCTCACTAGACAATCCAACCTGGCCTCCAACTTGTGATCTTTCTGCTTTCTACTTCCAAGTATTGAGACTATAGGCATGAACCACCATGCACAGACTCTACAAGATGCCTCAGTAATATTTAAATCCAAAGGGTTCTATTACTTTAAAAGTTTCAGTGAATTCACTGATACATTTTATAACTTACCTGGGAAGTTTCCTAATCCAATAGGGAAAGACAGAAATACATCATCTAAGAAACACCTGTTCCTTTGGCACATAATTGCTGGCTGGGATTGCATATGGAAAATAATATAGGATAAATTAGGATTCACTTCTCTCTCAGCTAAGTGCTGTATAGACTCTTGGGGAAAGCATTACAGCTACAAATTTAGAGAGGAGAGCATTTGAATAAATTATCTAACAACAGAGCCCAGTTACACAGTTGAACAAATTAAGAATATTTAATTTTTTCTCAGTTCATAATATTTTAAAATATTATTTTCAAATAATGACTACATGATAACTATAACTTTGTAAATCTCTAAGGAAAAAATATACCAAAAATTCTCTTTAGCCACAAAATAAATGGTTTTATGGTGAATATGTTTCTCAGGCGAACACCTCTAGTTTGGTTACAACTTAATTCAAAAGTACAATGGCTTATTATGTTGTTTCGGTGTGGGTCTCATGGCTTGTAACAGGAGTTATTGTTTTTTTGTTTTGTTTTTGAAGTCCAGGGAATTGAATCCCAGGCCTCACGCATGCTAAGCATAGTATCTTCACCACTGGGCCTTAAGAACCACTGTCTAAGAAATGACACATTCATCCAATGTAAGTAACCTTCTCTGCTATGACCACCAGGTCACTATAGCAAGAAAGAAGGGGCTTGGCTTACCCTGAGAACTACTTCCTAACTTCAGCAGGAAATGACTTCAGTTACATTCTCATCCCACTGGAAGATGACTTTATGGCTCCATTAGTGGTAGGATTCTGAGAAGCACAGTTCTCTGAGTTGGCTAATGCATGCTGATGAGTGCTAGCAAAGGTTTCCACTTTAATAAACGTACATTGCAAAGGGAGGGGTGTGTAAGAGCAAACATTATGCATTTGTTTCTTTGAGCAGATCAAGACCAGAATACCAGACCATTATGATAGGAACAGCACTAGCCTGGAGACCCAGTTACATTTTTCACAGAAACATGTTCTAGTAATGAGGCAGAGTTACTGGTCACAGGACCACCAATGGGTTACCTTGAAAATGCAGACATTCCATTGTACTAGAATCCTTAAAACACATGAGATGGAGAATAACTAGGGCAGTCACTTGTAGTTCATTTAATTTTTCTAGAAATCTCATAACAGTGAATGAATCAATTATTGAAATTAGATACATTGTATGTTTCTAGTTAAATGACAAAAGTTCAATATTTGTCAATAACATCTGTAAGAAAACATGGTGATTAGTTGTATTCTGCCCTGTTTTTATGGAGGGATAACATGGAGAGTCAGATAAATTATTTATTTGATGTTTTAAAATGCTATGGATAAAGCATTTTGAAAATAAAATAAATACTGATAATTATAGAAAGACTTTGCTCATTATCAGAGGTATCCTAGAAGGTGGCTGGCTGACATAGTAATTTGCACCACTGGCATTGATCTAAACATGTTAAAGTCCCTAAAGAATTAAAAGCTACTGGATAACTAGTGGGTTGTGTCTGACATTAACCACATTTGTGTGTTTATAAAACCCATTGTCAAGTCTTTAATTTGGCTTATCTTACTTGTCCAAAGGAGATTTGATTAGTAACCAGTGAACTTAAATATCTAAGCTGAAGCATATTAGCATCATGGTTACATAAGAGTCATGTAGTAAAAGGAGATGAGAGTACAGTCAGCTGGGTTGACAGAAAGGGATAGAAGGCAGAATCTGTACACTGGCTGCTAGAAAGAGAAATCTTGTGGGCAGCAAAGTCTCAATTATGACAAAAGAAATCCACTCATGTGTAGAAAGATCATTTCCTGAATACCAGGATAACATTAGGAATTTCTTTAGTTGTTAGAAACTAAAAAATAAATAGCTGTAGTAATGATAACACCAAAAACATTATGTGGTTTTACTTTTAGAAACTCATTTCATGCGGTCCAATAACTTCACATGTTGCTCTGGTCTGTTTGTATTAATAGTGAGGTTGCAAAATGCCCTCTTCAGTTTCAATATCATTTCACTTCTTTTTATCATAGTAAGGACATGTGACTGTACTTTTTGGCTAGTTTATTGGGTTCTTTTTCCTCCCATCCTTCTCCATCCTATCCCTTCCTTCACCCCCTACACTAGGTAGGAGAGAAGGAGGAACAGAGGGGAAGGGGTGAGTCAGTTTCATTAAACTACTCTCTGCTGATTGGGACAAGTCCAATCTTCATTGTCAGCATATCTCCAACCAGAAACCAGCAAATAACAACCAGCAACCAGAGCAGGCAACAGCAGCCACTGCCTCTCTCCTCCTGAATTCCAAACTTTAAACTATCTTCTGCTGGCAGAATCACACCTCTGCCAGAGCATGAGACAAAGACAAACCATAGACAGCTGCTGTGGACAGTTGGAAGCAGCCCCATATCTCACACCTGAGATTAAAACAAAATGTATCCACATAATATTTTAATGTTTTTAAACAATCCCCAAATTCCCACTACAGACATGTAACAGAATCTTAATGTACAATACACTATAGTTGCTCCCCCCCCAGTAGATGGCCAAAGCTTATTCAGATGGCCAGACTGAGACTCCAGTGCTCATCTCTCACTAACTCCCCATCACTCCCCACCACTCCTCATTTCATTTTATTAATTTATGTGATATACTGTCCTCTAGTGTACTGCTGCACCATGTTTCTTTTGTTATGGTTTATTTCACTGTTAGGGTTCATTTGTGTTGCTACATACATCAAGCTTTTCCTTTTATAGTTGGGCAATATTCCTTGATATCACGCATCATAGCTTATCAGTTATTTTGTTAGTTGGTGAACATTCAGGTTTCCACATTTAAGCTATTGCTAAAAAGCATTGCAAAGAATGACAGAATTCTAACAATTCCTCAAGCTTATTTTCATTATTTTTATATAATTTTAAGTTTTTGAGGACTTCATGCACGAATGCTGAGTCTACCTACATTGCTCCCACCCCTCCATGTTCTAGCTCCTTCCATGTCCCCTCCCTATATGAGCTCTTTTAAAACTTTTATTGTTTTATAGAAAACCTACTGAGTGCATTTAACATTATTCATATGTACATGTGTCCTGGGATGACCACTTGGGATTGAACAACCTCTGATGAGCCCCATCCTTGCATGCAACTAATTCTTCCTCTTCATCTAGGGGTTTAATGGTGTGGGATTTCCTCATGTCAGAGTGACATGTCAGTTAGTGTTTTTATTATGATGGTCATGTCTAGGCAACCATATTGTTGACATTTCATGGGTACATTTTTTCTGTCATGTCTAGGGCACACAACCTAGAAGTAGGCACCCTGGAATACAATCTTCTCACCTTCTCTTCAGAAAATTTCCCTGGGCTTTAGGGTTTACAGTGCATGTGTATCAGGCAGGGTGGGGCACCACACATAGACTTATTGTGTGAGAGGCATGTTGACTAGTTGCAGATCTCTGTAGTAGTCTCCATCTGTGAGTATAAGGTAAGTTTTGAGAGTACAACTAGAAATTAGTTTAGGAAAATGGCAATAGTAGTTTCCATTCTCTGGTCTAGAAGCTCTCCAGCCATGAGTAGTTGACTAACATGAATTTCTTCTTCTTGAGTGATTCAGTCAGTGTTGTAATTCATAAGATTTACTCTGGAAAGGACTACCAATTTCTCCTCTCCCTCAGCAGCTCTCATAACCTTCTTATGATGGACTAGACCTCAGGGAGGAGGCTTCCTCAGGTCAGTTTTGTTATCTTTTGATAAATACCCAGATATGGGCTGCTGAGTTATATGTAGTTCTATTTGTAAATGTGTGCAGAACCTCCATCATGTGTTCTTTAGGGTGGTTTGCACATGCTCAATGTCCACCAACATTACAAGGCGCCCTGATTTCCCACCTCCCTGGCAATGCTTGTATTTTGTTATAAAAGTCAGTGTGCTGGGTATGCAGTAGATTGTATTCATATGTCTGTTGGCTATTTTTGCATCTTCTCTGGAGAACGGTGTGTTCAGGTTGTTTGTCCATTTCTAATCACATAATGAAAGTTTATGAAATTATTGAATTGTAGGAGTTTCTTATTTACTTTGGAGATTAAGTCCTTATCAGGTGTATGGCTTGCAACTGTCCTCTCCCACTCTGTAGCTCGGCTTTTCACTGTTGATTGGTTTCTTAGCCAAGTCGAAGCTTTTCTATTTGGTGAATTAATAAAATTTCACTTTCTTTATTGTCTTTTTTTTTTGTGTCATAAACTACTACAACAACAATAACAAAATTATTGCCAAGAACAATGTCAAAGATGTTTCTGCCTATAGTTTCCTTAGGGATTTTAGTTTCTCTTCTATTTGGTTTTAATTATACCTAATTTACCCCTTCCTTTTCTTTTCTAAAACTTTCTATATACTATCTCCTTGCTTTCTTTTAAATCTTTAGTTCCTCTTATTATTAATTATTATATATGTCTATATGCATATACACATATATCCATAAATACATTAATACAACCTGCTAACTCTGTATAATGTTGCTTGTGCATATATTTTTGTAGCAGTCTGTTGGGTATTGGATAACTAACTAGTGTGCTCTTCCTTGAAGAAGACTGGTTCTCCCATTTTCAGCTTTCCTTAGTTGCCTATAGCTCTTTGTGTAGGGTTGAGGCTTCCTTGTCTTTTCCATTTCATGTTTAGCATGTCTGTTTTTGTTGTACTTGTTTGGTTCATGTTGCTAAGACTTTATGGATACATTTGATGTTAAGATATTTTGACACGACTTCTAAATGGCATAAGATAGGGATCTCATTTCACCACCCCCACTCCCCATGGATATCCAGTTTTATAGCATCCTCTATTGAAGAGGCTGTCCTTACTCTACTGTATATTCATGACACCGTGTCAAAAATTAGCAGACCATATATGTTTGGATTTTTATGGTGGTTTCTATTTCGTTGTTCAATGGATCTCACCTTTCTATGCCAGTTGTATACTGGTTTGGTTACCACTGCTTCTTAATGTATTTTAAGATCAGAAAGTATAATATTCCCATCTTAGGTCTTTTTCAAAAGTATGAATTAGTTGCATTTTCTGTGATGGTAAAATCACATGCCCAAAAGCAACTAAAAGAAAAAAGGACTTCTTTTGCTTGTGATTAGACCTGGCCAGGATCCATCATGACAGTGATAGCAAGGCATAAAGGCAGGCACAGGAAAATGGCAACTTTGTTATTCTTCCACACACAGGAGTCAGAGAGAGTGAGGAGTAGGCAGAGTGAGGCTATAAACCCTCAAAGACTGTCCCCAATGATGTATTTCCTCCATCAACGCTGCATCTCCTAAAGGTTACACAGCCTTCCCAATGCTGTGCTACAACTGAAGACCAAGTGTTCAGGTACATCAGCCAGCACTGGACAGTCTCCATGCAAACGACTGCAGGTAGTGTACTCACCTTTGTGGTTTATGGATCCACAGAAAACTTACAAATCATTTTATCCATTTTTCTAAAATAATCATTTTAGTTTTGATATGAATTTAAAAACATCTATAGATCTCTTTGAAAAATACTGAAGTCTTAATACTTGCCTTTTAAGTCATGAATATGAGATGTCTTCTCATACTTGTTTCATTGGATTGTTTTTGTCATTTTTATAGCTTTTAGTATATGTCTTTTACCTCTTTAGTCTCTCCTTAACTAGTTCATGTCTTGTAGTGTTATAGTAAATTGAGTTGCTTTTCTAATTTTCTTTTCAGATGGATTATTTACTGTCAGTATTTAAGAATGTAACTAATTTTTCATGTTTATTTCATACCTGGAAACATTATAGACTTCATTTCAGTAGTTCTAAAATTTTTTAGTGAAGTCTTTAAGTGTTTAGATATATTAAATAACTTCATCTGAAGCAGCCATAGTTTTACTTTCTTCTTTATGGTTTGGATATCTTTCTATCTTTCCCTCCCTGACTCTTCTCCTCTAATATCTCTGGCAAGAACTTCTAATACTATGTCAACTGGAGGTGACAACATTAACTGCCCTTGTCTTGTTCTTTATATTAGAAGTAATGATTTTGTTGATTATGACACGAACTGTGGAATTTCTACATTTATTATGTTGAGGTAATTTCTTTCTATATCTAGTTTGTCACAAATTTTTATGGCAAAAATTACTGAATTCTGTGCAATGCAATACACCTGGCTGGTTTTGTCAAGTTAACATAAACTTTGACACATCTGAGAGAATCTCAGTTGAGAAAATGCTTCCCCAAGACTGGATGTTAGATAAGTATGTAGGGCATTTTACTGACTAGTTATTGATGTGGGAGGGTCCATGGAAGAGGTGCCATCCCAGTCCTGGGAGGTATAAGAAAAGTAGTTGAATTTGATCTGAGGAACAAGCCAGTAAGCAGCAGTGTTCCTTCAGGGCTTCTGCCTTAATTCCTGCCTTCAGTTTCCTGACTTGAGTTCTTGCCCTGATTTCCCTCCATGAAGGACTATAAGCTGCAAGATGAAATAAATCCTTTCCTTTCCAAGTTACTTTTTGTCATAGTGCCTTTATCATAGCAATATAAAATAATTAGAACAATTTATTAAGGTAATAATATGATTTATACTATTAATATGATTAATTTATTTTCATATGTTGAATCACCCTTGAATCTCAGGGGAAAAATCTTAAATGAAAATGCTGTATCTTTTTAATGTACTAATGGCTTTGGGTTGGCTGAAGACTTTTTGTATTATTTTCATTAAGGATATTGACCTGTATAATTATTCTTGTAATTTTTTTCTGTCTTTGCTACTAGGCTATTGCTGACCTTTAAAATAAGTTAGAAAGTGCTTTCTCATTATGAGTTTCTTAAAGAGATGAGAAAGACATGTATTTGTTCTTTAAACTTTTGGCAAACATCTCTAAAGCCATCTGGTTCTGGAATATTTTTATTGGAAACTTTATGATTACTAATTCATCTCCATATGATATGAAAGTCTGTTCTCAGACTTCCTATTCATAATGATTTTGTATTTGTAGGTTTTAAGTTTCTAAAAATTTGCTTCTCCTAGCTATCTAATTTGATTCACATTCATTCATACAATTTTAAAAAATGTGACATCAGTTGTATTTTTTTTTTCAGCTTTTGGTCAGGTTCTAGAATTATTTAGAAGGAGAAACTAAAGGTTTGAAAAAAGTTGAAAAAAAGTTGAAGTTACAATACAGAAAATTAACCAAAGTGAGCACACATTGGGGTAGTGTCACACACACACACAATCTCAGTATCCTGGAAGCAGAGGCAGGAACTATTGTATGTGTTGAGAGTAATTTAGGCTGCATGGTGAGTGCCAGGCTAGCCAAGGTTAAATAGCCAGACCCTCAAAGTCAAAATAAAACAAGAAGGAAGAAACAGAAGAAAAGAGAGATGGAGGGGCAGAGGGAGAGAAGACTAAAAGAAAGAATGGAGATAGAGAGAGAGAGAGAAACAGATACATAGAAAGAATGATGGAGAGAGAAGGAGGGAGGGCGGGAAGGAGGAAAGGGATAGATAGATAAATAGGTAGATAAATATATAGATGATGATAAAGCACAAAGATTTTTACTTGAATGTCTAGAAACAGAACTCATTTCTGAGGCAGAAAATACAGATTAGGAATGATTAAGTTGCCTCTAAAGGACAAATTTGGAAGTCCTTAGACATATTTGAGATCACAGTTTAGAATAGAATGGACTGGAGGTAGACATTCTAGAATTCTCACCAGATTGAAGATAATAAAATCCACAGTACTGGTTTAATCTGACAAGTAAATGCATGTATACATGAATATACATACATAAATGTATTACATGCATAAGACGACACAGCTAGAATAATCACCAAGGAAATGTATGTATACATGTATATACATATATAAATACAATAAATGCATAATATGACACACAGCTAGAAATTCACCCAGAAATGCGTGTACTCATGTATATATGTACATAAATACAATACATGTTTAAAAAGACACACATCTAGAATATTCACACAAAACAGGAATGCTTAGAAGTAGAGAAAACATTACTAAGAAAGGTAAGTAACAACAAACATGACGTTACATGAAATGATCTAGAAAATGCTGTTCTGAGTTCCAGGTTAAAAATAATACATCCTTTGTGTGTATTTGTAATTGCTAGCAGACTGGAAAAGACATGGATAAGAGTCCAAAGTGGGGAGTTCATGTAAAATCTTCTAGGGATAGAAGAGATGAAGACCTGCCTGGAGAGGAGGCTCAGCAGAAAGGGAGGTAGAGCCACTGGGATGAGCTCTCAGTCAACACACTGATACAACATATTGGAATATATTTGTATAAGTGTGGTGAAGACCTGAAGAAAAGTAAAGCAGTGATTTGAGTGAGACATGAGATATGAGGCATTAGATCAGCTCTCTGTTGGAAGTTGGGCAGGACTTCTAGAAGGAGAGTTAGAACATACAGAGATGGATTGCTAGAGCAGCAGTGCAGGAAGTAGATTTGATTGATTACTTTATTTTCTCAGTGGATTGCAATGAGAAGTAGATACCAGCTCATGCTGGTGCTGAGAGAAGAAGCACTGAAAGCCCAGTAAGAAGAAAGAACAGGGATAACCTATTAGAAAAGGGTTCTCTTGGCTCCCAAGCCTGGGTTACAGTCTATCATCAAAGAGAAGTCATAGCAACAGGACCTTGAAAGATCTGTCTCATTACATCCAGAGTGAAGACTGGAAATCAGTGGGTTATGCTGCATGATAATGCTCAGCTTTCTTCTCTACCCTTCTACCATGCAAGATCCCATGCCCAGGAAGTGGTGTCACCCACATGGACATGTCTTCCTGTTTAATCATGATAAACAGACAATCCCACAAACCAACCTAATCAAGATAATACTTTATTGAGACTCTTCCCAGGTGCCTCTACATCTTTTTAAAAAATTCTTTCTTAATTATTTTAATTATTTACATCTAGAATGTTAATCTCCTCTTGGTCAGCTCTCCCAGAGTTCTTCATCTCACCCCTCTCCCCATTGCCTCTAAGAGAGTAACTCCTACTGGGCATCCCTCTTTTCTGGGGAACTCTACAGGATTAGGCACATCCTCTCCCACTGAGTCTGGACAAGACAGCCCTCTGCTGCATTTGTGCCAAGGGTCTCAGAGAAATCTGCATGCTCTTTGGTTAGTGGGTTACTCTCTTGGAGCTCCCCGGAGTCCAGGTTAGTTGACACTGTTGTTCTTCCTATGGAGTTGCGATCCCCTTCAGTTTCTTTAATCCTTCCCCTATTTCTTCCACAGGGGTCCCTGAACTCAAGCCAATGGTTGGCTGTATCTGCATCTGTCTCAGTCAGCTGCTGATAGAATCTCTCAGAGGAGAGCCATGCTAGGCTCTTAGTGCAAGCACAATATAGCATCAGTAATAGTTTCAGAGTTTGGTGCTTGCATATGGGATGAATCCCAAGTTGGACTGGCCAGTGGTCAGCCATTCCTTCCGTCTCTGCTCCATTTTTCTCCCTGCATATTTTTTTTTAGACCAGAACAGTTTTGGATCAAAACTTTGACGGTGGGTTGGTATACCCATCCCTCCACTGGGGGCCATGTCTAACTACTTGACATGGGCTCTTCAGGTTCCATTTCCTCATTTTGTAGAAATGTTGGGCATTTCTACGAAGATCACAACAGATGAATCTCAAATGGCCAAGAAGAACTTAAAGAAATGTTCAACATCCTTAGTTATCAGACAAATGTAACTCAAAATGAACATGAGATTCCACCTCATACCAGTCAGAATGGCTAGGATCAAAAACTCAAGCAACAGCACATGCTGGTGAGGATGTGGAGAAAGGGGAACACTCTTTCATTGCTGGTGGGATTGTAAACTAGTACAACCACTCTGGAAATCAATCTGATGGTTCCTCAGAAAATTGGAAATAGTTCTATCTGAAGACTTAGCTATACTGCTCCTGGGCATATACTCAAAAGAAGCTCCATCATAGCACAAGGACACATGTTCCACTATCTTCATAGCAGTCTTACTCATAATAGTCAGAAACTGAAGGTACCCCAAATGTCCCAGATGTGATTCATTTACACGATGGAATATTATTCAGCTATTACAAATGAGGGCATCATGAATTTTGCAGGAAAATGGCTCTAACTAAAAAATATCATCCTGAGTGAGGCAACTCAGATTCCAAAGGTCATGTGTGATATGTACTCACTGGTAAGTGGATATTGGTCAAAAATGCATAATACCCATGATACACCCCACAGACTATAGGACATTAAACAAAAAAGAAGGCCCAAGTGAGGATGCTTCAATCCCACTTAGAAGGGGGAACAAAATAATCATGGGAGGCAGACCAGAAAGGGACCTGAGTAGGAGAGGAGAGGGGAGGAAAAGGGAGCAGGATCAGATATAGGGAGAGAGACAGGAGAGAAGCCCAGAGGACCAGGAGAATGAATGGAAATACATCATTGTGGAGGGTTAGCAGGGCGAAGAAATTCTAGAATGTCCTAGAGACTTGTGCTGTGAGCAGTGCCCAGGACTCAATGTGCTTTTATATCTTATCAAGGTGAAAATTAAGACTAACCATCGCAAAGAGCTAAAGCATTTGAGAAGATTTCCTAATAGAAATCAAAATACATGAGTTTAGTCTGGTGGTATGTCTTTTTCTGTTATGTCAATCTATCCAAATAAAGTCCAGTTTAAGTTCATATTTCTCTATCATAACATTCTTTAGGGAAAAAAATCAACATACATCAAACAGAAAATGTTTTCTTTCTTTTTATCCCCCTAACACTGTAGTTTTAGGAGGTACATGGCTCACCATCTAAGGTAGATCTGGTCAGAACTGGCCAAATGTCAATCACATAGAGTTGCCAGTTCACTTATCTTCAGTGTGGGTGTGTTCTTTGTCACCATTGCAAGTGAATTTTATGCTTTCGCTGCCTTCCACTTCCCTCTGTCTTACCAGAAATTGTTAAGACAGATAGTCATTAGCTGAACACACTGGAAAATGCAAATAGTGGATTGTTTAAACAAACTGGGCTTTACTTTTCATTTAAAGAAGAAAAGAAGAAGAAGAAGAAGAAGAAGAAGAAGAAGAAGAAGAAGAAGAAGGAGGAGGAGGAGGAGGAGGAGGAGGAGGAGGAGGAGGAGGAGGAGGAGGGGAAGGGGAAGGGGAAGGGGAAGGGGAAGGGGAAGGGGAAGGGGAAGAGGAAGAGGAAGAAGAAGAAGAAGAAGAAGAAGAAGAAGAAGAAGAAGAAGAAGAAGAAGAAGAAGAAGAAGAAGAAGAAGAAGAA
>JANHMN010000022.1:4263505-4274079 GCA_030674055.1 Rhabdomys pumilio | reverse complement strand
AAGAAGAAGAAGAAGAAGAAGAAGAAGAAGAAGAAGAAGAAGAAGAACCTAGGGCAACTAAGGTATCGTTTTAGTGTCACCATCTCAGAATCTTAGTTTTCACTCAGGTTATGTTGTCTGTTTTCTACCAAAGTGGTACATGCACTCTTCTACCCTGCTTCAAACCATTAGAACTGCAAAGTGTGTTTACCCTTCTCTCTTGGCATCTAGTTTCTTGTTAAATTCTGCCAAAAATGAGTCACTGAGAGACCGAGAAGTGGAGGAGGGAAGAACTATGCTTATGCTGGCTCTGATGCATCAGCAGTTGCTCCAGTAGCTGCTAGTGGTTGTAAGAGCAGTGGAGACCAGATGGCTGAGCATTTATTCCAGCAAGCTAACGCTTAATGCACTCCAGCTCTGCCAGGGGTAGCACTCTGGAAGTTCTGATCTGGTGTATTGGAAAGCATATGTAAATGGTCTCTGTTATGAAGATGGCAGTGGTTTCTTGATTTCAGAATGACATCTTTTATTCCTTATACTTCTTTTCATTTATTTTCATTGTTTCCCATTACTTTCTTTCTATTTGAAATAGTTGAGCTGTTTTCTTAATATATATATGCTTGTGTAGTACTTGACTAATACTTAGTACTGCTAGAAAGCATCCTAGGAAAGATCAAAATAAAATATATAACTTGAAAAAAAATTGCTACCAGTGAAAAATATGAGGGCTTTATCATGCCTTATTTTCACAATTAATGTAATTACATATTGGCATCCAGGAAAGAATGCTTTCCTTTTACATCAAGGCTTGTGTTCTAATCTCTTTTTATAGTATTATAAAATTATATTGTTATAAAAATATTGTTATAAAAAAGCAAATTTATTTTATTTCAAGTTCCTACATTTTATTTTGGTCTTTCCTGGGGTCTACCCAGAGGTCATATGATCTAGGTGATTCTTGATCTGATCAAGTTGATAACTGAGCATAATTATCACAGCTTGGGAGAGTATTTGGAAATTAGTAAGTCTGACCATCTTAGTAGCAACGTTGCTATAATGATAGCTCAAGGGTGGCAAAATTATATTTTTTAATTCTGAATTAATAGAGCTTTGCATAAAGTTAATGACCTAATAGAACCAACATCAACAAGGGCAGAAATTTAAAATTAGACCCAGAATCAGTATCTACAGTATGTAAATGATCACATATATAGCACTTGCACACTTCTAACTCTCTCATGTGGCAGCTGGAACCTTAATTGGAAGAGAACACATGGGAAAATTTAGAGAACCACAAACACTCAATTTCTACAGTATCTTGTCCAGTAAAAGAACCTTTTTATCCTTGATTAAGGAGGCAGACTTGCTTGGAGACTTCATAAAGCAGATACTACTCAAAAAGATAAAACATTTTCTCCTAGATTCACTACTAATAACTTCTAGATTCTTAGTGAGAGGCATACTATAGAAGTCTTTAGAGGAGATGTAAAATATTCTATCAAGAATCATGCTAAGTAGGAGCTAAAAAATAGAACAGTGATGGTATATCGAGAAAAGGAAAAACTATCACACTGACTTCTTACTGTTTCTAGAGAGAAGCAGCTGAAATTTCTTTTCTTTTTCATTGTGTGAGTCAGAGTCATCATAGATGCATTTGTAGAAGCCTGCAGAGGACTGCATCCTCCTGGAAGATGAAAGAGGAAAGGGTGATTCCTGTCACGTCTGTATTTAACTGCCCTGTTTGGCAAATGCATTACAGGGAATGACAATGGTGTATCATAAATCAATTAGGTGGTAATTTAAATTTACAGCTGCTGTTGTTGCTCCTCCAGATGCAGTGTACTTAAGCAGCTCAGCCCAGCCCTTGACAACCGACATGCATTCTGATCAATTTCCAGCTATGCATGCTGATCAGTTAGTCAAGTGAGTTCTTTCCCCTCCACATTAACACACAAACCTGTCAGAAGCAGGTTTTCCTTGTAGGCAGAGTGCCATTTCAACTTTTCTCCTCTCAGATGTAAAAGAGAATGAAGAATTTTGACCCTTCTGACATTCATAGACTATCACAACACTGACCAGATCAGACTTAAAGAATGTACAGGACAAGTGTCTTACAAACTTCAACAAGGGCTAGAGAGGTGGCTCAGCCTAAACCTACAACCAAAACTATAAGAAACCTCAATAAGACAAAAATATGCCAGGAGAGAGAGGGGGGGAGGGAGGGAGGGAGAAGGAGGGAGGGAGAGAGAGAGAGAGAGAGAGAGAGAGAGAGAGAGAGAGAGAGAGAGAGAGAGAGAGAGAGAGAGAGAGAGAGAGAGAAGAAACCCATGAGATTTCAAAGGGAGATATCTCTAGGAAATATCTAAAGTTTCTTGTGTCTGCTATTTTCTCACCACAGATAAAGGAAAGTTGTCTACCATGAAATAAGTTTAGGTATATGTATTATTTTATTTGATCATAGGAACTGGGATGTTCTTCTGTCTATGAATGGGATCTATGGGGTTTGCAGCTACAGGAAGCTGAAAAGATGAGCTATGGACTTGCTTGGAAAGAAGATTAGGTCTTTATTCTTTTAGGCTGTAAGAAATACCTTCACATGTTGACTGTTCTCTTTACTCCCATAAAAGGAGGCCACTGTTCTCTGTCAAGTATTCTTCCCAAGTGTTTTTACAGTGCAGCAGTCAATCTTCACTTCAGGGGGTAATCTCAAATATCATGGGGATATGACTTTTATGAGGAAAATAGCCACACATTGTTCTCACTCTGTCATAATCCTAAACAGCAAGAAGTCATTATTAATTTCCAAATCATTCCATAAAGGTAGGAAAGCAAAGAAGAAACTGTACCAGAAAAATCATTTGTATGGGGAGGAAAAGCCAGTCTTAACCACATATCCTCATTTCCCACCTGATGTTTGAGAAGAGATAAAATAGCTTGACAAATGATACTCATCCCAAACACTGACACCCTAAACAAGAAATAGAGAGGGAACAGCAATAAAACATTAGTGATGGGATTTCACAAGCAATTACCAGACAAATTCTTTGACCCAATAAGGAATTTCCTCTGGCCTCACCAGGTCAAGGCAACTTGCCTCAAGCAGCACTTAACACTGTTCCATGACAATTTGAGTGACAGGGGTGGGAGGGAAGGAAACCTCATGTGTTAATGTGTGGTTCCTTCATGGTCCACTTACTTCTTGAGAGAACTCTCATTCCTATGCCAACACCTTCATTTCTTGATGCTACTTAAATGGTAAGACTCCCTTAAATAGTCTGGAATATGCGAAGCCCTTGGGAAGCTTTCCTAACTACCATGTTACATTCAATCTCTACTTCTCAATGGGGAAGTATAAAATTATTTTATTTGGCTTTTCCTCTATGACCTTGGCCATCATCCAAGTGACTATACTGGAGAGAGATGTTGGATAACTGTGTTGCCAACCTCTTTGATTCCCTAGGAACAATTGGGACATTGTCCTGGTTTCTATCTATCCCCAGGCTAGAATGCCAACTTGCAGTCAAGGCTAGGTCAGTCGTGGGCCTTTGTTACAGGTATCTCCATTTTGAAGCTTCTTTAAGACTTTCCAGGGTTCTGCAAATGTTATGTTCAGTCAGAGACAGTGATGGGATTTGGTGAGACAGGCAGGACATAGGCCTAGAACAGTGGCAGACTCACAGGTTATTCTGGGAGAACAAACGTTGGAAAGAAGACAAGCTAGTGATACGGTTGTCAAAGGATGTCACTTAAAACTTGGATAGATACCCAGAAACTAGAAGGATGGTGCTGTTCAATTTTCCCAATCAGGTTCATCATGGGAAACTAGGTAGAGATGGAGGTGGAGTCACAATGCATAAGTTAAAAATCTCTAAAGCATGAGTTTGCATCTCTTCTTGATCAAGTCACTCTTCATTGCCTTTGGGATAAAACCATTATTTCCCAGACACATAAAATGACCTCCTCAAACACCTATATTAACTTGTTAGAGCCATCATCAATAGGGCTTCATAGCTTGGGTGGTAAGCTTCTAGACTTCTCATTTTATACTGGTGGGCAAATTTCTTGACTGCTCTGAACTTGTTCTTTCATGTACTCAAGAATACTAACGTTTGAGTTGCTCTTCTGAGAACTGAAAAAAAAATGCATACAGTAAGTAAAATAATAGTTTTCAGACATAAAATATTTTAACATTTACTATTAAGGTAATAAAAATAAAAACTGCGGGCTGAAGACACATCTCAGTTGGAAGAGTGGTTGCCTTATATCATGACAACCTGGATTTAATCCCCTGCACCATGAAAGTCAAATAAAAATGTTTCAAATTAAGTCTATGGTATAAGTTCAATTATTTAATATAAATTACACAATGTTCAAAGACAAATATAGGTATTTACAAAAACAGGCTGAGAAAATTAACACCTTTACAAACACTTACTGTACTGTGGTCAAGACTGCACGGCTCGGGTGTGGTAGTAAAACCTGTAAAAGAGAAGGTGTTACTGAATAAGAACATAGCTTCCAGACAATTCTGTAGCTTTGACACCTTTGAAAAGAAAAAGGAAGAGTACAATTGGACATAAAAGAGTCATGCAATTGAGGTGACAAAGCAAGTTCAGGATCAAGGCTGTTCTGTGTTTCACGTTGGATTATCTTTGTCAACCAGTGTGGACACTCAGACACTCAGTTAATGGCAAAAGGAAGAAAGTGTGGTGCCAGCTTCAAATCCGTAAAAGATCCCCAAAAGGTTAGGTGGCTACACTTCTTGCTAACATACCTTGAGTCCCTTTTTGAAGGGAGACTCATGTGGCCTGTATCTCAACACACTGTGTCTAGTATTCTGGGTAAAGAGCTTGAGAAATACTTCTAACTCATTGCTCAGAACTTTTTACATTTTCAAAATCTATTGCTCTTTGTTGTTTGTTCTTTTTAATGGTTGCTTTTTAAATGATAATCTCAGAAAAATATTTATATTTCTTTTATATATAAGATAATCATGATGCTAGGACAGTCACACGTTAAGTTATATAAAGCCAACATTCAGTGCTTATTAATGCAGTTCTATAAAGTACTTAACCTGCACTTTCCTTTTTTAGTCCCCACACTTTTATGTCTACATACTCTGTCAGCAGTCCTACAATAGAACACGACTTGGGTTAGCTTTGTAATGGGATTTGCTGCATGGACATAAAGTTGCCAGTAGTCTACAGAAAGGCCAAGGGCCAGATAGAGTGGGCAGAATGGCATCCTTGGATGTCACTTTGGCTGCAGGCCTGTAAATGTCGAGCTCTGATTCTGCTGTGCTCCAGTCTTCATTTCTCTCTACTTATGGGCTCTTTACCCTGCAAGGGAAAAACTCTGTGGTGCAGAGAAGAGTTGTGCACCAACACTAATTCACAGGCTACAGTGATAGCCAATGGTAGTCAGGGAGTCAGGTACCAGGCTTGAATGATGGAAAGATTGGCACCTGGTTTTTATTTTGTTTTCAGAAGGAAAGGTGGTACCAAAATGGAAGAAAAAGAAAGAATACAGACCCCCCAAAAAGAGACTAGAAAAGAGAAAAGTGGAGGAAAAATAATCAGAGAACCATTTTCCTTTCTCATGTTAAGGAAGATAGTAGAATACTAGAGGTTAACCGCTTCCTCTCAGACAACATGGGTCTTCCTCTCAGACAGCAAGGGTTTATAGTGTGCATGTTAAATCATGAGTTTACCTTGAACCACAGTTTGTTAAGTCAGAGCCATAGACTAAAGTATGTTAATACTAGTGTGTGCCACCCTCCTCCCCAAGGTCACCATTCTTCCTAAGTTCTAGCATTTCAAATTGAGTGAAGAATGCATGCTGGTTTGGCCCAAGTACAACTTCAGCCCTCCTTTTAACAATCATATACAAGCTGAGAGAGTGGGGAACTCTCTAAAACATGATGAAAAGTGCAAAAAAAAAAAAACCTCTTAGGTTCTGACTGCAGGCTAAGGTGTTCTGAGGTAAATTCTAACTACCTCTGAGAAGCGTTGTTCAAGCATAGCTCAGAATCTTCCTTTACTCCCTCTTTCCAGCAAGGTAGAAGCAAAAGCCAGCTGTGGTCCTTGCTTTCATGCCTAAACTCTGGTCCTGTTATGAGCTAGAAAAAATGGAAAACCTATTTTTTTTCCTCAAAAGAATATGCTTTACCTTGGGAATTTTTTTCTACAGTAATAATTATCCACCTTTCCAAAATGTCTAAACTTTTAATATTTGAAATATATGTCATTTCAAAGTGACTTCCTTGTATTAGAACTATTTCTTGCTCCATTTTTAATTCAGCTTTTGATGGATATTCACTGATAACATTAACTATCACGTTGTTTCCAGTTGCCCAGATCTTAATCTTATACAGTGACATTGGTCTTCTGAATGTCTCAGAGATATCTGTTCTTAGTGACCTACATTCTGTTCATCATGGTTTCTTTCCAAGGAGTCTGAAGTTGTTATGGTGACCTTCAAACACTAGAAACAAAATGTCAACATTATTTCAGAAATTAGGGTAATGAACATATTGGGAGAAAAGATATTTGTGATGGGTTAAGAGCTACTTTTCATTTGAAAATGTAAGATTTGAACACCAGCCTTATTCTGTATCTCACCTGTGTGCCCTTGGTCAAGGGACTTGAGGTTTCTGAGCCTTCTTTCCTTTCTCTTGTGAAGGTTAGTAGTTAACTGGACTCTCTGGGTTGCTGTGAGGCTCAAGCTGGGTAGCATGTGTGCATGACTGTAGGTGATATAAGACAATTTCATCTGTGTCCTGTGAACAGCCTTGAAAAAGTCTTAGGGAATTAGATGGATGGGTTTTCATCCTTTCTACTTTGCAACTATTCTCAATTTTTTTCTTTGACAAACCTGAAAGAGATCACCCCTGGGCAGTGGGCAATCATAGATAGTTCTGAGGTAGTAGGCAGCCAACCATGGCTGGTAGGTAGCCATTTGCTCCTCAGCAGGTCTTTGGCCAACATAGCATTGGCCTTGGTTCAAATGTGACAATGAGCAGCTTGTTCTCACTGGGACTATGCAGCTGAAAGTTCATACCGCCTTCAGCCCACAACTGAGCACATGGATGCTGAGGTCAGTGGCAAGGAAAAGAAGTCTGCTCAACATGTTAGTTCTCACCCCATCCCTCTTTACTTCATAACTTTCATTGCTTAGTTTGAAGTTAGTTTGTTTCTACAAAGTTCAGTGAAGAAAAAAAATAACTGACAGCATTGAAGAATTTCTGGTGTTCGTAGCACACTATAGAACGCCATCCCAGTATAACCACTTAAGAATTTACCAAGACATTTATGATTTTCAAATAGTAAGCAAATTATCTTGAGAAATTTATCACTCCAAGGTAAACCACATTGTGGCATTAGAGAATTTGTCTCCGCCACTGTTCTGTGAAAGGCTAATTACCAGAGAAGGTATTAAGTTTATTGGGAAGCAAGACTCCACAGGAACCATTCATATTTAATCAATTGCTTGAATAACCAGTGCCAGCTGAGAAATGTGGAAAAGTGTATCTATTATCTTTCTTTTTTTTTTTTAAACAAAAATTCTGAAGTCTAACACAGCAGGGAAAGTTTGATGCTTTTGTTTGATCTTCAGACATCTTAGGAGCCTTATACAGTCAGACAAAATCCTGGAATCCCTTGGATACTACAGGGACTGGGGCCATTATAAAACCAGCTGGTAGCTATTTCTTGGCTCTGCACAACTGTTTCCCAGCTTACCCCTCAGGTCCTGAATGTTACACAGATCACTCACTCACTCACTCACTCACTCACTCACCCAGTCACATAATCACTTGGTGACGCATAAAAATTTTGGAGAACAGTTAGATACAAAACATTTCCAAACATCTATAGTTTACTGCATGATGTAATAAACAGAAAGAAATTCTTTACAACTGTTTAGGGAAAAAAACGTTTTCTCAAATTCTTCAGCACTGAGTAGTAGGGGAAAGGAGAGTTTGGTAACCATGAGATACTTTTTCTCCTAGAACTTCCTGTTAGAACTCCATCAGAATTAAGAACTAAGGTTGTTGCATGACTTGAATTAATCATATGATCATGGCGGGAAGCCTTGCAGCCCTCCGGCAAGCCCAGCAACTAATGGTTTATTGCTGTCACAGGTACTCCAGTGGGGGCTAAGAAGAAATGCCATAAGATGTCTATTAAAGCAACTGGAATACAAAATAAAAAAAACCAAAGTTGAGTATTCTGTCAAAGGACAGATTTTATAGAAAACCAATGCTTATGTGCCCAGTCAGCTGAAGGTAGGTATGGTTTGGGCACAGCCTAGAGCCTCCCAGAAGTGGCAAGTCAGGAAAGATGTTTTTACAGCTCATGTATAGAAATCTTTCCACCCTCTTTCAGATGTGCATGCTCATTTAAAATATATTTATCGAGTTTCCCCAATTGTCGTGATGAACCAGCATTGTTTTAGGACCAGAAAAATTAAAGTGCTATGAAAAGTTTTAAGGCTCCAGAAGTGATTTTCCCCATGTAAGGACAAACTCACAGTACAAAAGTTCAGTGAAACGGACATGCTGACAAACATATTATCAAAAAGAGAGCTAGCCTAGGTTAAATGCTCCATTAGAGACAAGAGGTCGTGGATATGTCGAAATGTTTTACTGTTTAAAACACCACTTCAGTTCTTAATAAACACAGAATTAACAAGAATTGAAATACTACCATCAAGGTGCAGGATGCAAGAGCTTAGAAGGACATCTAGTCCCAGCTAAGTGGTGAGAATCAATAGAAGGTCAGAAATGACTTTGTGAAGGAGATAGCTTCACTAGAGAATTATTGATGGCAGATGAGGGCCACAGAGAGAAAGAAGTCAAGAACATAGGGAAAAGCTTCTTAAAAAGAGAAGCATTGTTAAGAGCAGGACAATTTCTAAGAGTTGCAAATGGCATACTCTGCTGTGCCTACAGTATAATGTGGCCATAGGGAATAGTCAGACATGGTTTAGACAGGTGTTCAGAGTCCAGATTTTTCATAATGTCATGCTAATGAGCCTGAAATTTGACTTAAAGGCATTTAAAAAAACAGTGAAACATTTGAAGCAGCAAATTGGCATGATTGGATATAAATCTATCTATCTATCTATCTATCTGTCTGTCTATCTATCTATCTATCTATCTATCTATCTATCTATCTATCATCTATCTATCTATTGCTGAAGGATCACTAATGATAGCTTCATGGAGGATCACTGAGAAGGACAATAAAATGCAGGCAGATTGTGGTTGAAAGGCTTTGAAATGGTCTAGATAGAAATTGGTGGTGACCTGATATAAAGGAAAATCCATAGAGATGGAGATCTCTGAACTAATTTGACAGAAATATAAAGGAAATATATGGTAAATCCTGGGGATCATATATAAGAATGGAAAAAAATACAGACGACAAGAACAATGCTCAGGACTCCGACTTAGTCACCTTGAGGAAGGTATGGCCATTCTTGAGGTAACAAATGGAAGGGAGAAGACTGATCTGTGTGTTTTGGGGAAACTCAAAGTATGATACTCAATAAGGTGTCAAGAGATCCCTAAGCTAAGGATACACTGGTGAGAGTCCTTGATTTTTGCTTATAATGATAAATGTAGAGAATAGCATAAAGAAGACCGTGTAGAAAGAGAGATATGCCTAGATCAGAGCTCTGAATGCTCAGATAGGCAAAAACCACTAAATTCTTCTAAATAGCCTGTATGCAAACAGAAAATGAATGAATAGGGACCTATGGAGAAACTGTGGGTAGCTGTGGTATACATGTTGGTTCTCAGCATATGGCTCTCTTTTACACAGACTGTTACCACCATCCAGCATTTCCAGGGCATAGATTAAACATACCACAGCTACACCATCCTTCTTATTCTCTTATCTGTATATAAGCAGCATTGAGATGTGTCTGTTCCATGGTAGACACTACAGACGGTCCCCCCAAATCAAGCATCCCTATATAAGGATCAAGATATAATTATACCTCACTCCTATTTTTCCTCATAAGGTTTTTTTGCAGCTTATTTTGGGATATGTGTTATAGTGCTGGGAGTCCAAGGAATGGAATATGAAAGAACAAATTGTAAAAATACTAGCAAGTGGGTAAGGATGTAGTCTTTATAAGCCTTTGAAGAAGTTAGCTCCTTGAAGAGAATATATCAACATATGTCTCAACCCTCCCTGAGATGCTATTGGGTAACTCACAAACAGTAGTTTCTGTCACCTTGGACACTGGAGGAGAGGGGGTTACTGTCATCCCTTTAATGTGTCTTATGAGACAGCATTTTTATAATGCTTTTTCTTTAATTAGTTCTGATCATTTGACAATATAAAGTTCACTTTACTTGTCAGCCTTGGCACTTAATTTGATGCCTTTACTCTCACTTAAAGTACCATTGGCAGTTTATCTTTAGAATGAAAATCGCCAAATGAAATTGTATGTGGAAGCATGAAGCCTAAAATGACTTAGGCTATGGAAAGAAGAAGAAGAAGAAGAAGAAGAAGAAGAAGAAGAAGAAGAAGAAGAAGAAGGAGGAGGAGGAGGAGGAGGAGGAGGAGGAGGAGGAGGAGGAGGAG
>JANHMN010000022.1:4241134-4263495 GCA_030674055.1 Rhabdomys pumilio | reverse complement strand
GAAGAAGAAGAAGAAGAAGAAGAAGAAGAAGAAGAAGAAGAAGAAGAAGAAGAAGAAGAAGAAGAAGAAGAAGAAAAGAGGAAGAAGAAAAGAGGAAGAAGAAAAGAGGAAGAAGAAAAGAGGAAGAAAAGAATAGAATTTCTACCTGGTTATATTACTAAGCAAAATGCTTATTCATAGTTATTCTAGGTGTACATGTTAAAATGTATACTTCATGTGCAATATAAACACACTGAACTAGATATGCTCTAGAATGGAATAGCAAGAACTTAAAATGGAAACAAAGAAAGTTGATATCCTTCCTATAAGAAATATGTTCATGAAAAAGTGAAAATAAATGTTTGGATATTGGTGGTATTATTTTCAAATTAACCATATTTTATGAGTTAAATTACATTCTTAATTTTGTAAATTGACTGAGGTCAGGGTTAAGAACAAATGACATTCTTCCACAATGTCTAACCAAAATTTTGTTTTTTATTTTCATCAATATAGAGAATGGTTCATCTGTAATTCTGATGTTTAAGAAGTGATTAGGAACTCAGGCCTTTCCAAAGACCACTAAGTGCCCCTGAGTTACTATCCTTAGGGAACAAATATTTCCCCAGAAGATGCATTTAAATATATTTTGTGTGCTACATGCCACAAATTAAATGTTTCTTAGAAATAAATGCATTGTACAGGAGAAATTTAACTATTTTACCAAAACAATATCTACTAAAGAGTGTAGACAGTCAATTGATTTCCTTCAAGCATGCAATGAGGCAAATTTACACTCTCTTGTTGTTCTTCCTCCTCTTCTTCCTTCTCTTCCTTTAATTCTTTTAAATTTATCTAATGAGGCTCTTTTAGAAAAGACAATTTTTGGAGTCCATAGAGATATAGTCATTACTGTTGGATAACCTATGATTAAATTAGGGAAAGAATTAAAGAAGTTGAAAGGGAAAGTGACCCCATAAGAAGACCAGCAGTCTCAAATAACCAGACCACAGGGAGTTCCCAGAGACTGAGCTACCAACCAGAAACAGACATAGGACTGTCCAAGGTTCCTGGCACATATATAGCGGAGGTCAGATGCATATATATAGCAGAGGTCTGCCTTGTCAGGTTTCCATGGGAGAAGATGCGCTTAATTCTTGAGACACTTGAGGCCCCAGGGAAGGGGGAGGTCTGGTTGGGGGGAGGGAGGAACACCCTCTTGTAGGCAAGGAGAAGGAAGAATAGGATATAGAACTGTGGGAGATGGGACCGCGGTGGGGGACAACAACTGGAATGTAAATAAATAAAATTTTTAAAAAAGAAAAATGTTTTTTTTTTTTTAGCTACATCTATATCACCTGAGATGTGCAATTCAGTTTAAAAGTGCATATGCTACTGTGTGCTTCAGGATATTGATTTAGAGTCTATACTCTTTCCTTCTTTCTGTTGTCTACCATTTTATCATTTGTCTTACCTATGTATAACTCTCTATCTATCTATCTATCTATCTATCTATCTATCTATCTATCTATCTTTTATTATTTGTATCTGTCTACCATCATCTATCTATATTTTATGTCTATCTGTCTATCATCTCAAACATCCATTTGTCTCTGTTTTATTTCCACTATCTATCAATCTTTCTATTATCATCCATCTATATGTGTTTTTGTGTTTCCCTGGAAGGATATTCTTTGCTGGATAATTGCCTATTCTGACAGTTTAGTCAGACCTATTTTGGGCTAATAGTTAAGACTCAATAGAACAAAGCCCAACCAGGTTCTAAATTCTAATAAAGACTGAGGTAGTTAATCATTTCAACCTGAAATAAGCCTTCTGATGTATTTTAGACATTTTGTAACAAGACATTTTATGAAGTTAAATATTTGATGAATACTGTTAATTTAATAACTTTGAATTCCATAAAGCTGACTATTTATATAAAAATCAACTCAACCTTCTGCTCATTTGATTCATGGCTGACCAGGCTTTTACACATGCCATTAACTTGACTTACATGTTGTTAAATAATCCAGCACATTATTCCAAATTGAACACAAGCAAAATATATTGTGTGGCTGTGGCATTGCCGTCTTTTACTTAAATCAACAAATGAAGATATATATATATATATATATATATATATATATATATATATATATGCCTTATCTGTCCTGTTTCCTCAAAAGTATAATTTAATTTTGGCTTAAGCTGACATAAATGTTATTACAAGAAATGGATTTCATCTTCTAGCTACTAGAAATTTGGAAACCATTCCATGTTACTGTTTCATATATTCTTGCAAATATAGCAATCTAGATTGTACATTATTTTCTCTCTGATGCTATGGAAGTTGTGGATAAATAATCCTGAATGTTGGTGAGATGAATGTCTCAGTGCACAAGGGGTTCTTGAGCTCTATCTAAAATGGGAAGGAAAACATACTCCATAAGGTTACCCTCTGCCACGTAGACATCATGGCATGTTTCTCCCTCCCTCCCTCTCTTCCTTGGTCCCTTCTTCCTCTCTCTCTTTCTATACACACACACACACACACACACACACACACACACACTCATACTCACACTCACACACTATGCTTTCATGATAATTTTTTTTTAAATCATTTTATTTTATGTGGGTGGGTGTTTGGCTTGGATGTATGTCTGTGTACCATATGTCTGCTTCTTGCCCACAGAAGCCAGAGAATGGCATAAGTTCCCCTCTAGAGTTACAGAAAGTTGTAAGCTGCTATACTGGTGCTGGGAATTAAACCTAGGCTTTCTGAAGAATAGCCAGTGCTCTTAACCACTTAGCCTTGTCTCTAGTTCAATAGAAGATTAAACAAATTAATCATGAAAAAATAGATATACACTCCATATGTACTTTTATACAAAAAGACAAGTGTGAATAACATAAGAAGAAAGGCTTTACATTTCTCCATTTGTGACATTGTAACTCCGATCCATGCTGAAATTGTGCATGATAAAGGCTACAAATCAAAGAGTGGAAGAGTGTGGGAAAGCATGGGTAAGTCCATTTGCCCTGTCCTATAGCACACACATCTTTGTCAGCTAACTGATAGAAATGCAGCATGGTGAAGTCATTATTGATTCATTTCATTAGTTATATAATTATGTGCATCATTCATGTGGGTTTTGAGTAGTGGAATTTTAATCCAGCAACATGGCTGCTCTGGCAAGGGGTCACATCCAAAGACCTTCTAGGTCTGTGTGATCTAGTTGGAATGACACACCTGGAATTCCTTCCAGCTGGAATACAGACAGACCCTTAGTATACACATTTTTTTCTAAACAATCAATGTAAATTTAGTTTGTAGAATGAAGTACCCATGTTTGAAATTAACATCTAATTGAGGGGCAGACAAAGTGGCGAACCAGAGAAAGATTTGACAGCATAAGTCACAGATAAGATACACCCAACTCTGAAGAGAACAAACAAGAAAGACAGTCTACTTAAGAGGAGTGCAAGGTAAGGGTGGAATTGAGTTCAGTTGAGTTCAGTGTAGTTCAGTTTGTGGGGTTCAAAATCAGTCAGCTTGGAAGGGAGTTTTGAGACAGAACAGCTGAGTTGAACCAGCCAGCCAGAGCTCAAAACAAAACAAAACAACCAAACCAAACAAGCAAAAAACTAGAGAGGGTGATCTTATTCAGCATTAAGCCACTGAGACAACAATTATATCTGGTAAATAAAAGTCACATTTATAGTTTTGTCTTAGTGAAATATATAAAATGCCAGTGAAACATAACTTTTTTTTTTTTCGAGACAGGGTTTCTTTGTGTAGTCCTGGCTGTCCTGGAACTCACTCTGTAGACCAGGCTGGCCTCGAACTCAGAAATCCACCTGCCTCTGCCTCCCAAGTGCTGGGATTAAAGGTGTGAGCCACCACTGCCTGGCGAAACATAACTTTTGAGTACATTATCTTTCATATTCTTATAATCCAAGCGTATTATCCAAACACAAATTCTAAGTCTTCCTCTTTCCCATTAATTTAAAGTAATGCCAATGTCATACATTTCTATGATTTTCCAAATGGACTGTTGGAATCAAGACAGTATTGCTTTAATAAGTCAAAGTTTTCCCCAGTCCACATGCTTGATTCCTGGGAGACTTCCTCACACCAAGGACATCCAAGTGAGACACTGATACCCTAATTCTCTGTCTGCTAGGCCCCAGAAAGCCCAGAAGCCATGAAATCTTCCCTGCTCATTCTGAGCTCTATTTTCTGGTCTAAACAAATCTTTACTCAATGATCACTTGGTCAGGGAAACCATAAAGACAGAAATGAAAAACATTCTAGAATTCAATGAAAACGAAGGCATAACACACAAAAACAAGTCATAAACTCATATGCTGTGAATTCTGCTCCTCAGCAGGTCCATGTATGTGGGGACCTTTGACAATGTTTCCTGGGCCTTTACTAAGAGTGAGTTAGGCATTTTATTTCTGGACATGAGAGAAGCTTGCCTTGGTTTATTTCCATTCTTCAGGTCAGGTAGGCTCTGATAAAACTCTATGATTTTCCACAATGCCTTGTTAAAGAGAACAGGAAGATCCATATATATTTCAAACTGGTCACTTTTTGCCACCTGCTTGGGAGCACCAGAATTTATGAAGCTAATATACACAAAACAGTGAGATTTCCCTGGGTTCTCTTTGCAGATTGCACGTAAGTCAACACAGAGACATTAGCAGCTTGTCAACTAAGCACAGATGTTGGGTCCAGTTGAGGACTTCTGCTCTGTGCACACTGTAATTCTTGGTATCTGTTTGGTGGTCTCTAGCTTTCAAGGATGCAGTTTGCCTTGTAAATCTCAGTTATCTGATGGATTTAAGGAGTCATTAGTTCCCAGTCTATTCTCACCTTTCTTGTTGTGAACATGGAAGTAGTGACTTATGACACCATTGTGTATCAGCTTAAAAACAGCAAGTCCTCTGCTGACCCACTGTGTATTTAGTTGTCCTTTTATTGAGTTACAGTCTCTATCTATTCTGGATAAAACCATTATGAGCTCAAAAATTCCTGTCTAAACCATAGGAAGTCAGGGGCTGTATGAAATTATGTGGGTATGCTATCAGGGTAGTGCTTGCCTCTGTGAATTGGTAGAAATGGCTGTCTCCCCATATTGAGTTTACCTTGGGTTGGCATTATTTACCCTTCACACAGCAGAATTCACCATTAAAACTAAGTGTGCTTCAATTTTTATTATTTGATTTTAAAGTTATAAATTCACTCTCTTTAATAGATGTGAGTTCTCATATGCTGTGTTTCTTTTGGTATTGATTTGTAATGTATTGAAGATTGTTATCCATTCCATTTAAATTGATGATTCTATTAGAAAATTTTGAGCAGCTTTCCCTGTAGCATCCTTTAATAGATGAAGAGCTTTAGTGATATTTGTTCCTTGAGCTCTGGTGTTGCTGATGTTGCCCATTGCACTTTTCTGTGTGCCCCGACTCTGCCTAGCTTCCTTCCTCACTCTTTCCCTTCCCCCACTCCCTTCTCGATGTTCCACCCACATCTGACATTCATCTACCCAGACTTTTGCTGTTACTCAACTCAAAGTTTGTAGAGTTTTAAAAAACTACACATTTTAAGTTTGAGGCAGGATCTCACTATGTAGCCCTGGCTGGCTTGGAACTCAGAGAAATCTGTCTGCCTCTGGGATTAAAGGCACCCACCACCATACCCAGGAATTTTTATAACCCTTTTTTCAATAAATTTAGCTTTCATTGATGTATATTTTATATTTTATTCAGTTTTAAACTATAATTTCATTCTTATTAGATATGCTTTTTAATTTCTCTTGAGACTCAGAAAGAACATGTCTGTGTGTAGGAGTGTTAGTACATTTATGTGCATGTTCATATTTACACCATTGCACAAGTAGATGTAAATTTGTATGTATATACAAGTGCATGCACGTGGAGGCTGGAGGATTGCCTCTTCTGCCATCCTTCTCCTTTGAGACACAGTCTTTCACTGGTCTAGAAGCTCATCAAATAGGTTAAGCTGGCTGGTCCATTGTATAGTTATCTATGCAATGAGAACATATACAGCCTTGTATTTTTACATTGGTTCTAGGCACTTTTCACGTGCAATCTGGAGATAAAAAATTTTGGTCTTGTACTTAAAATGAGTCAACTCCTCAGCTCCTTCTCAATATATAGGTCACTTAAAATACTTATGTGTTATATACGCCCTATGGTTATCTTTTGTCAATTTTATATTTAAAAAATTTTTAAATATGTAAGAGAAAGCAACAGAAAGCCTTTGGAAGCAAAAGAATAAATATTGCTGAAGAATATAACTACAGGAATATAATTATACACAGTATATTAAAAGAGACTTCAAATAGATTATATTCTTTTCTGTTAACACACACACAGTCTCTCTCTCTCTCTCTCTCTCTCTCTCTCTCTCTCTCTCTCTCTCTCCTAAATATAATCTGCTTAGTCCATATAATGTTGCTTGTATGTACATTTTCAGGACTGGCTTGGTAGAAGACAACCAATTTATGTGCTCTTCCCTGGGGAGAACCACCTCTCTTGTTTATAGTTCTTTGTGTATGGTTGAGACCTGATGGGATTTTCTGCATACAGTTAACAATATATGTTCATTGGTGTCATTCCTTTCAGCTCATGCTGGGTGTTCATATTGCTGAGACTTTATGGGTGTAGCTTATGATGATGCTAGGAGACACACTCTTACTCTGAAGTCCCTGATCCTTTGAAATGTAAGCTCTTTCTGCCTCATCTTTCATAATGTCTCCCATGCTTTTGGTATGGAGGTGTCTTGTAAATGTATCCATTGGGACTGGGTTCCACACCTGCAGTGGAAACCCCTATCCTGGATGTAAGAAGCTCTCTTGAGTTGTTGGTCAGAGCTGTCTAAGAGATGCCGAAGCATACAGACTATTGTTGCCCTTAGCTGTCTCTAGTGGTGGAAGGGAAGTCCTATTGCTGAAGACACCAAGCACTTCAAGCACAGAGTCCAGGAATTACAGAGCTGAACAGCTTCTCCCTGAAGACTAGTTTTTATGGTAACAGAAGTTACCATGCCAGCTTCCAAAAGAGAGAGACAAACAACAGTTCTACCCAGATCTAATGCCAAAGACCCTATGGTTCAGTAGTGGCACACATACCTTGACAGTAATTAATAGTTTTCTAATTGGACATAAGACCTCCTCACCAAGAAGGATAGCATGCATGGTATAGGAAACCTAGCTAACTACTTACTGCCAGTGGGATTATGGTTATCAGAGTATCTAAAGCCACTAATTTACTAAACCAGCATAATCCCTAACAACAATCTATAAGCATTTGTCTCTCTACCTACTGATAAAAGTAGTCTTCATACCTCACCAAAAATTTTTTCTTTGCAACAGAGACTACCACATTCTTAAATTAAAAACAAAAAGTCAAAAGGTCATTAGAAAAATATGGTCTAGAAATAAAGTATTGGTAAAACAAAAATTCAACAGATATGATTAAAAATCACAGCTTTTCTGCTCAGGGGTTTATCCAATTAAGGTCAGCCACCTTGCAAACATAGCAAATTGATCACAACAGGAGATAGATGAAGTGGCCAGCTCAGTAGATATATTGCCATCTTTATTACTATGAAGATATCACTGAGCTCCCCAGGATGCCCAAAGCATCATTTCAGTAAAAAAAAGACAACACATTGCAACATATTACAACTAACTTGATTTTCTTTCTAAATTCTTGCATTTGAAACCTCTTCTACTTGACCATTTTTTGACTATATATTAATTTTATTGTCTTAGTCAGAAAGTCAAGGTCATCTCAGATCCCGTTTCCTAACTAGTAAAGGAGTAGAACTTGCTCACTGAAGGCAAAGTGTGAGAATCTGGAATTTAATCCTAGCTTGACCTGCTTGACAAATAAGTAGTTCTCTATAATTTTTATTTAGTTTTATGCGGTTTTGTAATTCGTAAGAAACTGAGGAGAATAATAAGAACTTTTGTTCACATGAGTTGCAATTATAAAATTAATCAGTCTATTAGAAAATGTTTGCTTCAAGCCTGACAATAGAAGCAAGAGATGAATTTGATTGCTCGAGCTGGTTTATTGGAGATGGGAATTTTGCCGTTCATAAAAACAAATTAGATAAACAGAACGCTGATAAATGGTCAACATCAGACTGAGGCTTACATGAAATCAAATCAGTTGTGCCACTAAAGCACACATTAATAAACTGGACTGGACTTTGTTAGGGTCATTAGTATAAGAATAACCTTCATGTTGAATCTGTCTGAGAGTTACTATCCATGAATCAAAGTAATGAGTTTAAGCCATCAAACTGTCTCCAATAATCATCATTAGCATCTTGCATTTGCTACATCCAAGATATTTTACAGTCAACATGTTCCTTTTTCAAATCATTGCTTTAGGCACTTGTGAGTCCTGGTTTAATTTTAGTTGTTGCTGGTTACAAAATACAAAGGAGTTATTTTTCACAGGTTGGGCTAATCGTGAAATATTTGAAAACAAGCGATAAACTGCAAAATGTTCCTTCTTTTGAATTTTCTCATCCCAAGTTTTAAAATTATATGGATGAATATGAAGGGTGTTATTTTCTGGGTCATTATCCAAAGAGATTCATTATCCAATTAAGACCCCAAAGCTCTCTGATATATCCTTTATCAATCAGAATATCTTTTAAAAGGAGTAGTAGTTATTGACTCCATTCTTTTAGGCCCAGATGCAGATCAATACAATTTTTATTGCAGAAGATGATTCTAGTTTGATTTTTGATTCCTAAGATAGAGTCTCTGGTATTAATCATCTAAGCTTTGTCTGAGAAAGTCTAAATCATTACAGCTAGCACCCAAATTTGCGTAAATGTATCTGGCTTGGCAATAATAAGATAAGCTTGCATTTTTACTTTAATTTTATGAAAAAGAAGACTTAAAATACGTTATTTATGGAAACAACTGCTCAAAAGCTATGGGCCTGCTATCAACAGTTTTACTCTGGTGATGTGTGTCCTTTGTATCCCCAGTCTCTCTAGGGCTTCTGTCATAAAGGGTGTTAGATATGGTCAAAGGCCTTTTCTGTATCTATGAGATCATCTGTTCTTCAGTTTATGTGGTGGGTCATGTTTATCCATTTACATATGTTGAACTACTCATGCATCTCTGGGATAAAGCCTACTTGATCAATGTAGATGATCTTTTGGATGTGTTCCTAGATTAAGTTGACAAGAATTTCATTGAAAATTTTTAGATCTATGTTTATAAAGGAAATTGATCTGCAAATCTTCTTTGTTGGATCTTTCTGTGGCTGAGGTTTCACGGTAATTTTGGTCTCATAAAACAAACATGGCAATGTTCCTTCTGTTTCTATTTTGTGGAATAATTTTGAGGACAATTGGATTTAAATCTTCATTGAAAGCCTGGTAGAATATTTTGCAAAAAAAAAAAAAACAAAACAAAAAAACAAAAAACAAAAAACCAAGCAAATACATCAACAACAAAAACCATGGCCCTGCTATTTTGATATTTTTGTTTCTTTAGTTTTTGTTTGTTCTTGGTAGGATGACTTTTGATTTCTTTTTCACAAGGGGTTACAGATCTCTTTATATTGATTATTTGATCTTGATTTAACTTTGCTAGGAGAATTTAGTAGGAGTATTGAGAAAATAATCTGTTCCTTTTATTTGTTACAATTTGGTGGAGCATGGTTTTTAAACTATGTCCTTGTGATTTTCTGGGTTTCCTTGGTGTCTGTTGTTATGCTGTCCTTGATATGTTTAGTTTTGTTAATTTGGGTCTTATCATTTTACCTTTTAGTTAATCTGGATAAAGATTTGTCCACAGTATTGGTTTTCTCAAGAAGCAATTCTTTGTTTCATTGATTCTTTATAATTTTGTTTTCTTTTTTATTTATTTCAGCCCTAAGATTGATTATTTCTTGCCTTCTACTCCTATCTCTTCAGTCTAGAGATTTTGGGTGTGCTGTTAAATTACAAGTATGGGACCTCTCCATTTAAAAAATATGTGGGTACTTAATGCAACGGCCTTGCCCAGTTTAGCACTGCTTTCCTTGTGTCCCACACAAGGGTCTGTTCTGTATTCACTTTCATCCAATTCTAGAAAGTCTTTCCTTTCTTTTTTGCCCCAATTTTTCCAGTTTGTGGGCCATCTCTCCCCATGCATTGTCTCATATCCTGTTCAGACAGCATGAGCGGTCAATTTGTCTACCCTAGGTTTTCTCTCTGTGCTTTGGGGAAATTGTCTCCACACTTAATCCTTGCTCATTCCAATATCCAAAAGTATTTTCTTTGTCCTTTTGTCTATAAATTTCATATTTTAAGATCTTAAGCTTGATATTTTGATCAAATTTGAGTTAACTTTTATAACCACTGGCAATGAGATACAATTTTTTGTTTGTGTATGTATGTGGATGAGTTGGACATGAGTATATTTTACACCAACTTCCTTACAAATTTCATTTTCTAAACTATGAAGAATGTCACTGATATTTCTAAAGAAATGGCATGGAATGTGTAGACCACTTAGGGTGCTACAGAAAATCTTTTATCAGTATTGTTCTTCCCAAATCTAACTGTAACATTCTTCTATGATTCAGTCGGTGCTCTTCAGTTTCTCTACTCAGCTTGTCATTTTCATCACAGAAACCATTCAACTCTCTGGTTAAACTTTCAGACATTTTAGTTTTATATTTTTAACCAGTTAAAATAAGATTGCTTTCTTAATTTCCATTTCTGATAATTGGCTATTGATACTGAGTAATGTTGAATTTTTGTATGCTGGTATACTGCAAATTTATAATATTTCTTTGTATCAATAACTTTTTAGTATCTTTCTATCCATTAAGTATGAGCTTAGTCAGGATTGGATTGTTTCAAATTACTTGAGTGTTTCTAGACAAAACATAAAACTAAGTTTGATAGAAGATTAGAAGAGACATATACACATTTGTGGCCCGCGCGTCTCACTGGCAAGAACGCACGCGGGCACCAGGATCCTTCTGCAGCAAGTGTTTATTGCCATGAACGGAGGAGGAGAGAGAGACCCAAGATGGCGCTGCTTTATATACACCCTCGGGTGGCGTGGACATATCTGATTGGCTGCTTGCTCAAAACCCTGTATGACGCCCCCGGTTGGGCGGTGACTTGGCTCGCTTTCACCACTTGCACATGCGCAATTTACTTGTTACCCACGAGTGTTGAGTGCCAGCGCCATCTTGTAATGGCGAATGCTCTCATCACTCACTGCGGCTTTCTACACACATTATTCTCACTGTCGAGAACCTGCCTTCAGTCTGAAATAGTAACTAACACTGAGCTATTTTTTCAAGTGGTGCAAATAACGTAAAAGATGAAGACATGGCTGTGCATTGAGTCTTCCAGGAAGTCGCTTAGAGAAAGGCTACGAAGATAGATACATTGCAATTGACTGTTTCTGAAGGGCCAGCCTGAGCCCCAGAAATGCTTCGGGATCATCTCCACCTAGGTTAAATTCTCTACATTCTTCCACTGTTCTCAAAGGACCCTTATAGAAATGGCCTTTTATTCTTGAACTTAAATATTTGGCATAAAATGACGAAACTGCAAGAACACACAAGAGGAAAGCTCCAGAATGGTTTAGTCAATATTTTTTTTATAAGAACCTAAAAGCAAGAAAACAAATGGAAAGGTAATAAATACTCTTGTATCCAATGCTTCCACACAGTGTTGGAATCAATGAACTCAATGTATATATACCCCCAAAGAGCAAAGACAGTTTTAAAAGTACTAGGAAGAAAAGCTTCATTGTATTACAGTACAGGAATCAGTATGGATGGGGAAGGCACAGATGCAGTGTGCCCATCTGATGACCTTGGGCTACAGCTCTGCATTATTGCTTGACTGAGCCCATTTGGATCCTGATACTGCCGGGCCACCATGTTCCTGCTACTTGAAAATGTTTCTGTCTTGCTTGTTAGCATATAACTCTTTCAACTTTCAGAAAACCTCTTTTTTTTCTTACAGGACATGTTTGGTGGTAATAAAGTTCATGAGCTTTTGTTTACCCGGGAAAGTCTCTGTCTTCATTTCTAAACATCAGCCTCTATGACTATTGTAATCTTGGTTTTTGTTCTTCAACTCCCAATGTCCCTGTGCTTTCTGATCCTGTGCAGTTTCTCCTGAGACTAGTACACCTTCCTGTGTGAAACTCACATGTTCTTTGATACATTTTTCTTTCTAATTTTATAAACAAGGAGAGCTCCTGGACAGTTTGATTATTATGGCATAGGATAACTTTATTGGACTGAATGATATAATGATATTTACATCTACCTGAAAATTCAGGTGCTGATTCTGATCTCTGAGGTTGGCTCTGTGTAGAAAAGTCTTTCAAATCAATGTGTTCAGTGGCTAAGGGTAAGGTCACAAAGTGCTAGAATGTGTCCACAGTTCAGAGATGTTGTGACCACCATGGTGCAGTCGGTGTAACCTGAAGTTTTTGTTTGTCTTGGAGACCTGAAATCTGCCAGGTGTCACCTGCCACAGTAGTTAGTGGTACTGGAGATTAAGTATATCCTATTAAGTTGAACTGTGGGATTGGGCCTTCCAGGTTTTGAGGTTCAAGGCAGTCTCTTAGTTAGACTGACACAGAAGACAGGAAATTGTCCTTCCTGCTCTTTGTTCATTTTTATTATAACTGTGCTACAGCAAGGAACTGTGTTTTCCCTTGCTTTTGTAAAATTGTTCCTATATTTGTGTATGGGTGTTTAAGTTAATGTTCACTGAAGGGATGACTGTGGGAGTCTAAATTTGAATGCGTTTTTAATCAGATAGATATAAAATATTACTGTAAAACTATACCACTCTTTCTATTGGAGTGCCTAATTAGATTAAGTGTGTAACGTACAACTTAATTTGAGTGGCAAATTATGAATTTGATAAAAATAACTAGAAGTGAAAAGGGCCTAGTAAAAAAAATTTGGTGACAGTCAAAAACAAGGAAAACATGGACTTTGATCAGAGTTTCTGTATTGTTTTCTAAACTCGGGTGTGTCTAGTCAACAATTATCAATTATTATTGTGATCCTCTCCTAATTATAAATCTCCACTTAAGAGTCAAATGTCAGGATAGACAGTTATGACAAGGTATAGCATGTGCAAGTGTGTCCCCACCCCCACTCACTGGAGCAGACTTCCCCTTCATCACACAGCTTACACTAAATAATGGAGCAAGACTCTTGGTGAGCTCCAAACTGGCTAAACCTGGAAAGACAAAATTAATTGCTGAGTGGTATCACATCTGAAGCGAGGTAGAAAAGAAAACACAAGGAAAAAGCAAAGTACACCCACCACCAAAGAAACAGTGGTTTGGGGTACCTGTGGTGGTAGTTGCCCAAGAGCCAAACAAATCAAAATAAAACAAAGTCAAAGAACCAACCATAGTATCAACATCAAGATGGGACATCAGTAAGATGGCCTATAAATCTCACATTATATTCCTTTATCCCTATCATGGATGCCCTGTTCAGTTGGTAGCCACTTGTGTTGTCTGCCTTTTTTCCCCCAACCACTGAAAGTGTATTTAATATTTTTCCCAACCTGATTTTATACCATTTTAATTATGTGTAAGTATTAAGGTCAGTTCTAGGTTGAGAAACTAGCAATACAATAGATGCAAATAGTCAAAGAACAAGCAAGACAATAAACATAAATAGTCAAAGAACAAGCAAGGCAATAAACAAAGCCCTGTGATCACTCCCATGATCACTGTTTCTAAGGTTTATCAGGATGACCAAAATATCTGAGCCTACTTCTCTGTTTTAGCCAAAAGTCATTTTCATGCCTGAAGCCTACTTCTTTGTTCTAGCCTAAAATAAAGATTCCTGCCTAAAACTACTTTTTTTGTTCTAGCCTAATACTTAGATTTCTGCCTGAAATTACTTCTTTGTTCTAGCCTAATGTCAGATTCTTGCCTGAAGCCCATTTCCTTGTCTTTGGCCAATGTCAGATTCCTGCCAAGCAGCCCCAAAAGCTCTCCACATCTCCCCCATTTTTATTTCATAAACAAGATGGAGCCTGTCTTAGGTCGTTCTGACAAGAATGTCTTCCTTACCTGTCATGGTATATGCATTCTCAAAAGCAATGCTTAGGTTGGTAAGGTCTTAGGTTGATAAGGCTCTGTGCAGAATCTTACCCATCCTTGACTTGCCAGCCTGTTAATTTAATAACTCTGTCTGGTGGTCCATTTTCAGGTTCAAGCCATGTACTTTGGCTACCAACATGTTAATGTTGTTAAAGATAAGCTTTCATACAATGGGAAAAAATAAAACTATTCCCAGGATGAAAAGGACTAGCATGATCAAGCTATACATACCATTCTTAAAACTTGACCAAAATGGAAATATTGACCTCAGATTATGGATAATTTTTATCAGCAGTATTTGCAGCATCAAAGCTCAGCAGAGCAGCATTCTTTAAATTCATAATCTCACTATGCAAAGTTAAAACATCCAGAGAGGTGTTATGCCAAGTACACTCAAATGTCTTTAACTTTTTTCCTGTTTATAATGACTATTGTTGCGGCCCGAGCTGCCCCACGTTTGGGGGCCAAAAATGTTGCAGACTGCTCTATCAATGTTGGAACCTGCACTGCCAAAAGTCTTGGGGGCTAAATTGTTAGATCCCGCACTGCCCCAAGCTGCTCTGGTTCACGGGTCGGGGTTTAGCAAGAAAGAGAGTGAGGATGGACTCAAGGAATGGAGACCAGACAGAGTGATTCAATCATGTTTATTCTTCAGTCTTTCTTCCTAGTCCAAGTCCCAAGTCTTGAGTCCCTAGTCCCTAGTTCCTAGTCCCTAGTGCCTCCAAGTTCCAAGTTTCCAGTTCCAAGTTCTAGTCTTGAGTCTCATTCAAGTACAAGTGTCTAATTCCTAGTTCTCTTTCCAAGTCCTGAGTGTCTAATAATAGTGTCTAAATCCAAGTTCCTCCTCCAAGTGCCAAGTGCCTAATAATCTCTTCTGTCTGCCTCTCAACTTTTATGTCTCACTTCTAAGTCGCGCCTTTAAGTCACGCCTTTAAGTCATGCCCTTAGGTCTTATCTCTAAATCACACCTTTAAGTCATGCCCTTAGGTCTTATCTCTAAATCACACCTTTAAGTCTCACTCACTCAAGGGAAAATCCTGGGTATCTAAAACAAGATGTTATCAGAGTGTGCTGAGCTGTTGTAGGCTGTTGTAACCAAGACTCTTGTCTGGAATATGGCTCAAGATGGCTGCAAGGATGATAGCCGCCTTCTGTCGGCTCCCCACAACTATCACTGTAAATTTTAGAAGTAACTCATTTCCATTGGTATTTGGCATGACACTTGGAGATGGCTCCTTACCTTTAAACTCTGAACCTCCTTCCAATAATTTGAATAGGATAAAGAGCATCAATCTGTTGCTCCAAATGCCTATCTAAATCCTCTTGAATACTCAACACATTAGTAAATTTTTTTGCTAAAAGATAAATAAAAGTAGGTATCTTAACTTCTTGTGTCAAAGCAAGTGCAGAAGCAGTGGAGCTCACTATTAATGTAATTAAAGCTGTTATACCAGTAATAATCAAGTCTACTACCCTCTTGCTTCTGCTTAAAATCTGACTTACTTCTTCCAGTACTTGCAAGCTTTTTTTTCAGAATACCAAAGTCCTGTAATACTCAGGGCAATAAAACAAAAGCTGGTTGATAGACCTCCATAATTGATATGCCAGGTTTCATCACACTAACATAATTAAAAGTGTACAATCAATACAATTTATATTAAAAAACTGTAGAAGAAAAAAGTAATTTTAACATGACAATTAAAAGAACCTTAACACATGCACTAACATTTGTTTAAAATCCAGATCCTGTCCCAACTTTATCTCTTGCTAACATAGCATCATAGAGAACTGCAGCTAACTTCCAAGTATATCTTTGAAAATGTCCAGAACAAGTCCTCCAAATGAAGACTGTTATTTCCAATATTGGATTGATTTCTAGACCAGTTCATGATTGAGTCCGAATGTATGCCTTTTAAAATGAAAGGCTATACTTGCAAATCCAGGTGTTCAATTTACTAACCATGTTTTAATTGCTCAGTAACCATGTGACCTATATCCCCCTAAAGCATCTCTACCACTGAAAAAAAATTCTATTAGGTTCACTGTGGATCTTTGAAATGGCGCAGCCAGTGAAAGCACTTGCTGCCATGCCTGATTTATGCCCAGAGTACAAATGGAGAGAACAACTGGCAAGTGCCACTGACCTACACAGCTGGCCATAATCATACAAAGACATGTATACACGCATGCATGTGTGTGCGCGCGCACGCATACACACACACACACACACACACACACACACGTGCGCACACACACGTGCGCACACACATCTAAACATTTTAAGCACCATTAGCCTAAATAAATATAAATTTATTTTGTCACCAAACCTAAAGCAGCATTTTCAATGACAGAAAACCTCTACGACACTCAATTAATTCTTTTGAATCATAATAAAACTGAGGACAATTAATGAAGTGACTATATCCAAGGGCTGCAGGAATGAACCCGAAAGGTTGGAAAGGTAAAGCAGTGGTCTGCTATCTTACTACCCCCCTAGAATATTACTAATCTGTTAAAACACATAATATTATAAAATTTACAGGTAAATGCATGAGCTGGGAATAATCTGAGTGAGGTAACCCAGACCCTGAAAGACAAATGTCATATAATCTCTCTCAATTATAGACGGTAACTTTGAATCTTTAAATGTGTGTGTTTAATTTTGAATAGCAACAGAAGTCAGGACATTAGTAAGGAGCCACAGAGTAGTGCAACATTCATGGAAAGAAAGAAAGATCACAGCGATATAAAGGAGGAACTGAGCTAACAGAACAGGAAAGGTTGAGTAGGGTAGGGGTGGGAGAGCAGGCCTGGGAGGAAATATGGGGAGGGAAACTAACCCTCAAGACTTTATGAAGAAGTATTACTGCAGAAGCTTCCTAAAATATAAAGAGATCTTATGTGACTTACCTTATAATGGGGCAACAGTGGCTGTACTAGATATTCCACAAGCATCCTTACTAATGTTGTTTATATAAAACCATTTTAGTGGCATTGAGCAAATTTCTCATTGTGGTGTCAACTTGTGTTTCCCAGTATTATGCCGACTATGATTGTGCTGACGATCTTCTTACACTCAATGGCACTCATAGGTTTTTGTTTCAGAAACTGTTAAATTAAAAATATTTTTAAAATTAAAAAAAGATGTAAAAATAGAATACCTATATAATTCTGCCCTATTGCTTTTTTAATCAAAAATTGGATTTTTGTATGATATATTCTGATTATTGTTTCCCCTCCCTCAACTCATTCTTGTTCCTTCCTAGTCCCTTCCCATCTAGCCTGCATCATTTCTGTCTCTTCTTAGTAAACAAAACAGGCACCTAGGGAACAATAATAAAATAAAATAAAACCTAACACATTGGAGTAGGAGATGGGGGCAGAGAGGATGGGAAGGCTGAAGCAGGCAATCTGGAGCTGGAAATGAGACAGTTGAGTTTGGAAGAAAGAGTAAAGATCACCTACCTTCTTCCCTGGCCAGTGTGACCTGCATGTTCTCTGAGAGCCCTGCTTCTTTTAGGTATGTAACCTGAAGAATCACAGCATACTACAGTGATATCTACCTGCATACACATATTTATTGTGATAATATGTGCATGTACTCTCAACTTATCAAATCAGCTAACGTATCTACCAATAGATGAATGGATTAAGAAAATTTGGCAGAAACACACAAAAGTTTTATTGTTTTAATACTCAGTAACAAAAAAGAATGAATTCTGTCAGAAAACAAGTGAAGCTGCAGTTAAGAGAAATGATCCATACTTAGAAAATTATCACAGCTCCTCTCCTATGTGGAGTATACAGGGAAAAAATATGAAAGAGAAAATAAACTTGAGACATTTAAAAATAGGATAAACTTGTTCTCAGAATTGTATATTGCAGAATACACAGCCTTGGTGTATCTACTCATCAAGCAAACTGAGCAGACCTGCTCAAACCTCCAATGTCCTGGAATTCCATCTGGATGCAGTGAAGACACAGCGTCAGAGGTTTATCAATCTACTCTTCCCCCCACCTCTCTTCTAATATCTCGATGCCTGTAAACAGCTTGAAGAAGTTAAAGAAGAGTCAGCGCCCCTATTCCCTGGGCTTGGGGACTAAGGCGGTTAATATTGGGCTGCCTTTCTAGGGAAAAGTAGTGGTTTTGTTGGAACAGGGAGGATTAGCTAGGATTTATTTCATAGCCATAACCTATTGGTAGAAATGTGTATAGTTATTATCAAGATGAAGTTATAATTTCTTAAATGGTACAAAATTTACTTTGATTTCAAATTTAAGGCTTTCATTGGTATGAGCTTCTTATTGATATAAAAGTGAGATGAATATTGATACTCTCATAGGCATTACCTGTATAACACAGTTAGGAATACAAGGCTTAGACCCAGTCCTTCTTTAACTTTTTTAACTGATTTGAGATGGTTAGCCTGTGAGTTAAGGGACTATAGCAAACTTATGGCTTGGAGTTTATTGTTAGGGTGTTCTCTATGTTTTATTTAGAAATAGCTGAGAGGAGTTAACAGACAACAGTCCAGGTTACCTTACATAGATTGTTGGTTTTCAAAACGTCAGAAGTCCATAGAACTGAGGTTACAAACATTTCTATATTAATGTTCATTTTGATTAGAGACCTGACTGCTCCTGACAGCTTCCTGTCTTGGATTCTAAGAAGAAATTGAGCATCTTTGGAGTTACTCCAGTGGCAGGGAGACAGCCACTAGGCAAGAATTGCCTCTTTCCATCTACAGACAAATTACTGTCCAGAAAAGGACACACTTGCAGAATAGTCGACTGATTATATCTGCCTAGACAGAGTAATTAGTCCTTAATAATTCTGCATCACTAAGGTCTGTCAGATGATTCTGGGCCAGAAGGCTGAACATTGATGCTCTAATGTTCGGTAATATAGGGGCTGTCCAGGTGTTAAGTGGTGTCTATAAATTGGCTAAGTTTTAGAAGCTATGCTAATGCTTCCCATAATTTCAGTTAACTAAGTCAGTCTGGATTTCTGACTGGATTGAAAACCTATAGTCTTATAGCCAATTCTGACTATTTACTTTGAGAGAAAAGATCTGAGTGGATGGTTTTTAGCTGACATTCATTCTAAAGCCAAGGGGAAAAAAAGCCAGGTTCAAACTAAGTGTTTTAGTTAGGAGAGATGACAGAGGTTCTGGTTAGTCAACAAAATGATGTACTGGGTATTAGGACTATCTTGTACCTCACTGGTACAAATAGGCATAATTATGCTTTTATTGTATTATAAGAGAAAAGTTTTTTTTTTAAACAGGAAGGGTGATATGTAGGAGGAGCTAAGGGGGAAGAAGTACCAAGAGGAAGAGAAGGAGTAAGGAGAGGAGAAGAAGGAGAGGAGAAGCTAGGTGATGAGAGAGAGGAAGAGTGAGAAAGAGAGTGGGGGGAATGGAGACAGATGTTCACGTGTCTCCACTAGTCAAAGATAGATTATATATCCAGGTTGGGTATTGGGTTACACTTCTGATTGAGCATTACCAAACTTATAAAGCCTTTAATTAACAGTTTAAAAAAATTGTATAAAAGCAAAAAGGAAAGGGGGGCATGGGATAGGGGTTTTTTGGGGAGGGGGAATGGGGAAAGGGGATGGCATCTGAAATGTAAGTAAAATATCCAATAAAAATAAATAAATAAATAAATAAATAAATAAATAAATAAAGGATAAAGAGAAGGGAGATAATAAAGAGTAACAGAAGGATACATATGCCTGTCTTAGTTAGGGTTTACTACTGTGAACAGACACATGACCTAAGCAACTCTTATAAAGGACAACATTTAATTCAGGCTAGTGAACAGTTTCAGAGTGTTAGTCCATTATCATCATGGTGGGAAACATGGCTGTTTGCAGGCAGACATGGTGGCTGGAGGATCTGAGAGTTCTACATTTTGATCCACAGGTAGCAAAGAGGAGACTGACTTACACTGGGAGGATCTTGAGTATATATACAAGACCTCAAAGACCTCCTCTACAGTGACATACTTCCTCTAACAAGTCCACACTTACTCCAACAAGGCCACACCTCCTAATAGTGAGACTCTTCATAGGCCAAGCATTCAAACACATGAATCTATGGGGCCAAAGCTATTCAAATCACCACCATGCTAAAATGCAATATGTGCACATATGAAAATATAATTATGTTTATTTAATTTATGGTTAAAAGACCATGCTAGTGGTCTTTTAATGAGTGCTATTACTGCTTTCATGATCAACAAATCAATACATGAGGTAGTTAGTGGATATCTGTTGTTTATATAAATTATATAAAATTAACACACATACATTGTTGTTTGTCCAATTCATTTTCACATTAGGTGATTAACATACTCTATAAATATTATATGATAATGTATACAACTTGGCAGAAATATTTAATAATAACATCTGAAATTCAAAAATGTATATTTGTCAGTATAAAAAGATTTAAACACAATATATAACTAATTATATATTAGTTAAATTGGGCATTTCTTAATGTTACAAAGTTATAATAATTATGTTACAGTTATTATGGATTTCTGATTGTTTCACTAGGGTTGTCCTGGAAGTGTAACTGCAGACATGAATATTTAAGGACTTTGTATATTTATGGTATTTCAAAATAATTGCATCACAGCAGAGAAGTCAATATCATCACATGTAAGCATCTTAGAAGCATTATGTTTTAGAAATCTTTGTTGAACAAAATTAAACATACTAAATATGAGGGGTTTAAAATTAGTTTATATTTACTTCATTTAATGTTTAATAAAATAGAATTGACTTCAGACATACACTGACTGGTTTCCTTTGGTAAGAATTATGTTTCAACTTTTCCTCTACTAGACTATTTTACTCCTGAATTCTTAAATGTCTTTCCAATTAATATAATGAACTCTTATGAATTGTGTTGCAATGGTCTATCTGCTGCATTGTAGAAAATTTCTAAACTGTAGACTTATGTGTAACTTGGTGCCCTTCAGTCATGAAAACAAACACTCATTTCTTGACCATCGTTTTAGTCACTAGCTGGAAATGACACTCTTATAACAAGTTACCCATAATTTCATCCAAATGCTTATGCTCTCAATCATTCCATACTATTTTTGGAGACCTTTATTTTATAGGTCTTTAAATTTATGACTGGCACTTAGATGCCACTGGCACTTCAATATTTATTTATTCAAAAATCTATCTGTATACCTTTCTTCCTGCACATTATTTTCTTTAAAAGTCCCACTTTTCCTGTCATCTTCTATTAACTCAATCATGAGGTTTGCATTACATATGACACTTCAAATGAGAAACACTAAAAATAAGCCACCAACCAAAGAGCATAGATGGGCTGGTCTGTGGTTTCCACTACGTATGTAGCACAGGACTGCCTTATCTGGCATCAGTGAGAGGGGATGTCCCAGAGAAGGGGGATGCTAGAAAGGTGAGGTGGGAGTAAGTAGGTGGGTGAGAGAGCACCTTCTTAGATGCAAAAAAGAGAGGGATGGAGTGGAGGGTTCATGGAGTGGGGACTTGGAAGGGGGCAACATTGGAAATGTAAATAAATAAAATGATTAATAAAAATATAAATCAAAAGAAATGCCTATGGCTTCATTAATATCAGATCAGAGAACTTTAGCTCAAATGCAAATGCTACATGTAATCAATCATGTGAAATCACCAGTAAGACAGAATGGTCCTGAGTGATTACATGCCCAATAAAATACTTAGAAAACCCAGTAGTCACAGTGCATGTATAATAACAAACAAGACTGAAAGTAGAGATTGTAAATTCATAATTGTAATGGAAGACTTGAATTCCCACTCAACAAACTAGAACCAGAAGATGAGGTGAGCCAGTATGCAAGAAGGCATTTACCAACTAGATCACGTGGACAAAGAATGTTTCACACAACAATAGCAGCCTGTGTATTCTCTCAAAGTGCATGGGGGCACATCCAACAAAGTGGATATTGAGTTAGAAAACTATCAACTTTTAAAGTGTTGAAACCATATATTTTTTATCTTAATGGAATTAAATATAGTTTTATTACAAAAAGAGACAACAGGGAATCTTCTCTCTCTCTCTGTCTCCCTCTGTCTCCCTCTCTCTCCCTCTCTCACTTGCTCTTGTGCCCTCTCTCCCTCTCTCCCTCTCTCTCTCTCTCTTTCTCTCTCTCTCTCTCTCTCTCTCTCTCTCTCTCTCTCTCTCTCTC
>JANHMN010000022.1:4229708-4241124 GCA_030674055.1 Rhabdomys pumilio | reverse complement strand
TCTCTCTCTCTCTCTCTCTCTCTCTCTCTCTCTCTCTCTCTCTCTCACACACACACACACACACTTTAAACAATGTATCCTTAAATAACCCACAGGTAAAAGATGCCTCAAGAGAAATTATGACTTGTGTTGAAATCAATAAATATGAACTTTAATTTATACAAATCTTACAAATGCTGCTGAATCAGTATTAAGATGAAATGTTATAGCCTCAAGCATTTACATTGTAAAGAAAGATGAGTTTCAAAACAAAGTCTTAACTGAGCCACAAGGTAGCTCAGCAGGTAAAAATGCCTCCCACAAGCCTGACAACCTAAGCATTGTGGAAGGAATTCTGACAACCCAAGTGCTGTCTCTACAAGTTGGAAGGAGATGATCAACTTTTATAAGTAATTTGGGCTGAGATTCTATAGACATTTCCTATAACCAGTCACAAGGTAATTGTTTATTTTACTATAAATCCATATAAGATATAAATTAATTTTTTATCATTTTAATTACCTGTTTAGGAATAAAGGGCAATTGGCCTGCAAACTACATAAACGCTTGTAAAGCTTTCTTTTAGAAACCAAGAAACAGAAAGGAAAGGGGAGTATAAGATCAGATTTTGAAATAGAAATAAAGAAACATAATCAGTCAACTTGAAAGCCAATCCTCAAAAACATCAGTAAAATATGCTACCTTCCTTTAAAACTAGCAAGGAGAAAAGAGGCCTCATCAGGAGAGGAGAATCAAGACAGAATTCTACTGTTAAGAATGCAATAGGCAAGGCTATATTTCCCACCTATATTAAGAGATAAAGAAACATTGAGATACATGATATTATTGCATGCATAAATTTAAATTGTGTGGAATTCCTCAAATGTTGCAAACAATTAAAATGAGTGCAAGTTCAGGAGGAAAATATAAATAGTCTTGAGGATGGTTTGTATTTCTGTCTTTTTCCTTATTTTTTCAGTGCTGGAAATTGAATATACTTTCTTACATGATCTACATGATAAGGCAGTGATCTGCCATTGAGTAATATCTCCAGAAGTGCACATCTGGAGTAGATGTAATCCTCCCTAAAAGAAGTCACCAGACTAGATGGTTTTACTAAGGTATATGATGAATTTTTGTCAACATTTCAACAATATGTAATTCCAAATCTACATCAATATTTCCAGAAAATAGTAAATACTCTCCAACAGATTTTATGAAACCATTATTCACACTCAAGGAAAACACAGTGCAATAAAAGGAAACTATAATCTAATGTCTGTCATAATGATCATCATCAAAAACCTAGACAAACTTAGAAAATAAAATATAGTAACATAAGAAAAAGATGTTTAAAACAGAATTTTATGTTTATTCAGAAGTGAGAAACTGATTCAATGCTGAAATATCAATCAATGTAATCTATGCTTTAACATGACAAGAAAAAAGTTACCGAGGATCATATCATTAAATACAGAAAAGCATTTATTATAATGAAGTCCTCTGCAAACTGAGACAATAACTCTTTCAAACTTAAAAATAACATCTGAATAAATACCATCATGTCTAGCGTTATATTTAATGATGGCAGCCTGGCAGGAGGAGCACTTTCTGTCACTTCTACTCAGCACGGATTGGGGACCCTGGACTGGTGCAAAAAGTAAAATAAAGGCAGAAAATAAAACGTGAAGGAAGAACTCAAACCTATCTGGTTGGCTGTCATATGGCTGTTTAAAATATTTCAGTTCATCATCAGGATTCCCATTGTTTAGTCGGGTCAAAGTATATAAGAGCAATACAAAACTAACCATATTTGCATATATTGCTGATGAACTATCAGTCACTAAAATTAAAACATGGCCATTTAAAAGCGTTCTCAGAGAAGTAATACATAAATCTAAATCTGGTAAAGCAAAATGTAAAATCTCTGTGCTGAAATCTCAAAGTAGACTATGTGATAGCAAAATGCTGAATTTGCTGACTGGAAATGTTGGTATTTAAATGTTCATTCTTCTCAAATTAACTACATGTGTAGTGCATTTACAAAAGGGCTGATATCACTAACTATTCTAACTTTACCCTTTAAATGTGAGGAGAAATACATGAGAATAGTTAAAACTATAAAAAGAAGAGTAGTGCATGAATCATATGGTTTTACTTTTAAAATTTACTATATAAACCTATAATACCACAGGGTGGTGATGTCTATGATGGGACAACAGGCTAAGCTGTTGGTTAAATAAGGTCAGCTATAGATGCTGGCATATGTGGGAAATTGATTGTTGACTAAATTACAAAATGGAGAAAGGTTGGCTTTTTCAACACGTAGTTGGAACAAATAAATATTCATATGTACTAACAATAACTATTAAAATAATAAATCTCATACATTATACAAAAATTAACTGAAAATGGATCACAGATTTTAGTATAGGATTACACATGATTTTAGGAAAAAATAATAGAAAAATATCCTTCTGACTCAAGAAATAGCAAAGAATTCGAGGAAAAGACATTATCAGTAAAATAACAATAATACATTGAACTGAGTCAAAATTCAAAACTTCTGATTATTCAATATATCATTAAAGGATATACACTGTCAGGCCACAGACTGTAAGAAAATGTCTGTGGGATATGTCTGGCAACTATATTGATATCCAAGATATAGGAATATGTCCAGCAATTTGTAACAAAAATAAACATCAAAATTGGCTATGTTTAAAAGATATTTCAACAAAAGCCGTTTACGTGAGGATGTGCCCAATATTGTTAGCTCACATCAACAGAGTGAAGACGTCACACTGAGATAGCAGGTGTCCACCGGAATACCAGAGAGCGATGCTTATGTGCTTACATTTAGAGTTAGCTCTTCAGATTGCAATACCAGAGCATATCCAATCATTAACAGCTAAGATGCGAATAAGACACGCTGATACAGTCCACCATCAGGTGCTGCTTAGCAGTAAAAGAGACTAACTATTGAGTCATGCAAACTGTGGGTGAATCACGGCCTCATGTGCAGAGTGTACATCACATAATTAAATTGTTTGAAGTTGTACAACAAAGAAAAGAAGTAATTGCTGAAAACTGTGCTGGAATAGAACTAGCCCGTGGAACCCAGGGTGGACTGAAGAGGGATGTGATCACACTTTCTGAAGTGAAATTAATTTAAGGCAGATAAAAGGTTGGGCATGCTGTTTAGGAAACAAAATACAGATGGAACACTTACAAGCTTCTGTCTCGTTGTACATAAATTATAACTTAAAGGAGAAAGAAATGGGAAAATTAAAAGCGAAGTTAAACATGCATGCTGAATCACTTTGCGGTGATAATACCAGTGCTTGAAACACACTGACTTAGTTAGGTGGCTTATGCATCAGTAAAGGGTGAGTAGCTGGACAGATACAGAATAAAATATAATATGTAAAGATTTGGGGAGTTACATTAGATATACAGTTTTCATTGAAAATATTCTTTCAACTTCATACTTGAACATTGAAGGATAAACTGCTTGTCTAGCTTGTTAGATAACAATTATATATCCTATTATATACCATTATAAGAGTCAATATTTATGGAGAATTTCAGTTAGAATATTTAAGTTTCTCTACTACGAAGCAACGTTATGGTAGATGAAAGGACTCCTGCTTCAGAGTCACCTGTGGCACTTGGTAGCCACATTAATGACCCTACTGCAAAGGAGGCACCAAAACGTCTCTGACACCTGCAGACTTTCACACCACAAAGTCAAAGCTTGTACTTACACAAGTACAATAGTATTGGTTTCAGAGAATACTTGTAAATTTGAACAAATATCAATTTGTTTTCCCAGTTTTTAAATGGAAGGTCTTAGAGATGGCTTTGCAAGGGACAAATTTGCTTATGCAGCTAATGGATCTTATGTGTGTATATAACCTTTATAATTGTTTTAATTCAATTATGCATCTATATCACATAATAAAAACGACTATGTAGAGGAGCTCCTTTTTAAATTTACACATTATTATGTCGTCCTCTGGAATTCTTGAATTTATGATCAAATGAAAACTGGTCCTGTGTTAGCTTTGGATTGGATTATCAATTTTAGAAAGATATGCTTGTACTATCCCAGGAAAATTGAATTCTGAAACTGATAATGACTTATCATCCTGAGTTTGTTGACAAGATTTATACGTGCTGCCTTATTTCTGAGATGTGAGGATTGTAGGCACCACACCTGTAAGTACCACACAACCCTGTTATGGGTCTTCTTTCATGAATAATACATCAACAAGCTTTCAGAAGTTCATGGTTATATTTTTTGATTTAAGAAGTAAGAAGAAAGAAGAGAGAATCTAATTTTCAGGATGCAAAATTTCTGGGTCCTCTAATGATTCACTTTGTGAATTCATCTCTTTGAGCATCTCTTTGTTCAAAATAATGGCCTAGGCCATCTGTAGTAAGGTGGGGTACAGAGCTTTAAAACTGAGGACTTGCTGTAAGCAAGACATTTGTCTTTGGGGAAATTTAAATCAGTTTCACAATGTTATAACAATTTTTTAAAGTTGTCAATCAATGTTTACATGCATTCTCCAGAAAGTAGCATATGTATTACAGAAAACTGATAGATTGTACAAACAAACAAACAAAACCCCAAAAAACAACCACTCCAAGAACACTCATGGAAATACACTGGAATACATTTTTAAATGTACAATATGTAGATTTATAAATAAATATAAATTTTCACATAAAATACACAGTTATTATTTTTCTATATCTATGTAGTGTGTTTAAGTGTTTTTCCACATGTATGACTATTTACCACTTGTATCCCTGGTGCCTGAAAGGGATCAGCAGATGGATCCCTTGGAACTAGTAGCTGGTTGTAAGCTACTATCATACAGGTCCTGGAAACTGTACCTGGGTCCCCTGCAAGATCAACAAATTCTCTTAACTGCTGAACCATTTTTCCAGCCTCTGAAAACATTTAAACAAGGTACAAAAAAATTAGGGTTAGGACTGGAAATTTGGATGAGCAATTCAGATCTCGTTCTGTTCCCGCAGAAGACCTGAGGTTGGTTGCCAGCATCCATATGTTGGCCTACAACTCTCTGTAATTCCAGTTTGAGAGGATTCAATGTCCTCTCTTATCTTGATAAGTGTCAGGTACATACATGGTGCACATACATACATGCAGGTAAAACACACACACAACACACACACACACACACATACACACACTAATAAATTTTTATTTATTTTGAATTTAAATTTTTATTTATTTAAATGAAATATTTATTTTTAATTATACTTGATTACAATTTGTAAAAACTTAAATATTTATTTTATTTAAAGCGACCTATGCCAGAAAAGGCAGGATAGTGCCATCCTCATGGTGATCAGATGGATCAAATGCAAAATTCCAGAGGGGATTGGGTATAGCTCATTGACAAGCCACTCTATACACTTCTTCCACATACTAGGATGACACTATCTTTCCTTTTCATCTCCTTTGTTGTGTTGCATAATCTTGATCTTCATCCTAGTCATACATCCTATGAAGACACTGCCACAGCCTTCTCCGTTCCCACAGTGGCTCTGCTCAGCAGGATCTCTCCCCAGTCTGGAAGTGAGAGCCATCAACAGCCATGCTCTACGTGGGTATGCATGAGACTCCTTCAGTTTGGGGCTTATCTTCCTTTCCTCTTGTCACCCTAACCCCTGTTCGCTCCATCATTATCTGGTCTCCTTGCTCCTGGAAGAAAGTGTTACACATCACAGAGCAAATTGTCATTTTTGATAAATTACTGTGCTTTAAAGGAATGGTGCCCTAGTAGACAGATGGACCAGAGGGTAGGCCCACCAGCGTTTTCACATCTGATTTCAACGAAATTCACTCTGGAAGTTGGAATGCTATCTCCCCCTAAGCTGAAGATCTGGTTTCAGCAGCACTACAGCTCGGCAGTGTTTCAAAAGTAAGATTTTCAAGTTGTTTCAAAACAGATAAAGTATGAGGCTCAGAATACACAACCTGTGTAGTTTAGGTTATGAAGAAGATATGCTTCTGCAACCCAGCTCTCCAATCCATGGTCAGGAGTCTTGAAAAGGAGTTAACTTTGGAAGCCAGTGTTTAATTCTGTTGCTGTCTTCACGGATACAGGAAGTAGAAGCAAAGGGAGTGGTGAGAGGTTGGGTGTGTGTTACTTTTGAACACGCAATCACTTCTAAAACACATCTGGAGATAATTTTTAAAACTATTGAAATGAAGTATCCTGAACATATATATGATTTTATAGATATTCATGGTACAAAAAAATTCAAAACCAATACACATAAAACCAACAGCCACTGAAAAACAGAACTTTCTCATCTGAGTTTCCTGCCATCTCTGAATACAATTTTAGAGAAAGGAAAAGAATTTAAAAAGAAAATTGAAATTGCCTCAGATGTCCTCCTGCCCACACAAAGGTGGCCCCAATTACCCAGGGAAGCTCTCAGCTTAACCTCCAAAATAATATAGCAAGAGTCTTAAATTGCACACTTCAGATAGAATATGGGGGGATAGTCAGCTGTAGAAAAATTGGCCCCTTGTAGATGCAGAAAGTAATGATGCTCTTGGCCCTACCATTTATCAGATCCTAAATAATCTGATAAAAAATAAATGTCAGATGAGAGGCATTAGAATCTGTCCCTTGACATTGGTTCCTCTGCAGGAAGCCATTGATGAAACAACGGTGGGTTAATGACTGTAACATCTGCCCCAAGAGAAGGCACTTTTCATTGCTGCCTCACTGATGACAAGTCAGCCTTCCTACAAAGAACACACAGGATAACGTTTTTACAGTTAGTTTTCCTTTACCTATATGAAATGATTAAATGTAATTGATTCTAGCAGGTAATGCTTCAGTTGTTCAAAGAGGCTAATTCCAGAGCACCCACCAACCAATTTCCCAAATAAAAGTTGTTCATGTCTGTGTGTGTGTTGGTACATATGTGCATGTGTATTTGCATATATGTGGGCACATGTGTGTGTACATATTTTCACATGCATGTGAAAGCCAGTATTTAACATTGAATGTCTTCCTTTATTGAACTCCACCCTATAAAGTATAAAGTATATTTACTTTGAGGTAGATTCTCAATTGAATCACAATCCACTAACTAAGCTAGTCTAAATATCCTGTTTTCTCCTATGATCTCCATCGCCTATGTACTGAAACTGAAGTGTGTGTGTGTGTGTGTGTGTGTGTGTGTGTGTGTGTGTGTGTGTGAAACTTAAACTCTGATCCTCATACTCACACCACAACGTCATCACCCATAGAGCCATCTCCTCAACCCTATAATTTTTAATTTCATTTTGTTGGTTTTTTTAATTTGAGTTGACCATGCAGGACTAAAAGCACTGAGCCCCACCTGAATAGATGCCTCAGCCAACTAGCACACTTCTGTATTGCTGCCATCTCTAGTCAAAAACTTCCTAAATATCAGAACTGCATCTTAGCACTAGTGATGCAGAAGAAGGTAGATCTCTGTGAGTTTGAGGCCAGCATGGTACACAGAGTGTTCTGTATGCCAACCAGGTTGAAATAATAAGAACCTATCTCAAAGAAAATCTGAACTCTAAGTTTCAACTAAATAATTAATACTACCAATGTTCAGTTTCTTTTTTCCTCTTTAATGCTTCCAAAGCCTGCTTTGTTCTTTCTTCAGCCTGACCCATTCCTTATAGTTACCTGTAGTCTCTTCCTTTGAAACAGGTAGAACTAGAAAACAATAATGTTTCTGCAATAGAACATTGTACCAGAGTTCACAAGACTACATAATGGTTGCCCAAATTTTGTTTAAAAAATTGTAATCAGTAAATTAATACACAGACCTTAGACATAGAGATTCTATCTTAAAAACTTAAAAACTTTAACATTGAAGACACATTTCTTTTGTCTATTTTTTCTACTGGAAATATTTTTTAAAGCTTTTTTCAGAACAGAAAGAAACCATGATGTATGAACTACAGAAGGAAAGCCTCTGAGCCATGAATTCAACGAGCAACAATGCCAAGCAGCCTTCTTCAGCAACAGGTCAGTAGAATGACTCTTTACTGACACATGCAAGGGTTGTACTGCCAGGCTCCTGGGTGGTCAGTCATCATGGAAAGTCTCTTGCCAATTATGCATGAATTTTGGCAAAATGGTTGCATAAATGGAATGCTGAGTCTTTATTTTCATGCGTGAACTTATGCATTAACATTCATCTTCATCAATTTAACTAAATCTCACAAAAGTAACTTGAGTTCCTTGAAGATACTGTTCTCAAATCCTATTTCTCTTCTGAAGAAGAAAAGACACTGGAAAGTTCTAGGAGCTATAAAGCCTTATCCATATACATGTAAACATTTATGTCCATGTGTGCATACTCCATTCATCTTGATAGAAGTGGCAGCCTTCATGATGTAGGTGTGTCTCTCATGTCACCAGCTTCTTGAGGCATCATTTTGAATGATGTCAAGTACCAAAGCTCTACCTCTGTCACATCATGCCTCACCATCTGTTTTTATCTCCTCCTGACTGTTTGAATCTTAGAAATATCATCACTTTCAATTGCTGTCCTTTCTTATCAATAAATTTCCCATGTTTACTTATTATCCATCTCAAAATTGACTGTTGTGGACATTCCCCTTACCCTGCCAAGACAAAGCAGGCTTTCCATTGATGTGTTTGTTTTTATTCTTCATCCTTGTTACTCGCATCTCTATTCTCTGTTTAGCCAGGTTTCCTGACTTACAAGTTCCTTCTTTTGAACATTATCACTTTCAATTGGATTCCTGCTCAATGTTCCCTTATCCAAAATGTGTAATTTCATGGAAAGCCAAATCTGCTCACTTTCCATTCTCAGTTCTTTTCTCCTTAAGTGACTGTTCTTTGAGTTTCACAATAATCTAAATATGCTTACCTGGTGCACTCATCACCAGAGGCCATGTGAGTTTTGTAATCCACCTGGGCTACTGTCCCTCAACCTGGACCACTATTTCCCAGGGTTACTGTTCCCTGATGTTCTAGCTTCTATATATGCTTCCTTGATGGTTCCACAATGAAAGCCAACTTTAGCTAAGGTGTCTTCCCAGGTTCTCTCTCTAGTGCTGACACCAGTTTCTTTCTTTGTACCTCCATTTACACTCAAAGTCCCAAACTTAATGTACTCAGATCCCCACCTCCACTACTGACCAGCATCTGTAACTAGCAGTTAGTCAGAAGCCACTAACCATTGACAGGGCTGTTTGATCTCAGCTATTACTGCAGTTTCTTGTTAGCTACAATATTATGCTGTGAAGCTGTTACAGCCATTACTTTGGTCTATCTCTGTCCCCAGGAGAGCCACAGAACCGTCTTCCCAAGGCTTTGTTGTAGTCACCACTTCTTACTGCTAAGCATTGCTGATATTTGCAGATTTTCTGCAGAAATGAATTTCATATTTTACCTTATAATTTTAAATTTTACCCTTTACCCTTGAAGATACTCCATTTTTACCTCTTTCTAAAGTTATCTCACCACACACAGTAATGTTGCTGTCATTCTCCCAATGGCATTCTCCCAATTCTCCCAATTCTGGCCTCTGACGCTGCTTCTATAGATTCTATGAACTATCCATCTTAATCTCCATTCTTCTCTGCATCCAGTTCCGGGTGCCAGTTCAACTCTGCTTCTCTTCAATGTTTTCCTAGTTTCTAAAGCTGGACTGCGTGTCTGTTTTGTGTCTATAGCATATTTCACCAAGTAGCAACAGTTGTGCTTTGAGTTTTCATGGATGGATGTCTGTGCTTTCCATCAAATTCTCATATATATATGTGTGTGTGTGTGTGTGTGTGTGTGTGTGTGTGTGTGTGTGTGTGTATAAGTATACTATATATGTGTGTGTATACATATATATAAAATCTGTCGGTATATATAATCAACTAAAATCATCTATATCATCTATATTGTTTTACAAATGTTACAATATTACCAATGAAGAGATTTTTTCCCCTAACCCTGAGCAATAACAGCAAGTAATATAGGCGGTGACAAGAGTCTACCCACAGGCCTATAAAGAAATGCCAAGTGCTGGATTTAAACCTTCTTTGATTAGGACAGCACAAAACTTCCTTAAATGTGAAGTTATTTTAAGTGTCATTGACACTAATATTTTAGCAACTGTTCAAAAGTATTCTTTGAAAATGTCACATGTGTATGTAAGCATAGAGATTTCTTTAATTTTTAAAGTAGCACTCTCTCTCTCTCTCTCTCTCTCTCTCTCTCTCTCTGTGTGTGTGTGTGTGTGTGTGTGTGTGTGTGTGTGTGTGTGTGTTAGCAAGCACAGGTTAACAAGGAAGTTGCAAGGCCTAATTCCAGAGGAAGCAACTCTCCTCTCAGCTGTCTAACAACAGTTCTATAAGGCTGGCTTCCAAGAACCAGGTTTTGTGTCCCACATGGTAGCTGCTCTCAGCCACCATCTTTTAACCTTAAAATCAAGTGTATGATGGAGGAGGACCAGCGTTTTCACCAGGTACAGGGGTGTACACCTCCTGATCACCTGAACAGCGTCACTGGCTCAGCACTGAAAATGGTATATTATCCGTCTGGGACCCCTTTGATCCAGAGCATGTATCTCAGAGGCAATCCTTTGTAACAATCACCACTTGTGACATCTCATATAAGCCTAATTACCTAGTTGGAAATACTTTGTGGTCCAAGTTTCTGGTTAAGTCCAAGTCATTTTTCTTCTAGCCATGCACTGCCTGACAGCCAGGAAACATTTCATTAACAGTAAGAATGACTTTCATTTTTTTCTTCCATTTTCATCTTTTTGAGGAATTCTTCTATCAATGAAAATGCTAGCAAACCCTGATTTCCATTTCAGCTCTCTGTCACTTTGATTTATTTCTCTCAGTACCCAGTGAGTGGGAACGTAGAGCAAGCAATAAAAATGGCAGCCCACTTTGCATTTTAAAAAAGAATTTTGTCTTTTGTCTGTAAGAAAACTGCTTTTCTAACAGGCCAAAAAGAATTTATGCATTGTAAGAACACTGAGTTGGGTCTCACATCACCACACTTACCTGTGGCTAGAGAATGTCACCAAGATACTTTGTTTCTACCCTGAACAAATAGTCTATGTTTTCACAGGGTATATGGATACACTATTACATTTTTAGCAAATGCTTATATTTTTTAATGTATATTTTAAGTATAAATGTTTATAGAGAGTACATATCTTCACATATAAAAGTACAATATTTCACAATAATCTACATTTCAAATAATGTTTGTTATATTCTGCCTTATTTTTAATTATTCTCATAGATCATATTATTTACTAACAGCCTTTACCAGTCAAAGGAAAAGAATTTTAAAATTAAAGATAAAAAAGGTTGGCAGGTAAACAGTATCCGGTTACAACAGGTAAACAGTATCCGGTTACA
>JANHMN010000022.1:4180746-4229698 GCA_030674055.1 Rhabdomys pumilio | reverse complement strand
GTTACAACAGGTAAACAGTATCCAGTTACAACAGGTAAACAGTATCCGGTTACAACTCTACTTGGGTCACTTCTTAGCTCCAACTCTATGGCTATAACATTGCTGTCTCAGTTTCCTGGTTCATCTGAGAAGAGTTGTGTAAGTTCACAAGGCTTGTTTGGTAGGGAAGAATTATTTTATAAGGTGTTAAATATTTGACATTAAGTTTCAGGCACAGGGGTAACTAGAAAAAGATGATTGAAGCTAGTCACAGGGTTGTTTATAATGTTCAAAATCCATAAATAATACTTGGTATGAATTAAAGTCCGAATCATCTTCTTCACAGTGTGAGCTCCGTTTCTGGCATTGCCTGACTCCTGTAATGGCAGTGGTTTCACATCAGCATAGACACACAGGGTACCACAAGATCACCCAACCCCAAACCTACCACTCCTAATCCACACAAACCTCAGAATATCTTGTGACATTTGAAGAATGGCCATCCAATAAATAGGCTGGTATTGGTTAGAGGTCATGGAGAAACCTAAGAACTGCTGTCTCACAGTTTAGCCTCTCTGTATTCCATTCAGCACCTGACCTTATCATACACACCTGACTTCTGTTACTACCCTAGACAAAGCTCCATCAACAGGCTCCAACTAACCTAGGCTGCTCACTTGCCCCACCATAGTCCATTTATTGCACAGAATTAAGAGAATTCTTTCAAAAATAATTCAGAACCGTCTGGTGTATTTTCTTTGCTCTGACAATAGAGTTTAGATCCTGATCATAGATTGCAGCTGTTTCTTGAGATTAAACACGTGCCCTTTCCAGTTTTATTTGTCTCCCTTCTGACTCATTCATGTGATCTCATATCCCCTTGCTGCCCATCACCATCTTTACTCATGACCTTGTTTGACCAATGCGTGTAAGTTTGATACACAAACCCATTATCTACCTCATCGTGCTATATTATCTTCTTCACCTTGGTTTTGCTACTGCATTCATCTTTCTCTGTTACAGAACACAAACTCAATAATAAGAAGAGCCATTATCCAGTTCTCCAGTGTCCCCAGCATTTGCAGCAGATCCCAGAACACAGAAATACTTAAATGTTTGTTCATTGTGTGAGTCTGTAAATTATTTACATTTCAGTTCCACATATTTTCTTAAACATCTCAAGGGTAAGTTTCATAGGTCATCCAGGTATCGATGTATTATGAATCACAGAACCTAAAATAGCACCACATAGTCTCTACTCCCAGGAGATAAAGCCTGTGAGAGACAGCATGTGTGTGAACCAACAAAAATTTCATGGTTAAACGGTGAGGAGTGTGGTGGAAGACATAATTGTGGCAATTTCTAAGCCTCCTGTGGCAAAGACCATATTTTGGATGTCTAAAAACAATAGGAATGTATTGTCTAAGCTCAAGGGGCCACAGAGGCTGTGGTGTCTTGGAAGGGTCTTGTTTGTCCCAGTGTCTTATATTCTGGAAGTTCCCTGGCTATGATAAAGTATTTCAGTCTGAAAGTGACATTTTTCTGATGTGCGCAACTCAGTTGACTTTCCTGTTTGTAGTTTAATCTCTATTCATTCGTAGACATCTCAAAGTCCCAGCCCAGGTTGATACAGCTTGATGTTCTTAGTAGGATGTCGATGTGTTTCTTTTGCTAGCAGCACATTCAAACAGTCAAGCTGAGCGATTTTAGATAGAGTACCCTTTGTGGATCTTATGATATCGCATACCTGTTATCAGTTCATAACTTCCTCTTGTCTTTTAAATCTGTGCCAGGAAATGAGATGACTAAAAGAAATCATGTGCCTGTCCTAGGTCCTGGGCCTTTTTCATTCCTTACTGTCAGTTTTCATGTAGAAGACATAGAATTAATGCACAGCAAGAAGTAAGTGCGATTTCTTTATTAATACAGGTGCTCATGACTGGCAGGAAGGAACTTGATTTTGTTGTTAGTACAGACAGTGCTGATTCAAAACACATGCCTCACCTCAGAAGGAATACATTTGTTCTGAGCCCAATATGAGAGATGTTGGCCACGGAACATGGGTTATAGTTGCCCTGAATAACATGTTAAAACATGGAAGAGCTTGCACAAACTATTACAGCTGTGCAGTAGAAGTTGTTAATCATGGTAGTTTTCAGACACATTGGTGGGAAGATGCAGTATGTTGCAGTGATATAGCAGGAGTGCTATCAGTTTTAGGTGTTACCAGATAACATCATGAGCCTTTGGATCAGCAGAAACTACTGGTCTACTGAGTTAATACATTTCAAAGGTTTGCCTAATAGTTGAAAGTATGTTAAGATAGACACAGAGATGGGCATAAATCAGTGTTGATGGGGATTAATGATAATTTGGCTCTGAATCTGAAATGTTCCAACTCTCCACAATCATGATATTCTAACCAGCCAAGCAGTTTGGTAGAATCTTTTCATAGGTGTGGTTCTTTTCTCTGTGAATTTCAACTTACAATAGACATTTGGGATGACATGCATTGCTACTGTTAATAATTAGCTGCAAAGAAGCAAACGATGGATTGTTCATCAGTAAAATGATACTTCATACCACAGAACTTACTGTAAGTGTATCTGAGTGTATAGACAGACAGGTGTATGACTGAAGCAGATGCAATGAACACTGAAGAGCCGACAAGTCAAACAACCGTCAACGTCAATGAATAGAAACTCCAAGCACGGAGATCTCTCCTTCATCCTCATTTCATATCTGAGTTAAATGTAAACCTAAAAATGGGGTGCTAGGGCATTTTCTTGAGTTTGGTTGCTGCCCACAGCAGATGTATGTTTCCTGGTTATTCAACGCACCCAGTATGTTAATAACCACATTTGCCTTTCTCTTTTTGGTCCTTACCAGAGAACGCAGACAAAGCAGATAGGACATTGGTGACTCAGATTTTCAGGCTGTTCACTGAAGGCTACAGAGTGCATGCAATAAGCCACAGAGGTGTGCTGTGTTGTAGCTACTATCCCTGCACACCTAATGGAGGGGCTAAAATTCAATACTCAGCTTTGCCAGTCATTGTTTGTTCCACGTGTCAGTTAGTCTGTAAACACAGTCAGTTTTATCTATGCACGTGTTTATGCATTTTCAGTAGAAGATGTGATTTATAACCTACTTTATATTTATGTTCTCCAAATTTTACTGACTCTGTATTTCCTTGGAATTTTGCAGGGTGTTATACAGGAGTGACTTTTTTCCTAGTTAGGCTTGGCCATCAGTCAACACACAGCAGAGTTTACAGAGGGATTTACTCCTAGGTTACAGCAATTAAGCATGCAAAACAATAGTGATATGGTCTGTAGATAACATTAACTGTAATGGAGCATTAACACTAGTAGGATGGGAATGGGTCACTAAATTTTTATCTTAGAATCTAGTCATTATATCCTCTAACCCCTAGATAGGCATGGTCTTAGAGGTGCTAAAATACATAAGAAACACAAAATTAACTGAATAGATTGATATTTTCATGAGGTCATCTTTCATGCTACGTGGGACTTTGCCTTGATATATTTGCTTTAAGTCATCCATTCTTATAGCGCCAGAAAACTCAATGGTTCACCCAGATGGACTTAGATGGAATCTTTTCTTTAGTCTTTGGTTATGTCTTCACTGGGATGAACAAATGTTTGTCCACAACTCCTCAGAAAGAAAGTGACATGAGATCATTTTTTCCCCCTAAGAAGCAATAGAGATACAGGCTTTTAAAGAAAAAAAAAACACATATACAATTTCATTTTAAGAGTTTTTATTATTTTTTGTTGTTAATGATAAATTGGTAGTATCATATTTAAAGGTGGTTTGGCAAAAGTCTTGATGTTTTTCGGTGTCCACGAATTAATGATAACATCTTTTTGATCTCATCCTTAAGACTTAGCTTTAGAAAAGCTTACTAAAGTTTTGCTTCCAGGAATGGAAATTTTTGAAACACTAGTAGGCTAGTGATCCAGGCTAGAGGTCTAAAAGATTGCTGTTAAACCCAGTGCCAATAGTACTACTCACTTCCCTCTATCACTAAGCTCAAACTGTGTCTTAGGACTCTAAATTGGATGTCATAGGTTCCCATGTTGGTGAAGGCAAAGACAAGATAAACTCAATCAAAACCTAAAAGGTTGGAGAATGATTTATTGCTTGCAACAGGTAGAGAGAAAATGGAATTCATTTCCTACCCAACACCCACCTAGAACAATGGGAACACAGAGACTTATTTAGAGAGCCTATACACAGCATACTCAGTGTAAAGTCATGCAGATTAAAGTTAAAGAGGGAAATGTTGCTGGACACGTTGAGTTTGCACCATTATATTTTAGTTGAAAATAAAGAATATTATTAAGGAGCATCAGCCCAAAAGTTCCTCAGAAAGTACCTGCCTGATTTAGTGGTTAATGGGAGCATATATGTTCTTTTGTCAAAAACAGAAGAAAGAGGGGACCATTGACCCTCTTTGAAGAGCCAGATCTTATGATGACTACAGCTTCTGGGAAACAGTGAGGAGACAAAAACCATGTCTAGTTTTTAATATTTTAAAATAGTGATTTTTTCACTTCTATGATACATCGCCTATCCAGTATTCTAGAGTGTAACTTATAAATCTAATTTTGTTTTAGGAAAGCAAAGGTGAAATTTTTTACTCTTTCTTGGCCAATTACATCATTTTATTTAGATCTCCCTAGTTTTGACAATAAGCATATTCAATTTGGCAATAAAACAAAAATGTACTGCTGTCAGGAAACTTATGATAAAAGTCCTATGTTTAATGAGATGGAATCCAGAGAGTGCCTTCAGTTTTCTCTCTTTGACTTTCCTTTGTCATAATTTTTTCCTGCAGTAAATGGGTTCAGTGATAAGGACCATTGCAGAGACAAACTTTTGCATCTGATATGGATAACAGAAAACAAAGGGAAGTAAATCACTGTTTGCATAACTAAAGGAATAGGACTAGGAAAAGCAATAAAAGTAAAGGAAATTAGATGTGACAGGAAAACAGCATCTGAATGGCAACGAACCTTCGAAAATCATCTACTTGCTCTAACATTTTACTTTCAAATGAGAATTACAGTTGTAACACTCCTGGTATGTGGCCACATAAGTTCTATGTAACGCTTTCAGTAACATAGTATTAGCTACTATTTGTATTAACAGAAGTTATGTTGTTAGGATCCATTTATCATACTGTTTGAAAAACTTGACCTGTTTCCATCTCTCATGACATGGAAAATCCTTCCCGGAGTGTGCCTGATTAAACAGACACACAAAGGACAGGCATATTCTCATAGTTTTCTATTATTTAGTTTTACACAAAATATAAACACATCCACCTATGTCCAGGATCAGAGAGTGTGCTATGACATTGTGTCCCCTAGTAGTGTCAGAAGATACTCATATATAGTTGCACCAACATCACTAACAAGATGAAAGCTGAACAAGGACAAGCATCATAGACATGCCAAAGTGGACAGGAAAAGACCATGAAGCCTCAACTCTACACAAAGAACTACAGGCAGCTAAGGACCACAGAGAAGGGAGATATTGTCTTCCTCAGGGAAGAGCACACTGATAGGTTATCTACCACCAAGTGGGAAGCAGAGGCGTGGGAATTCAACTAAATCCACTCTATGCTGTGCTGGGTGGACATCGGGTTGTGGGAAGCCACAGGGCTCTGTTCCAGGGTGGTGATAACACAGTCTGAGACCCCATGGGGGGCCAGAACTCTTGGGTTGGGGATTCCTGGGCCAAGAGGTGGCTGGGAACCGACTGGTCTCTGCCTTAGGGCTTTCAGGCACCGCTGCGAGGCCACAGAAGGACCAACACAGGCGTTCAGGCTGGATCCACCCAGTAGTCAAAAGGGTGAGGGGGGCAAGCTCTGGTGTCCCGTGAGGAGGGGGCTCTTGGTCACTGCGACTCACTTGACTGGGTCATAGCTGACTCGGCTAGCGGCTAGCTCACTTGAGTTGGTGGCCTCTGTGGCTGGAATGTAGAGAAGTCGTAAGCAGGAGATTAGATAGCAGCTCTGTAGTTGAAGACATCCTCCAAGGTTCCCCATTGTGGGCCCCAAAGAACAGAGGTAGTCCATGGTCTTAAAGTGTTCATTGTCATGGTGAAAAATGGATGAAGCTATACCCCATATTCTCAGGGCAAGCTTGAGGTAAATTACCTTTTGCAAGGAGGAGGGTCTGAGAAAGAATGCTTAATTGGCTATGCCCTCTGGCCTTTAAGCACCTCATGAATCACAGAGTCTTGAGGCTCTGTGCCCTCTAGTCACGCCCTCTACCTCTACTACCTGACCACATAATGGATGACCACAAACCTCTCTTTGGAAGGGGCTGTAGAGGGCTGTGGCTATGCGATCGACCAGTTACTCAGCTGCCTCTCACAGTCCAGCCCCACACTACTGTTATGAAACTATGCTATTAGATTGGTCAAAAGGAGATTATGTCAATTTTCTTTCTCTACAGCATTTCATAACTCTTATATTCATATTATCTGTGTTACAGTTCTAATCATGATGTTTTACTTACCCACAAAATGTAGATGAAAGTACCACATCATATATATCTGCAGTATCTCATAATACTTGTTATGAGAGCAATTTTATTTTTGTGCTATGTCTCTAAGTACATATATGCAAGAGAGTAGACTGTGTCCTTAAGCTATATCATACAGGTATTCATGAGACAGTTATTATCAAGTATATTAGACAATTACATTTATGGAAACCCAGAAGCCTGGAAAATGGAGACCACCATGTTGTCTTTTCACCACATAGCTCTTGAACCAGAAATAGTTCCTTATAGAATTGAGTTTCTTATTTATACTGTTGATTTCTTGAAAACAATAAAATTTTTTGAACAAAAAGGGCTTTCAGAAAAGACTGTTAAATAAGAGTCATTCACAGCCATGTACTGAGGTCCAGGATTGGTACTGCCAATCTAGCACACTGAATATCTTGTGCATTTGCAGCTCTTTAATATAAATTGAATCATTTTTGGAATATGCCAAGAAGGATGCTAATTTTTGTTTTTTTCTTATAATGGTACATTTTGCTTTTTAAAGACAAATACAGAGTTACTTGTCCTCATTTTCATGCATGCCCACACACAGAGAGACACCCTGTCTGGTTATAATCACTAACTCAGGGAAGCTACAAACAGTCTTCAGAATCTAGGATTTTTTATTTTGCTGATACAGACTTCAGAATTTACCTCTCTGCCCCTCCCCCATTAATAATATTGAATTCTTTATTAAATATCACACAGATTCACATATTTGCAAGAATATAGTATGCATCTGTTCTAATGAAAGATTATATACTTGGCCTCTTTTCTCTCAATAAATAGTTAAAACACCAATCAAGCACTATATGTTAATTGTGGTTAGATAAGTCTTCTTCATTTAGTAGAAACCTGTGAAGAAATGGCACATCTAAATGAACATTATATAGTTAATGAAAAATATAAACACGGCGGTACATCAATGGTGATGTCTGAGTAATTGGCCACAAGGTGACATGAATGAGAACAGAAAGCAAATGCCACATACATAATATTTGAGGTAACTCAGTCATGGTAAGGCCAGCTCAGTCATTTCTTAGAGATCTGACCTCAAGCCATTTAGTTATTATTGGTTTCTACATAATAGTGTCTGGGGCAGAAATGAAAATTCCTTCAACTACTGCAGTAAACGAATGAGAACTGAATGAGAAAATGTGTAGGGAACTCTTTGCTGCCTGATATATATACCTTATTATTATCATTAGTATCAGATATGACTTCTCCCTTAAACAAATGGCTTATCCCTAATTTTCTTCTATTTTATCTCTTCTCTGTGTATTATTGCTCACAGGAGTCACTGACCATTGAAGACTTTAGTTTTACTGAATCATTTCAGTACTTAAAGTTTCCCTTTGGAGCCTGTGCCTGAGTTCTATGTCACTGAGAAGGCACTGAGTGATTGAGGTCCTGCCTAGTTTATTTGCCTCCTATATTTCACTATTCTGATTATATTGAATTTTCTGTTCTTAAAATATGTCACCCTAGACCAAACTACATTGTATGAAAAAAATTTAATAAAAAAATGTCAGTTATGTTTTCATTTGAAAACATTTTAATAAATCGCTTCTCCTTGGAATGCTTATTATCAATTCCTTTACAAAGATGAAGTCTTGGCTGGCGCTGAGTCTCTACTATTGTATGTTGAAGGAAGTCTTCTTCTCTGACTTGATTTATTTAAAAGTCTCCTATGTCTGTAACCACCTTCACCTTAATTCTATTACTTCTGCTTTCTAAGTTAACTATCACACTAATTTGCTCATTATTTATTATTCATACATCCCATTAGAATTTAAAATCTCTGAAAGCATTGTTTTCTGCCATTTTCCCACCTCTGCATTCTTAACACTAGAGGGATGCCTACAATATAAGATATTAAACAAACAAATGGATGGATGAATGATTTATGGTTTATGTAACAAATAAATCACAGGCAACTATAATTAAGAAAGTTTTCATGGAAGAAGCAGTTCTTCTAAAGTCTCTCTCTAAGCTGTCAGTCTGTAAGTTCCTTCAGAACTGTGACTGAATGTGTGGTATTCTATTAACAAGCATATTGTATAACATTGGCATTGTAGACATAGGAGGTATAAGGAAAAGCAAAGGTGTACAAGGAGAGGTCAGTATAAAACAAGGAAAACCAAATGGTGTTTATAAGGTTAAATTCTAGGCAAAATTATGAGGAAAACAAATATATTTTGTACTGATAAAATATAGCATTCACTGAAACCAGTAGAAATATTCATCTAGTATCAAATAATGTTACATGTTACATTTTAGAAGAAAAGCAATAATCAATAAATCCACTGGTATAAATTATTATGCTAAATATAGCATTTTCAAATTTCAAATGGAAACTGAAAAGAGTAAGGCTTGTGGGGGTTACACAAAATTAATCAAACAGCTATGACTTTTTCAAATATTTCTATTAACTCCAAAAATTGATAATATACATTGAAGAAATTCCAAAGATGGTATAGGAAGGTAAGGTTAACTTAGTGAACGCAGCACAGAATGCCACACCAACCAACTCAGTCTTCAGTGAGTCATGCCACTTGGCTTCCAGCTCTATTAGAAAGAAAAGAACAAACTTGGCTGATCCAGTTTTGAATGTTATTTTAATATGTTCAAACTGTCAACATACAATTCCATGAATGCAATGGCTTATATCAACAGAATATTTTTTTGAAGTTTTTGTAATCTGGGAATTCCAAGCTTACAGCAGATTTAATATTTCAGTGAGAGCCTGTTTCCTGCTTCATAGACAGTAAGGTATGTCACATAGAAGAAAAAGCAAGGGATTGCTCTTTGACCATGTTTATAGAAAAACTAATCCTTTTCTTGAGGGAAGCACCCTCAGGATCTAATGATGAGCTTCTAAATGTCTTATTTTCTAATCCATTATCCAAGGGGTTAAATTATAACATGTATTTTGGAAGTAATATAAGAGCTCCATGAAAGGAGGACCTCATCCAAGTCTCAGGAATTCATGGCCACCCAATAACTCACAAGACACCGAACTCGATGCAATCAGCAAGAGGTATATTTTGATCAGCATGCTGAGGTCAAGACCTGTAACCCACGAAGGGCAGTGGGGTCTGAACCCCAGGATTTGGAGACAGAGGGAATTTAAAGTCAAAAACCACAAGGAACAAACCACAACCCAGGGGGGAAACCACAACCCGGGGGAGTGAAGGGGGGTTATTGAAGAGTACCTGTGGAAAGTACCACCCCATTATTCAGCTTGTGACAGGGTATAAGGAACAGTCATGGAGAACATTTTGTATAGGCTATTTTCAAGAGCCTATTTGTAATCAACCATCTATCTTGTGGTCAGCCAAGTTCTTGAAACACAGAGCTCACGACCAAGCTGACCTGCACTCTTGGTTCTGCTCAGCCTGCTAGGAGTTGCTGAAAAATTTTGACCCTTTCAGTAACAAATGTTCAGATAATAGCAGTCATCTTAACCCAAATTTCCAGAGAAATCAAATCACTGGTTAATGATGAAACCAGAGAGGATGTTTATTCTTCGGGATTTAGAGTTCTCAGCACTTTTCAGTAAGAGAGGAATTCATGAGAAAGCATTTTCATTTTAGAGGACAGTTGGATGGAGAGGAAGAAGAGTAAATATTAGTGCTGATGACATACATTGCCTTGAATTTGGATGCTGGATTTTACTATCAGTCAGTAGAAAATGAAGATATGATCAAAAATGATTGGCTAACAAGTATGTGTGTACATGTGTCTATTAATTATCTAAGTGAAAATCCCCATAGATTCTATTTAAAAGTTCAAAACATTAATATTTACATGTGTTATAGGTTAACACAAACATGCATTTGATTTATATACTAAAATGTTGAAACAGGTGACACAAATTTAAATAATATGAATCCAACTGAATATATGCAGTTTTCCTACACAAGATATTATAAAACTTTGATGAGAGAAATCAAAGAAGGAAAGAGGAGCTGTGTCTTGGATTGGAGTGCTCAACGGGAGTAATCATAATCATTTTCAAACTAATATGTTTAACAGCATTCTAGCAGGAACTTCTGTATGTGGATACAAACTTTTGTATACACATATATGTATATGTCTCTCACACACATATACCAGTATATGTATCTGCTTTTAAGATTGAGAGATAAAGGTGAAGAAATTTGGAAGCTAATAAGTCAACAAGAGAGACTATAAGTCATAAACACTTAGAGAGAAAATTGAGCAAGTGGACAACATAATTGTGGTGAAGGAATAGATACATATACTAATGAAACAACTCTAAAAATGTAGCAATTGAATATAAGCCTATGGGTATGTCTTCATAAATGTGGCCAATAAATATTTATTGTTATAAGCTGCTACCAGTAACATTCTCTAGCTTAAAGTGTATAGCTCTTAATAACATAGTTCGTGTACCATTTTTAAATACTTTCTAACTTTGTGATAGAACAATTCAACATCCATGTACCATGTAGTCAGTTGTGTTGGACAATGTTTTGCTGGGGTAAACACATGAAGGAGTGTTTTCCTGAAGTGGACACAGGAGAAAGACTAAAGCAGACTTGTGAAGGAACGTTTCACTGAAGCAGACACAGGAGAGGATGTTCTGCTAAAGCAAGTATGTGAAAGGACACGTGATGAGGGATTCTTTGCTGACAACATTCATATATTGGTCTGCCTTACACTGTGTAGTTGAACTCCATTTGTTGAGATGGTTGGATGCACGTGCTGAGGCAAGACACATGCTGAGGCAAGGTGCATGGAGGACACGTGATGTTTGGAAGGTATAAACAGGATTCAACTGACAGTACTGGAGGCTGAGCTAGGCTTGCTTATAGAGCTAGCTGTACAATTCTTGTGGGTCTTCCCTGTTCTTTGCTTCCCTGAGTGAGGGAGGGACAGCTGAGAACTTCTCTTGGTGTCCCTCCGGGACCCTCCTGCTGAGACCTGGCTGTCTCTGCTAGGTAGTGCCACTGCTGGTGTTTTGAGGTTGCTATCCTGACTTCGCCAAACTGGACTGCTGATGAATCTGCAAAGTGTTTACAAGTGTATCGAGCTGCCACTGCTGATCTGTGAACTGAAATGCTGACTTCCAGCAACACAGACAGGAGTTGCTTCAAAGAACAATTTCTAAGCAGGTCCACTTCCCCCAAATCCTTTCTTTCCCACTACATCTGGTAGGTGGTGGGCTACAAGAGAGGTTAAAGCATTTAAGAATCATCATTAAAAATAAGATTTAAAAAAATTAAAGATACAAGAGACACTATGACCAAAGCAATTCTTATAAAAGAAAGCATTTAATTAGGGGTTTGCTTACAGTTACAGAGGCTTAGTTTATTATCATCAAGTCAGAGAGCATGAAAGGCATGGTGCTGGAGAAGTAGAGAACCACCCAACACCTCTGAATCCTTTTATTCTCATCAAAGGGTTCAATTCCTTGGTAACTAAACATTCAAATATATGAACCTGTGGGGGCCACTCTTATTCAAATCAGCACATTTCATTCACAGCTCCCTGTAGACTTGTAGCCATACTAAAAAGCAAACTCAATTCCATTTTGTCTTATTTCAAAAGTCCCCATTATCTATCATAATCTCAAAACTATTTAAAAGTCCAAATTCTAAGTTTCTCTGAGACTTATACCAATCTCTTGACTGTAACACCCTCAAAAATCAAAAATCAGATCACAGTCTTTCAACATCCAATGGCACACAATATATATTACCTTTCCAACAGTGAAGAAGGGAGCATAATGAGGGAATACCAGGCCAAAGAAAGACTGAAAAGCAGCTGGGCAAACTCCAAATTCTACATCTCCATAGCTTTTCAGCTTTGCTGACTGCAAGACGCTTCTCTCTCTTGGGCTGGTGTCAGATTCAGTCTGCATCTCTCCTTCACATCTATCTCATAGCTCTGGCATCTCCATCATCTTGATGTCTCCAGTGAAATCGATGTTTCTTTTTCGAAACTTCACTCAGTGACCTCTTTGGACCTCCATGCACAGACATTGTTGACATATGACTATTTTCAGTGTCTTTCCTTAGCTGTGGATTAAGACTCCACAATCCCTTTATTGTATCCTTGACTTGAAAGCCAGAACCATGTGGCTACTGAAGCTGCCAAGCTCTGCTGCATGCTGGGGCTGGAACCCCCCCCTCTAATTCTGTTACATTTGTATCAGCTTTATGTCATTGGTGATTTCCTTCAGCTTAAACTTTTCTTTGTTCCTTCTCACAAGTTGAAAGTTTAGCTGCTGGGGTTTTTGCCGTGATGTCAGTCACCACTCCCTTTATTCCATTTAGCATGCTGCTTCTTTTCTTTGAACTTTTTTTAAATCTCCTTGAGCACTGGACGTAGCTTTGTTACACTTCCTGGTGCTCCTTTTCTCCTCAAACTGTACATTTTGCATTTCTCTTTTTCACTATATATCTACATGAGAGTGATTACGTGTAAGTGCATGACAATAGTCAATACTAGACTGTCTTGAAATCTCCTCTGTTAGTACCACTAATCTAAAATTCTTCAGTTTAGCTTCAGGAAGATTTTTAGGACAAGGGAAAAAATCCACCCACATTCTTTGACAAAATATTATAAGAATGGTCCCTAAGCAGCCTACTAATATTCTTCCCATTTGAAAGTTCTTAAGCTAGGCCTCCTCCATAATTCATATTGCCCTCAGCAACACTGGTTTCCACTAAGATGGCACACTAAGCCCCACTTAAAGTGTCTAACTGTTTTTCTAGCCTAGATTCTCAAAGTCTTCCATATTCCTCCAACAAACAGCATGGTCAGTCCTGTCACAAAAACTACCTACCAGTTCCTGGTATCAATTCTGTCTTAGTCACTGTTCTACTGCTATGAAGAGACACCATCACTAAGGCAACTCTTAAAAAGAACAGCATTTACCTTGGGGCTCACTAACAATTTCAAAGGCTTAGTCTACTATTGTTAAGTCAAGGAACATGAAAGTCAAGGTGCTGGAGGAGTAGTTGAGAGCTGCACCTGCAGGCATAGAGAGAGAAAGAGAGAGGAGAGGAGAGGAGAGGAGAGGAGAGGAGAGGAGAGGAGAGGAGAGCAGAGGAGAGCAGAGGAGAGCAGAGGAGAGCAGAGGAGAGGAGAAGAGAAGAGAAGAGAGAGACTTTGAAACCTCAAAGCCCACTCCTAGTGATGTACTTCTTCTATCAAGGCCACACCTTCTAACCTTACCAAAGAGTTTCACTCCTTGGTGATAACTAAGCATTCAAGTATATGAGCCTGGGGGTGAGGGTAGGGGGTGGGGGTCATTCTTTTCAAACCACTACAATCCATATACTACAGAATTGGTTTTAGTTTAGACTACAATCCCCATTTATTAAAAAAAAAAAAACCAAACTAAAAACTAAAGCACAAAGTTATAATGAAAGTTAGAAGGGAAAATTTCATTTAGGCCAACTGTTCCTGGATATGATATTAAAAGAAGAGTCTATAAAAGAATAAAGCTCACAGATTGACTTCAAAACAATTAAAAAAACTTCTGCACTGTGAAGTACATTGCTAAGAGTATAAAAAGACAACCTTCAGAGTGAAAAGAAAGTTTACAAATCATATATCCAAGAAGGTATATGTATCTAAAATATATAAAAAAAAAAGTGCATGAAGTCTAAATTCACAACGAGAAGTAAGCAACTTTTAAATGAAAAAAAAATCTTGAAAAGAAACTTTGGTAAAGAGAACTCAAAATGGCAAATAGAAACATTAAAGTAGCTAGCACATGTGGTTTAGGGAGAGGGAAAGCATAGTTGCAGGATCAGACTCTCTAGTGAGTACCTGAGACCCATTGGAGAAAGTACGAGGACAGTTTTACTTTACCTGTATCACATTTCTCCTAACTCCAGGCATCATGGCACAGGCAGAAATATCATCTACTTTGGGGAAAGAAGTGAGCACAGGACTTTTCCCTGAATCTCACTAACAGGCCTTTCTTTGTAAAAGCCACCACTGGCTGACTACATGACTCCAGCTTTCATGCCAGTAACTCAGCCCAGTGCCAGGCGGCAACACATAGCCTCAGACACGTATGGCAAGTTCAGTTTTTGGCATGCACCATTGGCATGTTCTAACACCAGCAACAAAAGGTTCAGTCAGAACTCAGCAGCCACTGAGTCAAGCATAATGAGAAATGGTGGTGAAAAGATCTTCCCTGGGCTTCACAGCATTGTACTTGTCATATTAAATTACCAGCTTTTAGCACAGACATGGCAGCCATAGGGTTTCTAGAATGCCATAGTGTCATGCCTGCTATGAGTCTTTCCGAAGCAAAAGTAATTCTGAAGACTGGAGTGACACGTACTTCTTCAAATGCTCAGACCTTGATGTGTGCCCATGAGATCAAGTACACTTAAAGAAGCATGACGTCACCAAACAGACACAGTGAAGCACCATGAACTTTATTTGTGAGAGAATAGGAGCCAAACTGAAAAGGATGGAACTAGATGTGTTAAGGGAGCCCAGGGAACTTGATTCTATGAGGCGAGGGGGAGTCTGGCTGAAAGATGTAGTAGAGGAAATTAAACAACAAATTAAACTTCAGAGCTAAAAATAGAAAGGATGAAATGAAGAAAAAGAGGTGCATTAGAGAATCAAGGGCAGAATAATCAGGAAGAGTCAGGGAAGATATGCATTTAAAGCAGAAAACTAGAAGGAAGACGAATGAAGAGGATTATGGGACACAGGAGCTAGTGTTGTGAGAGCAAACAGTCCATTCACAAGATTCCAGGAAGGAAAGGGGAAAGATAAAGCATTAAGACCTAGCTGGCATGGCAGCTCACCCTGTATTTAAGAGGTAGAGTCAGGTGGATCCTTGAAAGTTTGAGACCATCAAGGGCTATATAACAGGATTCTGTCTCTAAAAAACAGGAATAGAGTTACTAGCAGACTATATTCCAAACATGGAGAAAATATGTAAATATTAAGGTCTATTAGCTTATTTTCTGTTGCTAACAACCTACCACCATGAGGCCTCAACCCTACACTAAGAACTATAGACAGCTAAGGAACATGGAGAGTGGGGAACTAGTCTTACACAGGGAAGAACGTAACAGTTAGTTGTCTGATACCAAACGGTCAGGTCTTAAACCATATAAAAGTAGTATTCTACAGACCGATCAGCTTATACTTAGGAGTAGATATGTATATACTTATGTATATAACAACAATTAATGAAGAAAACAGGCCATAACTTTGAAAGAGAAATAGGAGGGACAAATAAGAGGGTTTGCACAAGGAAAACAAAGGTAGAGATGATGTTATATGATAATGTCTACAAATAAATCTTTTTTTTTTTAAAGGAAAGAGATTTGTTTATGGTTTTGCAGGAAGTATCACTATTGTGAGAGACTTCCAGAGGATAGTCCTGAGGCGACACAGGACATAATAGTCTAGAGACTTGGAGCATGCAGGCCTGTCTCTTGGTCTTTCTCAACCCCAATTACCTTATCCAATTCTGATCACTTATCCAAAACCCTACCTCTAAACATCGCAGGCAGATGAGGCTTCGATATTACTAACAACTCACAATGGGGATTTCATATCAACATTTGAAGTCTCATGAGACATACTCACTCAACCATCACTAATTCTTAGCACTTGGAAGCAAGTTAGATATCTACCCAGTAGCAAGCCAACTACCTCTGAGTCCTGCCACCAGAACTCAAAGATAGAAAGAGGTTTCTGAAAGTAGACCAAGAAGAGAATCAAGTGATATATAAGGGGTTCTAATGTTCCTAGCAGCAGACTGCCCAGCAAGAAACACACAGCAAAGGAGAGTGGGAAAGCAGTGTGCCAAAGGACAGCCAATAAAGCTATCAAGCAAGAGAACTCTTCCCTAGACAACTGTTGTCCAGAGACTAGGAGAATTAAAGGCTGTTCCAGGCCAAAAAGAAGGCAAAGGAAAAAAGAGAAAAGCCAGCCTAAAGATCTAACACCACGAGACTTGGCTTGGAAGAAATAAGAAAGGAAACATGTTAAGCTAAATGAAAGAATGATCATAAGTAACTTGAAGGCACAGAACTCACTGGTTAAAACATAGCGTCAAATCCAGTACCCTAGTGCTATAAAGCCACTATCTTTACTATGATGGTGGAAAGAGAAAATTATTAAAATATTAACATGACAATAACATATTAGATACAAATATACATATGAAACAGTGCAAATTTTAATATTCTAAATTCAAAACGTTGTATGTATTGAAGTGGTAGAAGCTTTTCTTTTCCTTTTGCAGTCGAATTTCAAACTGTTAATTAGCTTAAAATACACGGTTTTAATTGTAGAAACTTTTTTCAAAGCTACACAGTAATAAGAGAGTACAAACACATAACAGACACATAGATCAAAAACAAAAAGCAAAACGAAGATGAAAACACGGCATTAAAGGAAAGTCTAGCTGAGTGCAGTATTCCACATTTGTAATCCTAGCAGTAAAGAAGGGGAGGCAAGAGAACCATGAATCTGAGCCCAACCTGTTACTTATTGAGATCATAGTGGGTAGAGAAGGAACAATGAGGGGAGGAAGGGAAACAGATGTTAACTTTAAAGGAAGCTAGCAATTAAGGAAGGAAGGATGAAAAGATTAGAAAACAACAAAATGAAAGACAGTCCTACTTTTCACTGATAAGCTAAATATAAATACCCTATTCAAAAACACAGGGTGGATGAATTGATAAGCATTAGTTAAAAGGCCCAATATATGCTGCCTAAAGAAACTCCCCTTACTATACGGCCCATAGAGACTCAAAGTGAAAGAATGCAAAAGACAGTCCATGCAAATGAGAGCAAGAAGGAAGTGGAGATTGTTGCTTCTATTCCATAGAAAACAAATTCAAAAATATTAAAAGTTGTTATAAAAAATACCACACACATCTTATAACACACACACACACACACACACACACACACACACACACCTTTTGTTTTGGTAGTTGTCAATTTTATTTATTTTTAGTTTGTTTTGATTGTAAATTTTTGTTGTTGCTCTTTAAATTTTGTTTTTCTTTTTTTGTGTATATATATATATATATATATAGAGAGAGAGAGAGAGAGAGAGAGAAGAAAAAGAAGAAGAAGAAGAAGAAGAAGAAGAAGAAGAAGAAGAAGAAGAAGAAGAAGAAGATAACCAAAATATATTATATAAAAAAGTTTAAATTTTAAAAATAGATCTCAAATACTTAGGTGTGGAATGAAGTTACCTCAGTACGATAAACATAGTAAGAGCGATAAACCACAATTATTATGAACAAATAGTAGTTTAGGGACGCAGTCTCTTAGAAGAATACACACACTTAGAGCCAACTGCTTTTCATCATAGGTGTCAACAAGGAAGAGAAGGAAGAGGTCTCCTTAAAAAGAGTAGTAGTGGAGAAATAAGATACTTATGTGCATAATTAAAATTATGCCCTTTCTCACATCAGACATATCAAGTTGAAATGGATTAAAGTTTTAAAGGTTAGACACAAAGCTATATGAGGTTCCAGAAAGGGGAAGGGGACAGAGGTAAATAATTTTCACAGCTAGGTCTAGGCCATGAATTGGGAGATAAGCATCCACAAGGGAAAGCCACACTGAAATGTTTCTGCATAGGGAGAAAGCAAGTGAGAGATTGAAGAGAATCCTGTCAGACCTGTAGAAACATATCTACAAATCATTATCTGGTCGGAGATTACTATTGGAAGGAAACAAATCATTGCCTTAAAATATGCAAAAGACATAAATAGGCATTCTGTCAAAATCTTCAAAAGGATTTATTCTGTCTATTGGTATGCATGTGCATGTGAGAGTGTGTCAATGTATCAGACTATGTGCATCTGTATATGCTTGGAGATCAGGAGGCACTGAGTCTTCCAGAGCTGGAATTCTAGACATGTGCAGGAATCTCTATTGGTGGGTGCTGCGATTCTCCTGACTGTGTGGCAAACATGCTTTAAATGCTGAGCCATAGCTCCAGCCCCTGAACAGACATTTGTTGAAAAACAAGTTGAAAAAAAAAAGAGTATACAAAATACACACCATTCTAATCATCATGTAAGGAGAGTTAAAGACATAATGAGTGTCACTTTTCAACTATTAGAGTGGCCATGATCCAAGCGACAAAAGATAGCATGTCTCTGATAATGTGAAGAAAAGAACACGTGCTGTAGTATAATACTGAATATTAATTAGAGCCTTTACAAAGAGTAGTAGAAAGATTCCCTCCAGAATTAAAAATATGACTGTAGATGACCCAGCAACCCCACTACTGCATACATAACCAGTGAAACTGAATTTGAATTGTCAAAGAGATATCTGTACTTTCATGCTCACACCAGCATTTTCATGATAGCCCAGACACAAATGAACTCAAGTGGCCACCTCTGGGCAGATCCCTAGACTGTCTGCCTTCTTCTTTTCACATCTTATTTTTAGGTCATGCTCAACTTTTCCCAGTTGTGCAAACTGATTTTTATGAAGCTATCAAAGCAATTCAGAACAGCAATTCAGTGAGGATGCAGCCACTTTCACGCAGCACTTTCTATGGATGTGAATCTGCATATGAGAACAAAATAAGCCTCAAGCCTTGTTTGCTAATCTACACAAAATTTCCAGGGAAAATATGGACCTGAAAATAAAGCCAAATCTTATACAACTTCTAGAAGAAGCATGAGCTCTTTGGGCCACAGTTGAGCAAGCATGTCTTAGGTAGAACAAGAAAGAGAGTACGATAGAGGAAAATGATAAGGTATGTTTGACTCAAATTTAAACTTTTTATCAAAATACAAGTTTAAGAAAACTACACATGCAGATACTCAGATGGTATGTATCAGAAAAAAATTATGTATTCAACAGACGAGAAGTAATCCAAATTTATGTATAGAGGCAATAGGTAGAACTATGGGAAACATGTTGCAGGAATAAGCAAATAGACACAATGCTATCACTTGTCAAATATCAAACCTCTGGTGAGATGTTATTTCAAATCTTCTAGAGAGGATAAAATTTTAAAAAAATATTTGACATTGATTTTGACAAGGTTGTAGAACAAACGCAGTTCTCATATATTAGCCCCAAGAAAGAAAATAGTGAAGGACGTTTGGAAAAATAGCTTTACAGCTCATAGAGTAAAATATTTACATATATATAGTTGCAAGATATTTACCAGAGGTGGAGGGAGTGCATAAATACTTGAGTAAGAATGCTAACAGTATCTCTATAGCAGTAAATGAGCTGCAATCCATGTAACCTATAATCAACAAGAAAACAACTACATTTTGTGCACTCAAAATATGGTATACTCTTCAATAAAAAGAAATATATCAAGATCAGTATATCATGAAGAAATGTATAATAATTACAGGAAGGGAAAATAGATATGATGTAATGATACCCTGGGTTACATATTATATGTGAAAGCATATAAACATACATGTATGTGTGTGTATGCATGTATGATTTCATATATGTAGAAAATCTTATGACAAAGCTTATCTGTGAAAATAAAGTGAAAGGTTTTGTTTTTGTTTTCTGGTGGTTGAGAAGTAAGATGGCTCTTTGAGGAAATAAAAATCTTCTACATTTGATGGGGTATGAGATACACAAGTAAATGCCATTTTCAAAATGCCTACCTCTGCATACATAAGCAGTGTGAATTTCAAGCATGCAAATTTGATTTCAAAAAGAGAAAGAACTGTGAAGAAATTTTGAAATGGAGAATTTAAAATGATCAATCAGTTGGAATATACTTCTCAAATCAGAGTAATGAAGCCTAAGGCAAAGGATCTACTATTAATTTTGATAAGGGAAAAACATAACAATGATTTGCTTCTTGCAAACAATATCCAGGGGGAAGATAGGACAGTACTGAATAGGTGTGTCTAACCTAGACAAGTATTTGCATCAGGGCCTGGCTAAGGATGGCTCTTGGCTGAAATGGGCCACAGGCTGTGGCTCCTCCCTGATGGTGATCCACATTTCAAGCAGGGAAATGTAATGTGTGAGACAGGGTTGTGGAGTTGACAAGAGTGTGGGCTTTGGTTTCAGGAGATATTTTTCTGAATCCTATATTATTGGCTGGGTGAAATAATTCTAAGATATAAAACTAATTAGCTATGTATTGGAATATATTCATTGTTATGTTTTTCCATTATCAAAATTAATAGTAAGTAGGTCCTTTTCCTTAAGCTGCATTACTCTGGCTTAAAGAGAATATTACAATTGAGTGTTCCTTTTAAATTCTCCATTTCAAAATACAATACAATAGAAATGTACTGGAATAACCCCTGTTTAACATATTGGAAATAGCACGTGTCTAACACAGGTATGGACTAAGAACAGAGAACACAGCAATGAGGTAGATCAGAGGATCTCCCAAAGATCAGCTGAGAGCTGGGATCCTCAGACTCACTTAAAAGTCCACTTCCAATCGTCATGAGCCAGCACGCTGACTCCTCTCTCCTTTACACATAATTCAGCAGATTTTACCAGTACTTGGGGACATTGTTGTAAACATTTGTTATCAAAATTTCAATTATGCAAAAACACCCCCCAAAACCAGCCAACCAACCAACCAAACAAACAAACAAAAAACCCCAACATGCCAACAACAACAACAAAACCCCAAAACAAAACAGCTGCCCCCAAACAAAACAAGAGCCAATGTATGCTATAAAGGTAGTGCTCTAGTAGGATGATGCTTTGTGTATATATGTATGAATAGTGTGTATGCGTGTGTGTGTGTGTGTGTGTGTGTGTGTGTGTGTGTGTGTAGGTTATTTAGATGCCTTCCACTTTTACTCTCCATGTTATCCTTTGAGGCAAGATCTCTCAGGAACCACAGAGTTCACTGATGGAACACACTAACAGGCCAATGGCAGGCAAGGAGCCTTCCAACTGTGCCTCCAAACCCCACCACGCCATCAGGGCAACAGCTGTGCACAGACACACCTGAACTTTATGAGAGTGTTAGTTATCTGAAGCCACATCCTCTTTCACAGTATAAAGTAGCTATCCTTTACGACTGAGTCATCTCCCAATCCATGGATGTTTTAATTTTTGATGCTGTTTTTGTTGTTGTTCTAGCTGTATACGTTTCTCTCTGCTGGCAGTGAAAACTTGATCTTGAGTAGATAGCAGCAGTAATATGAAGTCATAGTACACAGAGACCATTTTACTCTGTGAGTGTGTGCCTGCTACAGTCTCTCGCTGATGGGGCTCCTAGAGGGCCCAGAGCAGTATAAGCTGTCCCTGTAGGATCTTTGTTTTGTTTTCTGTTTACTTGTTCTTTCATGGAGCTGGAGTTCATTAATGGCAATAACACTGCATTAAGAGATATGAAAACAGAACTTTCTATCACATTCCCATTAACAGTGGCAATTCCAGACAATTCTATGCTCTTGTGAAACACGTAGTTCCTGTAAGGATGAGTTAACTTGAACTATTATAACACCTGCAGTACTGTATTGCCAATAACTGAAATGGAACTTGCTACAACTCCTTCTAATTATTACATGAGACTTAACATGCCCAAGCACAGTCCTCTAATAAATCATAAGTAATAAAAAATTAAATCATAGCTTAGCTATTATTATTTTGCATTGGAAAGAGTCAGTTCTGTAATGTATAAAATTTATTTTCATATGAGCTTATAGCAGCAGTGTCCTTTTGCTAAGGGCTTCAAGTGCTATTGTCTTAAGGAATAAGAATTATAAATTTGAGTACATTATAAAATACATTTCATATTTATATATAGTAAGATATTTAAGTATCTAGTTTTAGTACATGAGAAGTTAATTTCTCCTGATATAACATCATTCTTCAGAAGGGTATACATTAGAGAACAGATTTCATATGCAGATTGTATTCTTGCATTGGGACTTTTCTAGACCACGATGGAAGCAGAGAGAAAAACATGGAAGCCAGATTTTCTCGGTCTAAAACTGACATTCTGATCACCTGCCCAGAACACCAGCAAGTCTGCTGCTAACTTTGTTTTCAACGTGAATAAAGTCTATCTCTCTTATCTGTGTAGAAGAATGCTGTACTCAAGGAGAGGACTCAAGCACTTCTGTGCTTCAGATGCTAGGAAATGATTAAGTGCTGGCTTCTAGGTTTCAGGTGTGAGAATTACTACGAGAAGAAATTGCTAACATAAGGTTTTTGCCTGGGCTGTGAAACCACATTTATTCCCATCAATAAATATTCGAACTCAACTGTCAATGAGATCTCAAAAGTCTCTAATTTCAAATAGCTTGGTTTCAAGTTATCACACACTTACATGTACAATAGTTGTGGTGTAGTAGCCAAACACTACAGTACAGGTCAAACACACAATAAGCCACACGTACAAAGCCTCAACGCCCCAACGCCCCAAGCATTAGGATAGGTTGTAAACCCTACCTTCATTCTCAGGGCTTTCTTGGACTTGATAGAATGGAAGGCTGAACTCCCAGTCAAGACTCACCACTTGATGTGGGGTGCTTTTAACAAGGTCTAGCCATAGAGTGGGTGATATGAGCAGGACCTAGGGGTGTGGGAAGAACTTTCTTCAGAACTTATTCTCCACCCTTGTTCTCCCTCTGGGGGCAGAAATCTAGGAATTAGCCTAATTATCTCTCTTCATTCTTTGAGAGAAAAACAAGATAACAAGATATCAGGATATGAATATAAAGCCAGTATGTGTGCTTATGGTGATTTTCTACTGAATTCCAGAAGAGCTCTGGAAGACTTGCTGTTACTCAGTGCTCAAACCTTGGCCCAAATATAATGTTTCTTTTGGCTTTAATAATCTAGCCTGTTAGGAGAGATAAAACATTTTAAAAAGTAACTATAAAGTGAAGTCCGTTTCTGGAAAAAGTGACTATACCTATGGTATCACCATGACATTATCGATCGCCATTCATTTAAAGGCCTCTTTTCTTTCATGGGAGTTTTATGTTAACCAGAGGGTTTATTTGGCTATGAGAGAGAATTTTTAGATGTTAAAAAAAGACATCCTTCTACAAAATAACATCTTTGTGCCAATAACAAACCCATGTAATTTTAGTTTTTTAGGAGTATGTACAAGGGAATTGATAAAAATCAGTACAAGGCAGATACAGAGCAGCTGAAGGAGAAGCCAGTGGGACAGATCCTTTATACCATGAGCTGAGACATAGCAAATGGGCTCTGATCCCTTACCATTTCCTTCAAGGCTAGAGAGTACAAGATATTTTCAAGTGTCTCAATCATATATGTCTTATATACATATTCATCCTTTGATCCTAAGATTGAACCAGAGAAGAAAGGCAAATAAAAGTACCTGTTTTAGAGTCTGAGGCTCTGCTATCTTCTCACCGTTGTTCTTCCAAAATACTGAGGTAGGTAGTGTCTTTGACCCCTTCTGAAGTCTAACATGACCTTTATATTTTAAGTTTTTGATTTATCAAAAGTCATCTTAAGTTAAGCATAAGAATAGGATTCTACACAAATGGCACTGTGGTTTTCTCAGTGTTTAACAAAGGGATCATCATTTGAATGGAGAGTAGAATGTCCTACAATCAATCTGTTTCATAGATGACATACAAAGACTTCTGCCTGATATTTGACTATGGCTTGAAAAGCGAGTTTCTTTTTTAAGTCTCTGCTGCTTCTCATGTTATGAGTTTAAAATGTGTAACAACATTTCAACAGACTGGAAGATGTAGGTCATGGTCCATACCACATAAATGATAGCATCCACACTCGCCCTCACATTTTACATACTAATAAGAGAGCAGTCAGATTACTTTCTGTTTTGAAGAGGAAGGGTAGAGAGTAGGAAGAAGGGATGAAGAAGAAGTGAGGAAGGAGGGAGGGAGAAAAGGGAACACACAGAGACTTCTTAAACTTCACTTTGTAACAGATGGACACCACTGTAGTATTGTGGAGCTTTCTTGGATTCACCAGCTATTGAATAATGACACAGGCATACCTTAGGCTACCTCCCAGATAGCTCATATAACTTAATTAACCTGACTATTCTAGTCTATCTCCTGCCACATGGCATGTTATCCCCCTCTCTCTCCCTCCCTGTTCACCAGACCTCTATGTCCACTGGTGAATCTTCTAAGCTCTCATTTCTGTCCCAGAGACCCTATCTCTATCCAAAAGTCTAGCTTAGCTATTAGCCATCTCCTTTTTATTAAACTAGTCTGCAAGTGAGGAGGGTATATGTTTACAAAATACTGAGGCAGGTGATGAACCATAAGAATAACAATACCAAAATTTGGTCAGCTCTCAGCTCTCTACTGGCACAGAATTAACAACAGAAGAAAATAAAGACAGACTTCACATACTGCACCTCAACTCTACAGAAAACCACAACCTATCCAAATGAGGAATTGTGGAGTCCAGATACATCTACAGAACCAAAAGCTCAAAGAACCCTGAGGAAGATGAGGGCATGATCACTGATGTCATCATAATAAGAAATATCTAAGAGTTAGCCTGTTTATGTAATGGGAAAGGAAGGATAGAAGGAGGCTTGTTAGATTTCTACTGACTTTATACTCATTCTTCTCCCTACTATGACATTCCAACTAATTGGGGGAGTTTGGGCACATACCAGATGGAGTGTATAGGCTGGAGAAAGCAATCAAAAATGGAAGCACCTTATAGGTGGCTGAGAGGAAGCTTTCATCCATGCAGGGTGCAGACTTTCCAGTTCATCCACTTTAGAGTGACCTTGTGCTTATCCATAATCCTTCATCCACACTCTGTAAGTACCGTCCATAATCCTTCATCCGCATTGGGCTATCTAAGTAAGTCCAACAAACTTATTGATTCTCCAGGGTAAACTGTTGGTTTGTCATTGGGACATCCTGAGGTGGGGTAGTTGCTGCTTATGGCTCCCCTGGGAGGGGTTTGCACAGCACCAGTCATCTTTCTTCTCTGGGGTGTGCTCTCTTTGGTTTTCTCTCACCTTGAAAATGGACCTTGGGTGGGCTGACAGTTCCATCATGTCTGAAAGCTAACAGCAATGAATTAGGTGAACTCCTTATGGCACACAGGGGTTATTTCAGAGTAAATTTAACTTTTTTTCTTTCCTTAAAAGATGTTTTCCCCTTAAATGCTATTGTTTTCTCTCTTTCCTCAGAATTCAAACAGGAGTCCAGAGAGGCCATTAGACTATATTGTGACAATTTTTTGTGTGTGTGTGACAGTCATGTGTTTGTTTGTTCATTTTGTTTTGTTTTTCCAGAAAAAAAGAAAAAAGTTGAAGCCATTATTGTTAAGAGCAGCTACCCCTTCGGTGACAGGATGAGGTGACAAACTCACTCATTTACGGCCAGTTCTTCCTCACTTCACTCACTGATCCTGGTGCTGGCCAGGAAATGTCTTTCTACATAGGAGCTTTACTACGTGTCTGTGTAGCAGCCTTACTGTTTGTTATCTTATGAGATAGGAAGGTGGCACAAGGGAAGGGAGACCAGAGGTGTCACATGTCTGTGCTTAGAAAGTCTTTTAAGATTTTAAGATGATTCTGAATATTGGATGGTGGACTCTACATGGTCATTGCACACACCTCTGGAGCAAGTATGAAAGCTAAAGTGCATACTGGATGATCTATACGGTGTCAATAGCTGGTTATCTATCCTTTATATGTTGCTTCTGACTCTACTGAAAATTTTAGACTCTAAATAGTGTTGTCACCATTTGTATTCAATACAGTTCTAGGTCTTTCCATTTCATTCCATTTCTTTCTAATAGACCAACACAGTCTTCCAGAAGTTCAGGGCAAAGGGAGTTTGCTTGTCCATACTCAAAGCTGAAGTCTGTGGTCACGGTTTAGAGGCGAGCTCTTTGTTTTTACCTGTATTCCACTTTCCTTTTATTAGAGCTTTTTTTAAACTTTTTATTTTATATGCCCTTTGCCTGAATGTATGTATGTGCACTGAGTGCAGGCCTAGTGTGTCGTAGAGGTCAGAAGCAGGTGTCAGATCCCGTGGAACTGGAATTACAGTTGAGGGTAGCCAGGTGGGTGCTGAGAACCAAACACAGGATCTCAGCAAGAGCAGCCAGTGCTCTTAACTGCTGAGTCATCTCTCCAGCCCCTATCTCTCTTTCTTTATCAGCCTCAATCCTTTCATATTTTGTTGTTTCTGAAACCCAGACTCTGCTTCTTCATCCCATTAGACTCTTCTGGAAGACTCCCTTGGCCCTGTCTTCCTGTTTGCTTCTGACTTGCTGGCTTATGAAGCTTCTCTGGGCTCAGAGTACTGCAGCAAGTAAGTAATGAATTTAATACCTTTAACTTTGGCTCTAATTCCTCAGAGTCAGATTCCAAATAATTGGGTGGTTAAATAAACAGAAACAGAAATTTATTGTCTTATAAATCACCAAAGGAAAAAAATTAAGATGCATTATTTTTCTGAGAATGAATGTCTTGCTAATTAGCAAAAGCAGTCATAAATGCTCCTAAATATTTACTCATATCATTTTTCCCCCTAGCACTGGCTTTTTATATGGTCAGGGTTCCAATGGCTCAGCATGAAGACATAATTAATTCATTCACTGGAGCAAAGCAGATAATGACAAGTAAATGATTAATCTCATTTTTATGGCTGTGTTCAATATTATATTTATTTAGTAAGAGTGTCTAAAGAGAGAAGTTGATTGAAACACAAGCGTGAATTATGGATGACAATAGCAAAGGTCAAAGCGAAGGTTAATGTTTTGATTGACATGTGCTGTGTGGATAAACCAAAGTACAAGGCTCTTTCTACTTGTTAAGCAAAGATGGGTGGCTTCAGGACACATGATAGAAGTCACTACATCACAAGTAAATTTGTGTGTGTGCGTGTGTGCGTGCGTGCGTGCGTGCGTGTTTGTCTGTCTGTCTGTCTGTCTGTCTGTCTGTCTGCCTGCCTGCCTGCCTGCCTTCCTGTCTGTCTATCTGTCTTCTGGGCTCTGCTCCCCTCTCTTTTGCAAATGTTGCAAATCAGCCAATGATTATTCAGGGAAAGCCTTATAGCAGGGGTTCTCAACCTTCCTAATGCTGCCACTCTTTAATACAGTTCCTCATGTTGTGGTGACTCCCAACCATAAAATTATTTCATTGCTACTTCATAACTGCAATGTTGCTACTGTTATGAATCATAATGTAAATATCTGATCTGATATGCAGGATATATGATGTGATCTTCCCACCCCTGAGGGGGTTGCAACACACAGGTTGAGAACTTCCGCCTTATAGTCTGTTCAAGCTCTTTATTAAGTCATTCATAATAAATTACATTTTCAAAAATAACTTTGCTTGCATTGCTTTTGGTTTACATAGGTCATGGAAGATATTGTATGTTCAATGTCCTTGATCATGGGGAAATGCAAATCAGAGCCATTATTCTGTGATAGAGTTTTTATTTTTTCCAGTCCTAAGGTTTTCTATGAAATGTTATATATTTTATAAGTTCACTTATTATGAAAAGGGCTACAGTAGTGATGTTAGTGGCTTTGTCAGATGACACTGCTAGATCTTGGCATCTCTGCTTTCTTGAGAAAGTTTGGAACAGACCTTAATGATCCAATTTACTTACACGTGAAGTCTTGTCTCTGGATCATCCACACTTCTGACTATTACTTATTAAAAACAAGAACTATTTAAGATCAGTTTTACTAAATGATGTGACCCGAATAAGCAACTCTGACCTTCTGCTCTTCAGAGTTCTTCTATTACACAATTGGGTTTTTTTCTTTTTTCTTTTTTCTTTTGTCTCCATAAAGGACTTGAAATCCAAGACATTTTCCTCTATTAATGGACACAAATATCTCATTGTAATATGTGTTCATTATATCAGGTCAAAGGACAAATGGTGGCTACTTAATATTAATAGGCAGTAAATGTAATCTTGATGAACATAGGCAATTTCATGGTCTTTATTTCTGCCTGAGGAGATGCAGTTCTTTAGCGTTCCGACGCACGTGTGGAACAGTCGGCCATCAAGGACAAATTTTTCGTTTTATGTTCTCATCATTCTTCTTTTAAAAGCCCGTGAAAATTTCAGGCTTTTATGTAAAAACAAAGATGTTAAGTACTGGAAGTACTGCTTACTCCTTAAGACGAGTCTTTATATAGCATTACTGTGGAAAACTCTTGGGCGGCATGCACATTGAACTTTAATTTTGCTACCCATTGCTCATCACAAACACCTGTGATTCCTCAGCGGGCACACGGTGCATGGTTTGAAAATGACTCACGTACTCCTATTTCCAGCCAATAAGTTAATAAGATTGATCAGAAGCAGATCTATGCACAATCTAGATTTCAGGGGTTACTAATAAATTCTGCGGTCCTTTTCTTCAACGTTCTAAAATATGAAAACCTCAAGTCATAGGGACAAGATTTTGCAAGTTCTTTATCAAAAAATTATCTGTGTATGAAGTCTTTGATCCAGCTTCCTGCATTCCTCAGTTCATATAGCCTACAATATCATACCGTTTACTCTTTGACCATATAACACTGTGTTTTACCTATAAATAAAGGCACTGATGAGTCATCCTAGTTTTAATTACAAGAAAGTTAAAACATTTACTGCTATTATGATCTACCATCAGCCTGCTGCTGTTAACCAGAGCACACCGAAATAAATATATGAAAAGATGCAAAGTTTCCGTTATGAAAATAAGAGTTAGTAGAAGGTAAATAGGTATTCTGTTCTCTCACAATGTTAGAAGAAATCCCTATACTAGGCCCATAATCTCATTCATTAATTCATTCATTCATTCATTCATTCATTCATTCATTCATTCATTCATTCAAACTAATAGAAAATCATGTGCCATGTCAAAAGGACCAGGATTTTAAAAAGTACAACTGCTATATATGTGTTGGGGGCCTCGAACCAGCTCTTGTATACTGTCTGGCTGGTGGCTCAGTGTCTGAGAGATCTCTGGGATCCAGGTTAGTTGAGACTGCTGGTCTTTCTATAGGGACGCCCCCTCCTCATCTTCTCCAGACTTTCCCTAATTTAACCATGGGAGTCCCTGACTTCAGTCCAATGGTTGGTTGTAAGTATCTGCATCTGTTTCAGTCAGCTGCTTGTTGGGCCTCTCAGAGGACAGCCATTCTAGGCTCCTGTCTGTAAGCATGCCATAGCATCAGTATTAGTGTCAGGCCTTAGAGACTCCTCTTGAGATGGGTCCCAAGTTGGGCCAGTCACTGAACTGCCTTTCCCTCAGTCTCTTCTCCATTTTTGTCCCTGTAGTTGTTTTAGACAGGGACAGATCTAGACTCAGTGGGAGAAGATGTCCCTAATCCTCAAAAGACTTGAGGCCATATGGAGTGGGGAGGTTTGGTGGGGTTGGGGGATATCCTCTTGGACACAAGTGGGGGGGGGAGGAATGGGATGAGAAACTATGGGACGGGGACTGGAAGGGGGGCAATAACTGGACCGTAAAAAATAAAAGTAATATAAACAAAGAAAGAAAGAAAGAAAGAAAGAAAGAAAGAAAGAAAGAAAGGAGGGAGGGAGGGAGGGAGGGAGGAAGGAAGGAAGGAAGGAAAGAAAGAAAGAAAGAAAGAAAGAAAGAAAGAAAGAAAGAAAGGAAGGAAGAAAGAAAGAAAGAAAAATACAACTGTCTAATTTCTTCCTTTTAGGACTAGTGATAGATTAACAAAGCTTTGGGTATTGATTACTTTCTAGAGAATTCTACAGAAAATCTTGGAGACAAGGCTGTTTTTAAATTTCATAAGTCAATCTTTGAATGAAGTTAATTTGCACAGCAAATATTGATTTTAAAAGATTAAGTGAGTTTTCAGGATATATATGGCCAACACGTATCTCTATCTTTCTACTACCTTCCTTAATTGTCTTCAATAATATTTATAAGCATGCATGTGTATAGGTATAGCTGTGTCCTTCTAAAGTTACTGAGTCACACAAATTTTATGCCATAACAGAATCATCCTTATATTATCCATTGAGTGTGAATTGATTGATTGATTGATTGATTGATTGATTGATTGGTGTGTGTGTGTGTGTGTGTATAATAACAGATAGAGCAAACTGTTGTGATGGAAAGTGGAGTGTATCTGTAATGTAAACCTAAAACAGCTGGTGTTAGACAGAAGGTGAGCAGAAGTGTGACCTTGAAGTGAGTATTATTGGGTGATAGACCAGTGTGAAGGAGATGGGAACTAACCTTTTCAACTTAAGAAAGGTAGAGAAAAAATGTCCTTTGAAGATGAAGGAAAGAAGACACACTTCAAATGTTGGCAAAATGCTTCACAAAGCTGTGCGGTGATATTGAAAATAGAAGATGAAGCCATGAACTGACACATCTGGACAAAGTGTTGTATCTGCATCTTGAAGACTCAGACACAAATAGATGCAAATTTAAAAAGGAATTTTAAATTCTTAAGCAACATTTGAAGAAAAGTAAAAGATCTAGTGACTGAATTTTGAAATCATCCCTTGTCTCCCCAGATGACAAAAATTATAAGATACATTGCTCAAATTATGAAATGGCTTTAGGGCAAAAAGCAAATCCAGGGTGGACCTGTAAGATTCCTTTAATATCTGAGAAAAATTGCACTTGATAGATCATGCTGATCTTTTGAAATAAAGATTAGGATCACGCCTTTCCTACTAGAAAATAAAACAGGCTTTCCCCTACCTAAGAATGGAGTCTATGAGACTTCTGTGAGTGGATATCAAGGAGGAAAAGAATTTATCTTGAAAGGGTTTGTGAATTTTGCCTCTGTTGGTGGGATAAATAAATGGGAATATAAAAATCACACAATGTTTTTAATAAATGTATCGATGAGACCTGATGGGGACAAAAATTCTATAAAATGGAAAAAACACATCCACTCTTAATTTTCTGTAGGGATGAAGCAGTCAAGAAATGACCCAGATTAGCACACAACATTCTTGCTGGGGAGAAAGCAAGAAGTGTGTGCAAAGTAATAGACACAGGATGCTGTAGGTAGAGCTAAGAACCCCCAGGGAACCAGCCCAGGGACACATCTGCTTCTAACAAACTATGTCCAGCTAAGTTTCAAAGTTGCCTTGTCTCAAAAATTCTTGACCCTCCCACATCTGCCATTATAGCATCTTGTCCATGGTATGTATCACAATACCTTTTAATTTAAAACACACACCCACCATGATGTTTGGAACCATGTGTACACTGAAGGGACACAACATGAAGAGGAAAAGACCTTTTAGTTTGGTTCTCACATCTTAAAATGGAGACTACCTACCTGAGATATGTCCAAGGAAACCAGTCCAATGAACTTTACACATATCTCTGATGAGATCCCGAGTCTCAGACTTGATGCTAATATAGTAATGAGCTTAGACTTGTGGAGCCTACTAGAGAAGAGTGGCTGCACTTTGAATGTGGGGATAACCCAAGTAGCTCATGAGAATGCACAGGCTTTTAGTTTTACACATAGCACCAAACCATTGGATCCTCAGCTCCAGATGAGAAGTGGAATCCACATCTCCTTCCCTAGTGTATTGGAAACTGTGTGACTACGTGAACAAGTTCTGGAAAGCCTCTGCCCTATTCACTGTATGTTCATACTGGAGCTCTGAGCTGACCTTTAAGCAACGGAGCCATTCTGAGGTCACCATAGTTCTGAGAAAGTCTACATTAATTTACATATTTGGAGAAAATGGAGCTCTTCTGAGACTGTATAATGAGAGGAGAGGTCTATGGGGATGGAAAGGAAAGAAGACAAACAGGGCTATTTGTGTAGCCCCCAGATATTTCAAATTTCCAATTTAGAACACCAAACATATGTAGGCTGGAGAGATGGCTCAGCAATTAAGAGCACTGACTGTTCTTCCAGAGGTCCTGAGTTTAATTCCCAGCAACCACCTTGTGGCTCACAACCATCTGCAATGGGATCCAATGGCCTCTTCCAGTGTGTCTGAAGAGAGTGGCAGTGTACTCACATACATAAAATAAATACATAATTTAAAAAACCCACCAAACATTGTCGGGCAGCAATGTCATGAGAAACCCTAGGTCAGCCCACTGTGGTCCTGCTCAACCTCAAATAATACAGCATGATTGCTGATGGTTTAAGCCACTAAATGTAGGCGTGATTTATCACATGGCGTCAACAACCAGAAATGGCATGAATAAAGTAAGACATTCCCTAATATTTATTACCCACTAAAACAAAAACATGACAATTTGTTTAATTAAGAGAACATCAATCAGTCTGTAAAACTTTTAATTAGAGTATAAATTAGAGAATCAATTCCTATTTTCATATTTAGCTCATTAGAAATGTCATGGGCTTTCCCTCCACTTTCTTTCAAAGTAGTGTTCTAAGTTCTTTCCATATATTCTGCAGAAGTGTGCAAACCACCAGATACATTTTAATATGCAGATTCCCACACACACACCCCGAAAACATTTGGTCCAGTCCTTTCTGATTTTCTCATTTGAAAATGTTAATATGTGGCTTCTAGGTTTCAAGTTCTCAGAGATAGAACCTCCAAAGTTTACGATGAAAAATATTGTAAAATATTTACAAGCAACATCCCAGTAGAAGTGCCCTGAATTTCAAGAACACTGGAACTGACACCCTGGAAACTGAGCCATAGGCTTCCGGAAGTAGGTTGTGTATAGCTAGCTTTTGGAGAAGGATAAAAGTTTAGGATACAGAGGGATTAATGATGCATGACTAATAGGAAAGTTTAGTTGTGTTCATTGAAAACCAGAGCCTTCAAAAGTTCAATAACTCTGAACAATGCCTTCTCCACCCACCTACTCTTCCAAAATAAAACAGAGACAGATATCAAATAGATTTTCAGGCTAGAAGAGAAAGCAGGAGTTCGGACTAGCCACACTTTCCTCTTGGAAGCAGGTGCTAGCCCTTCTGGCAATGTGGTATGTTATACTTGCTCAACAGTTCCTGTCAGGTGTTTTTGGCCCATTTCCATGAGGAAAATATAGAAAAGGAACAAAAAAAGAGTGTTCATCGGGGCACTAGTATAGGACAGCCAGCAAAGCAAGCTAGTGTGTGTGTGTGTGTGTGTGTGTGTGTGTGTGTGTGTGTTCTTCTTGATCCAATTTGACTTTCAAATGCATATCGGCAGCTGGAGCCTTCTATATCCTCAATATATGTAGCTGTGTTCTCAACCCTGAGCTTGACTGGAACAGTGATTATCTGACGATAAATGAGGCCAGCATCACATGGCTTTGGCTGGTCCATGGCCAAAGGAACCAAGCTGAAAAACTGGTTTGGTTATTTGGTTGATAGGGTACCCTCACCTACACCTAAGCAGACAAAATGATCTATATTTAAAACTTTCTTATCTATTTAGCTCCCCCACCCCCTCTATCTATTTATCTCTCCTCCTTTTTATTATAAGCAAGTTCATACTCTCTTGATTTGGAAATAAACAACATAAAAAAACAGGTAAATTTGTTGCTCCCTGCTGATTCTTTCTTGCCACTGTATGCAGAGTACCCAGCCAGTTCACAACATAATGCCTCAACCCAGTGAATCTAAATGTTATTTTAATGAAGATGATGAAGATCAAAGTGGAAGAATAATGTGAAAAGACAGGGATCATTTAGACTTTTTACCTTCTTCTCAGCCTAGGGAATTGTTCCCCTAGCAAACAGAAAAACACATGCTTGTCTCTCTTTTTCTTAGCTAAGTATACAAATAGGGTTGGAATATCTATGGAGGAAAAACAGAAAAAAGCCACAGAGCTATTCTTTACAGGCACTTTCATTTTTTGCACTTGTATGTAGTATGAATGCATATTGGCATGCATGGGGATATATATGTGACTACTAGAACATATGTGTGCACACAGAGGCCTGAGTTGATCTGACAGATTTACAATCACTTTCCACTTTATTCATTGACTTGAGTCTCATCTCTTGTTTGAACCCAGAGTGCATGGCTATGGCTGGTCTAGCTAGCTAGCTTGTTTAGGGATCCCCTGATCTGAAATTACAGAAAGACATCACTCCTGCAAGGCATTTTTGTGAGTCTTGAGGACTGAACTCTGGTCCTCATGCTACAGAGTCAACTGATTTCCTAGCTCCGTCTATTATAGGTTCTTTGATGTGAAAAATCCATTTGTGCTATTACTGAGACTGGAAACCAGTGTAAGAACCTGCTTTCCTGCTTGATGGATAGTTTTTATGTCTCCACTTTTTATTTTCTTTGTTTTTAAGAAATATTATCCTCCTAGGCATTGAGTAGATACAAAAGTTTGTATCACAGAAATCAAATTATCAGACCAAGAATGCTATTTGTTCTCTATCATTGAGATAGATTGCATACCTCTGGCAAATTTTCTTAGTCAGAGACTGTAACAGAAAAGTACACACCTGTGTGAATTTAACCAAAAAGCTTATAGAGGATAGCAACTGTTGGGGACTATTTTTAGAATGGAGAAAAATGCAGTGTTTCTAAAAATAATGTTTCTATCGACTAGAGCCCTCAACATTGCTGACAGGCAGTCTTTGGAGCAAAAGTTGTCAGCAGGAGCTCGATAATCCGTGAATGGAAAGGCCACACAATGACACAAGGATGCTGACTTATTCTCTTCTGGAAGTCTGTTAAAGGGGATAGATGGCTCCAAAGGTAAAGACAAATGTTGACCTCCTTATTTTTACCGATGACATGAGGGCCTGAGTCTGTTATGGCCTTAAAAACAAGTCTTGAATCATAACCATATGACCATTAGTAAGAAGAAAGCTGTGTATGTTGGAAAAAGTTGGGATCAGGTTGAGAACACCAACTCCTCGGAGTAAAGGGTCAGAGATGGGAAATTATAGCAGGAAAGAATTTATTCCTGAGATGCATAACAAGGAACTAGAATTACAAACTCATAAAGCAAAAAAGGCTGGAATATATGACAGACAATGTTGAGGACACAGCAAGAAACCAGACCATGTATGCCATAATAACACATTATAATGATCTTTCAGCCAGGATGTTCTTGTCTTTTGCTTATAGATGCAGATATAGTAAACCTGTAAGACCTATAATAAACATGGCCAACCCAACACTACATGCATCCCTATATGTCTCTCTGTAAAGTACAAATACATCCACCTCTACCTACATCTCTTCTCTTGAAAAAATAGCTTTGAACTTCAACATGCATCGTGGCTCTTGTACCGTGATCAGTATAGAGCCATTCTCTCCCATTCTCTCCTTAGAACTGCTCCCTGTAGAATCCAGAGGGCTTTGCTGTCTACATTCTTAGTGCATAGAAACCAGCTGTAACATTAGACAGTGGTCCTCAGTGAGGAATTGAATATTGCTTCTGTGGTGCCCTTGGCCACCTTTTCAGTTTATAGGAGCGGTGCAGGTGTCTGCCAGACATTGACTGCCAAGAACCACTGAAATCTGTGACTGATCCCTAAGAACCTCATGTGAGTCGCCAAACTAGACAGTGTTGTTGAAATCTGCAGGACATTTTACAAAAGCTCCAACATAGAAGAGGGACTTTAGTATGTGTCCTTTCTCTTACTTACAGTAACTGGACTGAAGGAAGGCTACGTCTATGTGAGGTTTGTCATTTACCAACACTAAATATTAATACTAAAAGCATTGAAAGTTTCAAGTAGAGTGTTAATTACATCCCTGTTTTCATTTTTTAAAAAATTCTTTTAATAACACCATGAGATTAAATTAACATGGCTGAAAACATAGCTCAATTCCCAAAGAAGGGACATACATCACATGTCTTCTTACATACAACTTACCCAAAGTGACTTCAGTATAATTTATAGAGGAATGGAAGAAGCATGGAGTTGCGATGCTAGGAAGAATGTATGAAGAAACTGTAGAATCCTTGTGGGGAAACAAAACGTGGCATAGTAGCCTCCTAGGTCATGATGCAGATTAGATCAAAGTTGCTTGTTAACTCTGAAAAAAAGGTTACGTTTAACAAAGAACTTGGTGGTTCTGCTGCTACCATGTTGACAGTCTTTGTAGAGCCTCAGAGCCTGTTACAGTATTAAGTGATGGTGAAGTGAAATATGGAGGTGTGTTACAGTTCATAAAATGAAAGTACCACAAACAACTTTTCTATTTGGAGATGCAGCATTCTAAAACATGGCTGTCCTTCAAGGACTCCAGCGGCCATCAGAGAAAAAAACCATCATGGTTAGTAAGAGTGAGGCATGATGTTATTTACCTTGGAGGTGGCATTAGAGACATGACATAATTTGTCTAATGTGGCTAGTCATTTTGAAAGGAGACTTGAGAGACAGTTTCACTATGTAAAATGTTTCCCATGACTGTAATTCTCTACAATGGGTTCACGATCATCTTATCTGAGCCTGTGACAGTCTTCGCCAGCATGGAATGGATCTATTCCTGACAGTCCTCTTGGCCGTTTCATAGTTTCAGATCTTATCATCTTGAGATTGGTCTTGACAATGACTTCCTGGATATGACACAGGGAATGAGAGCAAGAGAACACAGAAGTGATTACAGAGAGAGTGGCTTGAAGACCTTTGTTTAACTTTATTGCGGTTTTCATTTTTGTCTGTTTGGTTTTTTTTTGTTATTTTAAATTTAACAGTAAATGTTTTAAGTTAGAATACAAAGAAATGCATTTTATGCAGGATCTTCATAAATATACACCGTTATACTTTGCTTCCAAAACTGAGTTTCTAATGAGGGGGCTCATATTAAACTATGAAATAAATCTCCAGAATTTAATAGCAAAACATCCACACCACCCATTTAAAATAGGCATTTTAGGATATAACTTTATAAGGCTTAACTGAAGAAGAATGAGAGGAGCTACTAAATATTTTAAATAAAATCTTGCCTTTGTCTTTGTACAGAACATGAGGAATGTGCCCTTTAATTCCACAACTATTTTCTTTTTAATGTAGAGATAACTTACACCTAAAATAATTCTCACTCAATTTTGAAAATCTGGTCACTTCTCTGTGGTTGCTCTTTATCAACTATGTAAATTTTGAAATGGTATAGTCTGTTTCTCATAGAACAGCGAGCTTCTGCTAATAATGAGCATTTAATATTTTATAGGCCTTTTGAGGTATGTGATGCTCTCTGTTTTATTTCATAAATTAACAAAGCATGGTGTACAGTAATGTTAGTTTAACAACACACTTACTCTGCCTTGTCACAGCTCTGTGGAAGAAATCGACTGTCCATAATCTCCAGCCTGTGAGAGCCTGGTGGGAGGGCTCAGATACCTAAATAAATCATGAAGTACAAAAGTAAAATAGAAAGTTGCTCTTTGCAGCTCCTAAAAATGAACCACTCAGGTTTATTTGGGGCTACCATTCATTTTAACCTTTAATCTAGGACTCGAGTCTATGTATGTGCTCTGCTAAGCAAATGTTATGACTTTCTTTTCTCCGTCAAAACTTGCCTGTCTCTCAGAGTGAATAAATACTCTGCTCTCTGATACAGATATCAGAAATTTATATCAGAGTTTAAAAGGTTTAAATAGAAAATTGGAAAAGGGTGTAAATAGAAAATGCATATCTATTTTAAACGTTTAAACATCTATCTGCTTGTGTGCAGCAAGGCTCCTGTGAGTATATTTCAGAGAACAACTTGCTGGACTTGCTTCTTTCTTGTGACTGTGCGCACTCGGGGGACTGAACTCTGGTCATCAGTCTTCTGAACAAGGTTCCTTACCTGCTGAGCTATCTCAGGACATAGAATAATCCTTTTTGAAATTTCAAAGTCTTATTTTCCTTCTGTATTTGCTATCAGATAGCTCATTTTGGTCTGTCCTCATGGTCACTAATCGCTCCTTCTATGGACCCCCTACAATCTTTCAATGTCTTTTTTCTTCACATCTGTTAATATTTTCATGTTTGTCTGTTTGGCTGTATGCCTTTCATGCTTGATCTTAATTTGTTTGAGTGTTTCGAGTGCCAGTTATTGTACACACTTAACATTTCCATTTGCTAGTGCCAGTACTCCTAGCAATCCTGAATGTATTTTTTTATTTTCCTCCAATAGGTTACACTTACCTGCTGTTTTCCCATGTCTGACACCGTTGGGTTGGATGACATTTGCTGTGGATTTTACTCCATCTGGCACTACATGTTTCTGTTGTCCCAAATCTTGAATTTTACTCTGGGATTCAGTTGACATTCACTAGTCTTTCCAGACCTTCCTTTTAGGACTTACAGAATCAGATGTTCCTCACCAGGAAAGTCCAGACACCTGCAAAGAGAAGCAGTGTGTCGCTTGCCTGACTAGGATCATGAAGGGCTGCTGGTTGTTTGTAAACTCTCACTTCAGTGTTTGTTTCAGATGATGCTTTCTCAGCTGAACACTGCTTCTGCACATGCACACCCTAATCCACACTCAGCTGCAAAGACCACAGTGGCTTCCTCAGATCTCAGACATTTCTTTGTGCATCTTCTCACTAATCTACCAAAAACCATTAACAGATTCAATGCTATCCCGATCAAAATTTCCACTCATTCTTTACAGAAAATAAAACCATACTAAAATTCATATGGAACCACAAAAGACCCCAGATAGCCAAAAACAACTTTGAACACAAAGAGCAATAGTGGAGAAATTACAATTCCAGATATTAAGATATATGACAGATCCATAGTAATAAGAACAATATGCTATTGGCACAAAAGCAGGCATGTATACCAATGGCACCAAATCAAGGACACAGACACAAGTACACATAACTTCATTCACTTAATATTTATCAATGATGCCAGAAACACAGTGGAGAAAAGAAATTATCTTCAACAAATGATGTTGAGAAAACTGGATGTCCAGAAGTAAAATAATGAAACTAGACATATATATATATATATATATATATATATATATATATATATATATATATCACTTTGTACAAGAAGTACCTTAAAATGGATCAAATAACTAAACCTGAAACCCAAAAACACTAAAACTGCTAAAAGAAAACATGGGCAAACCCTGCATTATATCCATGTAGGAAATCAATTCCTTAAGAGGACTTTACTTGCCAAAAATTTAAGGGAAACAGTTGACAACAAGTGGAATTTCATGAAACTTAAAAAGCTTTTGTACAGTTAATAAATAATCAGCAGGGAGAAGAGGAATCCCAAAGGGTTAGAGAGACTCTTTACTAGCCATATCTCACAGAGATTTAATATTCAGAACATAAGAGAACTCATAAAACAGAGGCAAAGAAAATATTGATGCATCTGAAAAAACGGCCTTAGTCCTGAATAGATAGTTCTCAAAAGAAAAAAAAACTGTCTAAGACATATCTCAAAAAAGTTCATTATCCTGAGTAATTAAGGCCATGCAAAACAATACATCTTACCCAAGTCAGAACGGCAAACATCAATAGGACAACTGACAACAAATGTTGTACAGGGTGTGAGGCAAAGAGAATCCTCATTCTCTGTCTGTGGGATAGCAAACTGGTGAAGCCACTGCAAAAACAACTATGGCAAATTCTCAAAAAGCTAAAAAAAAAAAAATAGTAATACGACCCAGTTAGACTCCCCCTTGGCATATGCCAAGCATCATCCTCCACAGATACTTGACCAGTAACGTTCTCTGCTGCTCTATATATTGTAGGTAGAAAATGGAAAAACCTAAATGTTCTTCAGTTGATGAATGGATAATGAAAATGTACATTTACACAACAGAATGCTATTCAGTGGTAAAAGAAAACAAAATCATCAACTTCAGAGGTAAATGGAACGATAATAGATCATGTTGAGTGACCCAGACCCAGAAAGACAAACGATGTATGATCTCTATTGTTAGAGATTTATTAGACATTCTCATGGATCTCTCTCATAGCAGCAAATCTTCAGATATAAATACATAGCCTGTAGCAGGCACAGGAACCAGGAAAGTAAAGCAGGACTATTTCCAGGAGAGGGAGTTTGGGGAGCAATAGAGAAAGGAATAGCAGGGTACACATGATCTGGTCAGGGACATGGGACAAGGGGATGCTTTGGGTAAGGAGAGGGAGGTAAATGCAGAAGAAGGGAGAATGGCAGGATATAAGTGGTGAGAAAGGAGGAGCTCTTTAAAAGGTAAAATAACAATAGGGATGTCTGAAAAGTCACGAAAAACATACTATTAATCATTTACCTTTAAAAACCTATAATACGCATGATTCTCTGTCTAATATACATACATAGTTTGAATAAACTTTTTTTCAGCTGAGCATATGGTGCTTCCTCCAAGAGCCAAAGACCACCTAACAAAAGCCTCAATTTTAGACATAAAAAGCCTTCTTTTGAGTTGTTTTCAGGGCCATCCAAAAGACTCTCAAAGCATACAGCCTATTGTTTCCCTTTGTGAGCTGTCAGAGTTGGAAAACCAGTCCCTAATTGCTGAAGACACCATGAACTTCAGAAACAAAACTAAGAGCTCCAGAAGCTAGCACTGGTCTGAATGATCCCCTTCCAGAGAACTAGCTTTTATAGAATAAGAAGGAACAGTGTAAGCTTCCAAAAGAGGAAGGAACCCAATAGTCCTACCCAGCTGTGATGCCTGCGATCCACATGAACACCCAACATGACAGATAATCCTAAGGATTCAATAGGGGCCCAGAGGCCTTGGTAGCAACCATAATCTCTCTAACTGGACTTGAGACATGCTCAACAACAGGGAAATTATGCCTTGGACTAGAAATCTAGCTAACAAGTACCCAGTGCTAGTGAATTGGAGAATCTACAACAACTAACCTACCAAACCAGCATAAAATCTGACAAAAATCTACAAACTTTTGTCTTTATACCCACAGATAAGTGTAGTCTTGGACCTCATTAAGGAAACTTCTCTTTTTAGTAGTTGTAGATAGCTATAGAAACCATAACCAATCAAAATGTGGAGTTTTGGCTTGGTCCTTTTGGCTGGGACAGACACCTAGCTGGTCTGCTCCCAGGAAGACACCAGATCCTGAGCCATCCTAGAGGAACCACTGCACTCATAGCAGCAGGATTTCAGGATGCCAGAGGAGGTCTGAGTTTCAGCAGTTCTTCCACCCAGGAGCTCAGGATTACAGAGACAACTTGACTCTGAAGAGTTCTGACACAAGCAAGATAACTGGAAAGACAGGCTCCAGTCAGAGACAGTGAATGCAGGTAGCACTAGAGTTAACCAGATGGTGAAAGGCAAGTGCAAGAACATAAGCAAAAAAAAACCAAAGTTACTTAGCATCATCAGAACCCAGTTCTCCCATCATAGCAAGCCCTGGACACCTCATCACACCAGATAAGCAGGATTCAGAATTAAAATCACTTCTCATAATGATGATAGAGGACTTTAAGAGGGACATAAATAACTCCCTTAAAGAAGTACAGGAGAACACAGGTAAGCAAGTAGATGCCCTTAAAGAGGAAGCACAAAAATCCCTTAAAGAACTGCAAGAAAACACAGCCAAACAGGTAAAGGAATTAAACAAAACCATCCAGGATCTAAAAATGGAAATTAAAAACAATAAAGAAATCTCAGAGAGACTACCCTGGAGAAAACCTACAAAACAAATCAGTCATAGACACAAGCATCACCAACAGAATACAAGAGATAAAAGAGAGAATCTCATGTGCAGAAGATACCATGGAAAACATTGACACAACTGTCAAAGAAAATGCAAAATGCAAAAAGCTCCTAACCCAAAATATCCAGGAAATCCAGGACACAATGAGAAGACCAAACCTAAGGATAATAGGTATAGATGAGAGTGAAGATTCCCAACTTAAAGGGCCAGTAAACATCTTCAACAAAATTATAGAGGAAAACTTCCCTAACCTAAAGAAAGAGATGTCCATGAACATAGAAGAAGCCTACAGAATCCCAAATAAACTAAACCAGAAAAGATGTACAAAACAAAGAAAAAATACTAAAAGCAGTAAGGGAACAAGGTCAAGTAACATATAAAGGCAGACCTATAAGAATTGCACCAGACTTCTCACCAGAGACTGTAAAAGCCAGAAGATTCTGGACTGATATCATACAGACCCTAAGAGAACACAAATGCCAGCTCAGACTACTATACCCAGCAAAACTCTCAATTACCATAGATGGAGAAACCAAGATATTCCATGACAAAACCAAATTTACACAATATCTTATCACAAATCCAGCACTTCAAAGGAAAATTGATGGAAAAACTCCAACACAAGGAGAGAAACTACAACCTAGATAAAGCAAAGAAGTAATCTTCCAACAACCCCAAAAGAAGATAGTTACACAAACATAATTCCACCTCTAATAACAAAAATAACAGGAAGCAACAATCTTTTTTTCTTAATATCTCTTAACACCAATGGACTCAATTTCTTAAGAAAAAGACATACACTATCAGATTAGGTATGTAAACAGGACCCAGAATTTTGCTGGATACAAGAAACGCACTCAGTGACAAAGACAGACACTACCTCAGAGTAAAAGGATGGAAAACAATTTTCCAAGCAAATGGTCCCAAGAAACAAGCTGGAGTAACCTTCTAATATCAAATAAAATCGACTTTCAACAAAAAATAATAAAAAAAGATAAGGAATGACACTTCATATTTATCAAAGGAACAATCTACCAAGATGAACTCTGAATTCTGAACATCTATGCTCCAAATGCAAAAGCATACACATACATAAAAGAAACTTTACTAAAGCTCAAAGCACACATTGCACCTCACACAATAATAGGGGGGGATTTCAACACCACACTCTCAGCAATGGACAGATCATGGAGACAGAAACTAAAAAGAGACACAATGAAATTAATAGAAGTTATGAAACAAGTGGATTTAACAAATATTTATAGAATATTTCACCCTAAAACAAAATAATACCTTTTTCTTAGCACCTCATGGTACCTTCTCCAAAATAGACCATATAATTGGTCACAAAACAGGCCTCAACAGAAACAAAAAGATTGAAATAATCCCTTGCATCCCATCAGATTACCACGGACTAAGGCTGGTCTTCAATAATGACAAAAACAGTGGAAAAGCCACATACAAGTGGAAACTGAACAATGCTTTACTCAATAATGACTTGGTCAAGAAAGAAATAAAGAAATTAAAGACATTTTAGAATTTAATAAAAATGAGGACACATCACACCAAAACTTGTGGGACTCCCTGAAACCAGTATTAAAAGGAAAACTCATAGCTCTAAGTGCTTACAAGAAGAAACTGGAGAGAAGCCACAATCATGCTCATACCTATACCTCAAAAAAAACTCAACAAAGAAAGAGAACTTCAGACCAATCTCCGAATACTGGTGCAAAAATACTCAATAAAATTTTCGCAAACCAAATCCAAGAACACATCAAAAATAATCATCCATCATGATCAAGTAGGCTTAATCCTAGAAATGCGGGAATAGTTTAATATTTGGAAATTCATCAATTGTAATCCACTATATAAACAAAGAAAAAAAAAACACATCATCATCTCATTAGATGCCGAGAAAGCATTTGACAAAATTCAAAATACCTTCATGGTAAAAGTCTTGGAAAGAACAGGAATTCAAGGCCCATACCTAAACATAGTAAAAGCAATACACAGCAAGCCAGTAGCCATTATCAAACTAAATGGAGAGAAATTGAAGCATTCCCACTAAAATCAGGTACCAGACAAGGTTATCCACTCTTTCTCTACCTATTCAATATAGTACTGGAAGTCCTAGCCAGAGCAATTAGACAAAAAAAGGAAGTCAAAGGGATAAATTTCACTATTTGCAGATGATATGGTAGTATACTTAAGTGACCCTAAAGCTTCCACCAGAGAACTCCTAAATCTGATAAACAACTTCAGCAAAGTGGCTGGATATAAAATCAACTCAAACAAACCAGTAGCCTTCCTCTACTCGAAGGATAAACAGGCTGAGAAAGAAATTAGGGAAATGACACCTTTCAAATAGTCACAAATAATATAAAATACCTTCGTGTGAATCTAACCAAGCAAGTGAAAGAGTTGTATGACAAGATCTTCAAGTCTCTGAAGAAAGAAATCGAAGAAGGTCTCAGAAGATGGAAAGATCTCCCATGCTTGTGGATTGGCAGAATTAATATAGAAAAATGGCCATCTTGCCAAAAGCAATCTACAAATTCAATGCAATTCCCATCAAAATTCCAAATTAATTCTTCATAGAGATAGAAAGAGCAATTTGTAAATTCATTTGGAAGAACAAAAAAAAAAAAAACCACCAAGAGAGCTAGAACTATTCTCAACAATAAAAGAACTTCTGGGGGAAATCACCATCCCTCACCTCAAGCTGTACTACAGAGCAATAGTGATAAAAACTGCATGGTATTGGTACAGAGACAGGCAGGAAGATCAGTGGAATAGAACTGACAATCTAGAAATGAACTCACACATCTATGGTCACTGGATCTTTGACAAAGGAGATAAAACAGTCCAGTGGAAAAAGGACAGCATTTTCAACAAATGGTGCCAGTTCAACTGGAGGTCAGCATGTAGAAGAATGCAAATTGATCCATCCTTATCTCCTCATACAAAGCTCAAGTCCAGGTGGATAAAGCACCTTCACATAAAACCAAATACACAGAAACTAATAAAAGAGAAGATGGGGAAGAGCCTTGAATACTTGGGCACAAGGGAAAAGTTCCTGAATAGAACACCAATGGCTTATGCTCTAGATCAAGAATTGACAAATGGGACCTCATAAAATTGCAAAGCTTCTGTAAGGCAAAGGACACTGTCAATAGAACAAAATGGCAACCATCAGATTGGGAAAAGATCTTTACCAATCCTACATCCCATAGAGGACTAATATCCAGTATATACAAAGAACTCAAGAAATTAGACTCCAGACAACAAAATAACCCTATTAAAAAATGGATACAGAGCTAAACAAAGAATTCTCAACTGACGAAACTTGAATGATCAAATGGGACCTAAAGAAATGTTCAATATCCTTAGTCATCAGGGAAATGCAAATCAAAACAACCCTGAGATACCACCTCACACCACTCAGAATGGCTAAGATCAAAAACTCAGGTGATAGTAGATGCTGGTGAGGATGTGGAGAAAGAGGAACACTCCTTCATTGTTGGTGAGATTGCAAGCTAGTACAACCACTCTGGAAATCAGTCTGGTGGTTCCTCAGAAAATTGGACATAGCATTATCTGAGGATCCAGCTATACCACTCCTGGGCATATACCCAGAAGATGCTCCAACATATAACAAGGACACATGCTCCACTATATTCATAGCAGCCTTATTTATAATAGCCAGAAGCTGAAAAGAATCCATATGTCTTTCAACAGAAGAATGGATACAGAAAATGTGGTACATTTACACAATGGAAAATTACTCAGCTCTTAAAAACAAGTAATTTGATAGATTCTTGGGTAAATGGAGGGAACTAGAAAATACCATCCTAAGTGAGGTAACCCAATCACAAAAGAACACACATGGTATGTACTCAATGATAATTGGATATTAGCCGCAAAGCTGGCAATATCCAAGAATCAACTCACAGACCACATGAAGCTCATGAACAAGGAAGACAAAAGTGTGGGTGCTTTGGCCCTTCTTAGAATGGGTAACAAAATACTCGTGGTAGCAAATATGGAGACAAACAATGGGACAGAAACTGAAGGAGAGGCTGTCTGGAGACCATTCCACCTGGGTATCCATCCCTTGTGCAGTCACCAAAGGTAGACACTGATGTGGATGCCAAAAACTGTATGCTGACAGGAGCCTGATATAGCTGTCTCCTTAGAGGTCTGCCAGAGCCTGAAATATACAGCGGTAGAAGCTCACAGCTAACCATTGAGCTGATCATGCGATTCCCAATGGAGGAGTGAGAGAGAAGAATGAAGGAGCTGAAAGGGTTTGTGGCCCCATGAGGAGGTCAACAATATCAACCAACCAGAGTGCCCAGGGTCTAAACCACTAGCCTGGGAGCACATAGGTAGGGACCCTTGGCTCCAGCTGTATATGTAGGGGAGGATGACAGTGTCATGCATAGATGGGTGAGGAAATCCTTGGTCTAGTGAAGGCTGGATGCCCCAATGTAGGGGAAATCGTGGGTGAGGAGGTGGGAGTGAGAGGGTGGGGGTATATTCTCATAGAAGCCGGAGGAGGGGGAATGGGATTGGGGGTTCCTGGAGGGGGGAAGGATTACATCTGAAATGTAAATAAAATATCCAATAAAAAATTGAAGAAAAAGAACAAAATGTATTGTTTTGGAGCTCAATTCCATTGGATACGTCTCTCAAAACACTCCCATATCTAAGGTTCAGAGAACATTGCAGAAGAGAGGACAAGATGGTTGTAAGAGGCAAAGGATTAGGCATTTGCTCTGACTTTGGGTCTCCTAGAAACATCATAAGCTACACCAACAGAACCTCACCACCATGACTGACCAAACATAAACTCAGTAAGAACACCGCCAATGGACCTACTAAAGTAGAAGTGAAAAAGCTCACGGGGCCTCAACCCCACACAAAGAACTAAAGGCAACTGAAAGCTGGGACAGGGGAGGTGGTCCTCATCAGAGAAGAGCACATCCACTGGTTATCCAGCAAATGAGCAGCCCCGAAAACATACATACAGCTAACACTATATAGACTGAACAGGTTAAATTTAAGAGTATATATGTACACACACACACACACACACACAGACACACACACCATTAGTGGAAAAATAGGCCATGAATTTGAAGGAGTGTAGAAAGAGCTATGTTGGAGAATTTGGAGGGAGGAAAGAAAAAGCAGTAGAAACAAAACACCAAAAAAAAAAAATCCAAAAAAACCCAAAAACAAAAAAACAAACAACAGCAACAACAATCAACATGTTGAACGAACTCCCTGGTTATTGGTTACTTCATTATGTCTCCTGAGTAATACCCACCATTGTCTTTTAGGCTAAATACCTGCTAATGACCTTGGACTTGTTTTACTAGATGGAAAGTCCCAAGGGATTAGAGGAGTTGTTTGCAGACACACTCCTATTTTTTATACACATACATAGTAGTTGCTTAATAAACATTTATTACATACATTAATGAAACTATAATTATAGACATTCTGGGCACCTGGCATTAAATAGTACAGCTGCTACAAAACGAGCCCCAATTTTTAAGTCAGTTTTCAGGCTGTGTATGGCGTTCTTCTGGAGCATTCCCAAGACATCAGCTAGTCAAACCTGATATATGTGAGTAGCATGGTGGGAGCATTACAGAATATAAAACACCTCACAGTACTTGCTTCTCTTGGCCCTCATGCGAGGAAAAATGATCTCCACCTCAGGAATTGGGCTGTCAGAGTTAGGGAAGTGAAAAGGGATATTATATTCAAAGGTCTCAATTAGGACAGAGTGGTACTAAACCCTCCATAATAGTCACTCTCCTGGTGACTTGATGGAAACATTCTGTCAATGACACAAAAATCGTATTTTTGGTGGATTTAAAGTAGAAAAATGTGTACATCTTTCCACTCTGGTATTTTCTTTGTCTTTAAATATTCCCTGATTAGGAGTTTATGACTGATAAAATATTATCTTTGAAAAATCATGATTTCTGGTTAGTTAAAATTGAACTTTTCCAATTTAGAAAATTATGATTTCTGGTGTATGTGTGTGTGTGTATGTATGTATACGCCTGGAGCCAAGAGTAGTGGTGCATTCCTGCAATCTCAGCTTTTGGGAGAAAGAGGAGGGGGAACACTGCAAATTTGAGGAAGCCTGTTTTACACAGACAGGTGGAAGCTAGAGAAGGCTACACAGGGATACTCTGTGTCCATAAATAAGAGAATTTTGCCAGAACATTTAAACACAACTTCTCTAGGCAAATAGCACGGTTCTTCTATTCTGATAGGTGACATTTTTACATCCCACACTTTGGTGGTGTCAACCCCGGGATCACAGGAGAACACAACCCTGTTTTCTTGACTATGTAGTAGGAGAATTCTTAGACTAAAAAATAAAAGTTTTGCCTTTTACATATGTGATCTTAGATATGCTGACTCATTTACATTTTAAACTACATTTATTTGTTTGTTTGTATATATATATGTATGTATATATATGTGTGTGTGTGTGTGTGTGTGTGTGTGTGTACATGTATGTTTATCTAGGTGTAGTTGTGTGGTTTGTGTGTTTGTATGTATATATTGTATATGTGTGTGTAGTGTGGTGTGTGTTTGTGTGTGTGATGTAGTGTATGTACTGTGTGATTTGTGTGCATGTGTTTGGTGTGATTGTATATATTTGTGTGACATATATATGCATAGTGTGGTGTGTGTGTATGTGTGTGTGTATTTGTGTAATGTGTGTGTGGTGTGGGGTGCTATGTGTGTGTATATGCATGTGATGTAGCGTGTGTGTGTGTGTGTGTGTGTGTGTGTGTGTGTGTGAGAGAGAGAGAGAGAGAGAGAGAGAGAGAGAGAGAGAGAGAGAGAGAGAGAGAGAGA